>CM054814.1:22485977-22605828 GCA_028984105.1 Lavandula angustifolia | reverse complement strand
TGGACTACCCTCAAAGTTTCGGGGCATGCTACCGACACCGCCCGCTATACTCGTAACCGCTCACTACTCACTCAAGAACACATGAAGACACCATATGAATTATGGAAAGGGAGAATTCCTTCTATATCTCATTTCCATATTTTTGGGCCGTCCCTGCTTTATCCACAATAACGGGAAAGATCAATCAAGGTCTTTGATAGCAAATCCGATCAAGGAGTTTTCTTAGGATACTTGAGTCAAGAAAGCTTTCGTGAGTCTTCAACTATCGACTTTTATGTGGAGGAAAGCCCTCATGTTGTTTTTGATGAGTTTGTTAATCGAGAACAGAAAGAAACAGAGACAAATATTGATGATGTCAAGCAAGAAGGTACGGATCTCTGATCGACCGATAAAGCCGAAAAGATCCAAAGATTGTTGGGATGATGAGTCGACGAAGAAGAAATTCGCGACTCACCTAACAAACAATGCAGCCGATCCGGTTGATTCAACTGAACATAATCAACAACAGTAACGGTCGATGAGGAAGCCCCCGTGGTAATCCGAGACCTCTACCGAGAATATAAACTCGTGGGGAACGATTAATGCTCCCGAGCTAAACGCCCCCGAACCCGGAAACTCAGGGTAGATCCTAATCTTCTTACCGAAATACCGCAATCTCATAACAAGATTATCAAATGCCTAACACTCCTACCGATTCTACGTAGTTGTATTAGAAGAAGAAGCCGACTGGATGATCTTGGCTAGATGTCTCACTCTTCGATCTCATAATAGGAGATCCGTTAGCGACGATAAGAACAAGATCAAGATTAAATCAAGGCGAAAGCTCACTATATTCTTATTTCTTGTCTACGTAAGAACCTCAATCGATAGAGGACGCACTCAATGATGCCGATCGGATCATCGCCACGCAAGAAGAGCCGAACCAGCCGTCCGAAACGAAGCTCGGGGAGCTTGTAGGTACGTACCTGGACATCAGCACGTGATTGGTACTAAGTGGGTTTTAAAACAAGCGAGATGAAAACAACGTCATTGTCGTAAATAAAGCACTACTAGTTGCAAAAGGATACAAACCAAGTGTATGGAATTGATTTTGATGAAACATTCGCTCCAGCCGCTAGATTGGAAGCCATTCGTCTATTCCTAGCTTACGCAACACATCAAGGCTTCAAAGTCTATCGATGGATGTAAAGTCAGCTTTTCTGAACGGCGCACCAAGGAAGAAGTCTACGTGAACAACCGCCCGCTTTCACAGGACATCAGTGTGCGCACTTAGGAAAGCTCAGATGTGGTTAAAACAAGCACCTGTGGCTTGGTATGATACCATATCGACTTTCTACTTCGTAAAGGTTTTCGTAAGGGGACAAGAGATCGCACCCTATTCAACATAAAGTCGGGAGATGACATCCTACCGGTGCAAATCTACGTGACGACATCATTTTTGGCCGCAAAAACGAGATCATATGTCGCCAGCTCGAGAAGATGATGAAAGAGAAATTCGAGATGTCCATGATGGGTGAGATGAATTATTTCCTTGGATTTCAAGTGAAGCAATCACCCCAAAGGAATCTTCATCAATCAAGCCAAATACACTCGAGATCTTCTCAAGAGATTCAGGCCGCGACTCCAAAGAAGCTACCAAAATCCCCATAAACACGAATTTCAAAATCGATCTAGACAAAGAGGGAGCTTCGTTAACTCTACCGATTATAGAGCTATTATTGGTTCTTTGTTATATTTAACATGCCTAGCCGACCCGATATAACTTATGCCGTAGGTGTGTGCGCAAGATTTCAAGCGGATCCCAAGCGAAGTCATTTAGACTCAAAGCAAAGAAGATTCCCGCAATATCTACGAGGAACACCGATGTCAGGGTTATGATCGTAAGTCAACTTCCTAACGTGTCGGGTTCCTAGGCAAAGCAAGTCGATATCTTGGTTCTCAAAGAAACAAAGACTCGCAGCAACGTCCACTCACCGAAGCCGAGTACATGGCCGCCGGAAGTTGCTACGCCCAAATCCTTTAGCTTCGACAACAACCGAGAGATTATGGTATCACTCGTAATGAAGTGCCCATCTACCGCGACTCCACAAGTGCTATCGCCATAACTCGTAACTCCGCTCTACATACGAGATGCAAGCACGTGGACATTCGACACCACTTCATTAGAGACCATGTCGAGAAGAAGGATATCGGAATGGAGAAAATCCTGCACTCGACAAGCAAAGGGCGCATATACCGACCAAACCACTAGCCGAGAACGGATTCCTGCAGAATTATCAGCGAGCTAGGTCTACTAGATCCTACTCGAAATGCATCAGAGAAGGCAACTACCGATAGCAAAGCCTATGGAGACAATTGGCAACGTTTGGTATCAGTGATGGAACCAAAGACGACAGTCGAAGACTTCGTACAAAGGATTCGAAATTGGGAGAATCATATTCAGTATACAAAGAAGGGGGAACATGGTTATCGCATTCCAACCATCCTCCCCGCGAGAGACCCAGAACTAAACTGATCGAAAGTTCAAACGAAGAGGTTTGCGTAGTATCATATACTTAAATTCTTTTCTAAGCATGTTTGCATTTACTATATCGCCGCACGAAGTCGCAGCTAATGTACATTTATTTCCCGCCATTAATTTCTTTAAGGAAAGGTCAGTAGATACCCCTTTCATTCAAATTGATTTGGTAATTAATGCTGTCTGCAGCGCATTTAATGCATGTCTTCTCACTTACCCTTATCACGTAAGTCTATGTTAGAGGCGGCTTTGGTAATCATTCCTATTATAATATTCAATCTCAAACCATCCATAGAAATGAAAGATTAAAATTTGAACCATAAGATCTAAACCGATAATCACCAATATATATAAAATCTTTCATCTTCTATCCTTTCCTCATTTTTCGCCATTTACTAACTTAGAGCTTTCTAATCGCGTTTCAGTTTCTCTCAAAAACTCATCTAAAACTGCCTCGCATTTGCATTCTTCTCAAGCTCTTTGGTACTCGGTAATGTATTGAAACCTGCCTAATACTTACTAACTTACTCTATTTTCAAGTGCTAACAAGCTATTTTGCGCAGATTTCAATGGCGACAGCTCAGACTCAGAGAATATTGAGGAGATTATGATCTCTCGGATTCCGTTTGAACCGACTTTGCTTTCCGTCAAGTAGATATTTCCTATCCGGAGCCGGTCTTTGATGCCCGGAGCGTTCGGTCTTCGTGGAGTTGGTAACGAAACACCCGACATCGTATTCGCCAAGGCAAGTGACAGAGGTGTACTTCAACCGGAAATCTCTTGCGTCCGGAGGCGAGGAATCCTCCTTCACATACATGAAGGAAGTGGATCAGAACTCTCGGGAATCTACTCAAGACGCCTTCAATATCGTGGACGCCTTGATGCTCGCTTTTGATCTCCCGTGATCTTGGTATCTCTCCTATCGGGTACAAGGAGAAAGAGATAAATGAGTATGTCCGTAAGTTCCCGCGGACGTATCGACATCACCTTCAAGACAAATCTTCGTAAGAATCAGCATCGCCACAGTACAAAGGACTAGCCTACATAGTCTCTCACATTCTGACTAGCTCAGCTGGATCGTACGATCAACTGTCCAAACTAAGGATTCAACTGATGATAGCGATCGACGACGAAGTTGAGGTGAACTGGGCCGATTATTATGTTGCAGAGATGAAGGCCCAAGCTCAGAAATTCACCTCTTTACCCACTGGAGAGAGGAAGCTAGCCAGTGTGGAACTCAGCCTTCGCTGATTCCAAGTTCTTCGACGCCAAATTAATTAAGTTCAAAACGAAGGCAGCCACTGAGAAATCTATCGGGCGAGGGCCGCCCTTGAGCCGAAGAGAGCCGCACGCCTCCGCCTCTCGCACCGAACCGCCGAAGAGGAGGAGGCTAGCAAAGGTTGAACCACCGAGGTCCCAAAGCAAGATGTGCCCCTCACGATCATAGAACAAGATCCTCCTATCCAAGAAGAGCAAATTTTGGACTCTGATACTGGCATTGAGGGTACGACACTCAAAGGCAAAGTCCAGGTCATAAGTTCAGAGGAAACCCAGTCGGATGTTAGGGAGCCGACTGAGGAAATTGCCCTTGAGTGGACGACAATGCATTCCACTCGTCTACGTGCCACGCCTGAAATACACGATCGATTCCCGAGATTGCCGAGCACGCGGATCCGGTTGATATAGCTATCGCGGCACGGATTCACATGCTACCGAGGTTTCGAGTTGGGATATTCTTGCAAATTATCGTAACCCGGGCCATGACTTTGCTCGCCGAGGAGCAGAACCGCAATCGGTAACGGTTCGGGAGCCACCGACTTGGCATCCTTCGACGATCTTAGAGCCGCTATGCTTTATCTTCTAAGCTTGCGAGAGCCGGGCCTCGGTGATACTCCCGCGCCCCCATCTCCTCCCCGCCGATAAGGATGATAATAAGAACAATGATGATGATGATCGAGGAAGGATCGGACACCCAAGGATACAGAGTTGGGAGGCTCGCCGAGGGTTCAACTCCCCGTGAGAAGAGCAAATCACCACATCCCGATACATCGTGTGATGCTCAAGGTGATCCAAAGTACAGTACGGGAGCAGCTCCTCACGTTTTTTGAGCAGAGGCTCGGAACCGCTTCTTACTGATTCAACCTTTATCGGGTTTCGTGTCCTCGAAGTCCGTTAACAAAGCCATTAGACGTCAAGGAGAGAAGAACAAACTATTGGCTAAGGACGTCCATCCGAAATGGACAAAGTACACTAAGGCTCGACAAGGTGAGCTTAGATGCATAGCCGCCGGCATCTCAAAAACCTGCAAACTCCTTCTCAACCAAATTTTCGGGAGATAATTGAGGCCGCCTTAGCCGCCGTAAAATCAATTTAGAAGCTCGGTAGTCATAGCTTGCTCCGGAATCGCAGAAGATCTTTTCGAGCAACGACTCAAGCTCTTGAAACTATTAAGCTCGAAATTGATGAGAGGCATAAGATTGCCACCTCTAGCCTTCGTAAAGCTATTACCCAACAAGGCGTAGGCTCAAACTTATTCAAAATGAGATGATCGAGTCGCATGATCGTGCTCGCTGAAACTCCGTCAAGAGTCGCCCGCTCAACTTCGATATTCGTAGCCGATCAAGAAAAGGATAGGGAATTATACTCGCGATCTCGTCAAAGACTTCGAATCCACTACCACTCTCATCAAAGCATCGATCTATAACATTGAGAGTGAAGTCAAAACCATCCGCACTCAACTCTTTAAGGCGTATGATGCCAAAAAGGGGGAAGAAGTTAAAGAAGAGTCCGAGGCGGAACCGGCCGTAGTAGAGTTAGTGGATGAAGGAACTCGGGGGGGAATAGGTTCAGGAAGAAGGACCCTCCAAAGCACGACAAGCACAAGGTTCACCGCCGCTCCGGAAAAACCGGGCCTGGGGGTTCTCCCGCTTGAGTATCCTCTCGCACCCAACCCCCATTTCAACTGCCGCTACCCATATCGAAGATGTTGCTCAATTTCTTGAGCAAGAAATGTAAGAAGAACAAAGAACGGATGCCACCGCAAAGGCCGGGGAGGAAACTCAAGCATCGATGTTACTATTCCTTCCTCCCTGGCCCGAAAATTCAAATCTAGAGCTGAGCAAGAAGCCTTCAACCTTCGTGATCGTCCAACAATCGCAAGACAAGCTGAACCATGAGCGCACACTGAAGAAGTGCAATTGGCTAAGAAGCCTAAGGGCAAAGTTGTGAAGGGCGTATCAAAGAAGAAGGGTGGAGTTAGTTGAAGAACAAGAAAAGGCTCGGGGAGGAGTTTGCAAAAACTTTTCCTACCGAGGTTCAAGCTACCGCTCGTAGTCATTATCCGACTCATCTTACACCCGAGCAGAAGCGTAAGATAGAGCCACTTGGGAAGCGACGCTGCAAGGCCTAAGTCTCAGGAGAGGAGATACACGGCAACGCTCTCGGGGACAAGAAACGATTAGCCGACTTGGCTAAAATAACTAGCCTATCTCGATAAGCCAGCTGATCCAAGGAAGCGGATTCCCGGAGGATTGAGGTACAGGAGGATTACAACCCGTGAACTCCTCGATGAAGCCGACTCCCGCACCTCACGTAGATACTTGGGTACCGCTGATCTCAACGAGCAGTGGGAGGCGCTCAAAGAATCTTTTTATTAAAGGATTTGTATGTATGGGGTTTCCTTCCTAAAGACGTTCCGGCGACCAACCGTTTTGAAGAAAGCTTACATCAAAACTTCGCCGAACTCGGAGAACGCCCCGATTCCTATCATGAAGGAAAGAAATATTCCCGCCAACGCTCCCGCCTTCGAAGGATACCTCCTCCAATGACCGCTCGAGGCGTGATCTCGCACAAAGGAGATTGAAGATGAGATCGAGGTCGCCGCATATCATCACAATCTCAAATGGCTGCACTCGAAGATCTCAAGGAAATCCAAACTTTGCGGAAATTGATTTACAAATACTACTCGCCCGGATCCTCCAACTCTTAAAATTTGCGGAGTTCAAGAAACGGACTCGGAGGTACAAGCGTCACCGTGATTCTTTTCTCGCTTTTGTAATAGCGTTAGGGACTTGTAGCTTCTTGATCATATATAAAACGGTTCCTATCGCCCGCCGACAATCACTCATTGTCTTACGGCTTTTCGTTTGTGTTTTCCACGACCGATCACGAAGTGATCCGACACACACTCACACAACCAGTTTCTCGATTTTACCTATCTCTCACCCGCCGATGTAATCGGAGTTATCTTATCGGGCTTTTTTTTCCTCGACAGCTTTAAGGGGGAAATTGTTGCGTAGGTTAGCATCTTTCATAAGAGTTAAGAGGCTAGATGATTAGAAGTAGAGGTTTCGGCATCATCAATTAGGGGGAAATTGTTGGATATGAGTCAATGAGATGATACTCACTGCTCGTGGTTAAAAGAAAATTGGGGAAATCATAGTAGTACTACTGGAATTGAAGATCCCAAAACCAAGCCGATATCGTAGTATAGTGTGTCGTTAGGATTAGGCGATGTATAGGTTAGACTTGATGTAATCATTTTTTAATATTTTGTCTAAGTCCCGTACGGGGTAATTGTCGAATTGATCTTCCGTCGAAGAAACTTTTCGGAACCCCACGTCATCGCTGTAATCGCTTGCGTTCTTCACCAACAACCGACTAGACCTCGGAGAAGACAAGCATCACCGAGTAGACCTCGGTAGAGGCCAACCCAAAGAACCGATAAGTCATCGTAGAAGAACTCATGCAAGCCCAAGACTTCGCAGTCGCTAGCCGACCTACTCGTAACCTACATTCCTTGTCACCGACACACGATCGAAGAAGACAGAGACTTTGTAGTCTACCGTATCCGACGTAAAAGCGACCCAAACCTACTTAAGTCTTTTGAAAGTTCAGAGAAGATCATACGAGGTTGTTTGAACGGCCAACTTTGACATTCTCACCAACCACAAACCTCGACCAATGAGAAGCCGACAACGCCTTACTCGCTCCCCGCAAGCAAGCCGCTCTCATATACGGTAATTAACCGCCCCCGCCGCAACAAGTTCGAATTTATGGCCGTTTTCTTTGGAAGCTTGTGACACGTGGCATCGTCGTCTCCAACGGACATATGCCATAGCTCACATGCCTATAAATAGAGAAGAATTTGAAGTTCCACAAAAAAAAGCGAAACACAAGACCAAACACGGAACAACGAAATTCAAAAGGGAAAATCGCTCAAGCTCTCAAACACTCTAGCAAACTCATCGAACATCCAAATAAGAATCGCATTTATTAGAATATTTTGTGATTCTTCTCTCTAGAGTCTTTAGATCCCTTTCTTCTCTACCTAAGCTCATTGTCATATTTATAGCTTAGATTCGAAGGAGTTCACACTTAGTGAATTGTTCTTATTGAAAGAACTCCTTCTTAGTTGGAGATTGTTTTCGCTCCCTTTCGAACTTAGGTTTAAATTGTAAAGTCGCTAAGGACTATAACTTAGAAGGATCTGTCATGTGCACAGTTTCCTTGCTGAGACTTGCTCGCATTAATCAACAAGTTATCCCGCCTTGTTCAGATCGTGGACGTAGGATCTTGCGTATCCGAACCACGTTAAATTGTCTGTGTTCTTTACTGTTTTATTGCATACAAACCTTTGAAAATCATAAGTTTGCATAAAATGTATTTCAAAAGTCGCACAGCCAAAAGAACTTAATTTGCGAAAACACGTTTTCAAAAAGAGACAAACTCCGGGCCCCACACTTATCCGCACGCTAAAGTCTTCAACTCGAGTTTCGAGTACTCGACAAAAGTCGAGAGGAGAGCTCGCAGGCCGACCCACTCGACACGCGATCGAAGGTTGTATTTAGCACTCGTTCATCGCATAACTAACAAACTTCATGACCTTCATCGAGAAAAAGAACCGTACTGGGTGTATTCACCCCCCTCTACACCCGATATTTGTCTCCTGACCAACATTTATGATTATATTTTTGAATCGTTTCTTGTAATTAGTTGTAACCACTACATATAAATAGGCAAATTGGCCTAAATAATATCCAATCTTTGTATTTTTGATTATATTGACCCATAATATTTTATTTTTAGTTTTTTGGTCCCCAAACTATGACGATTTGATAGAATTTCTCCTTCGTTAACTTTTCCGTTAGTCAACGATTAATCAACGATATTTTAAATAATTAATAAAATATTTAAAGAACATTTTCGGAATAGATATTTTCGAGGACCAATTCGGCCAAACTTACAAACTTTGAGGACCAAGCAATTTCACCAAATTTTTTTATTCATAAAACAAATGGTTATTTTAGACATTTTATTTTTTAAGGACCAAATTCACTAATAGCAAATAATTTAAGGACTAATTTCACCAATTATCAAATATCAGGGACCATATTCGCTAATTAACAAATCTACACATCAGATCTCGAGAATAGATGGTTAGGATTGATAGTTATTTAATTATAAACTATTTTTTCTTTATTTTTAACGATTAAAGGTGAAATGTAATATTTACTGTTCGTTATGCACTTATTGAATCTATCTGATGCACTTTCATTTGTTATTCGATGTACTCAAATGTTCAATGTTGAAACTAAAAAATCACATCTACTTCTGTAAAAAAAACGAAATAAACCGATTAACTTCAGTTTTTGAAATGCTAAGATATTTAAAACAATTAGTGAGCACAAAGAAAGCTAGTATAAAATAAAGATTAGAAGAAATAAAGAGATTGAGAAATCTAATATTTTTGAAGACAAATCCTGATACACATAAAGACATATCGTGATGCACTTTCCTTCTTTATTCAATGCAATGGTATAGTCGGACTCCGAACTCAAAAATAACGATCATAACTCTCGAAAAAAATATAATGTACTGATTCAGTTTGATATTTGAATTGCTAAGATAATTGAAACAATCAATGAAGATAAATAAAGCATTAAAGTAAGAATATAAAATAATAAAGAAATTTAAAAATTTAATATACTCGAAGGTACATCGTGATGCAGCTATAGATAAAATCTAATGTACTCGAATATAGAGAGATAAAGGAGAGAGAGAGAGAGAGAGAGAGAGAGAGAGAGATGTGTATTAAATTGTGGTGGTGGGGGACCAAAAATCAAAGAACATATTTGTATTACCCTTAATGAAATTATCTGAATTATTAATAATTAAATAGTTCTCGTTTTATCATAACCTTTGATCGTAGAAATAGAAGGTTTAGATTTATTCATTTTTCACTCTAAGAAGGTGTCCATAAATGAACATCTCCACCTAAATTTTACAACAAGTGGCGCTGTCACTTGATCCCCTCTCTACATATATTAGAGCACATCAACATATAACAACACATATGATAAAGATAGCATATCAATATTCATCAAATTGTAGAAGAAAATCGAGAAGAGTACTTAGATTGGAAGAAATTAAGATTGTTCTTTTCAAGTGCAACTTGTTTTCTTGATTCTATAACAAAATAAATCATCGGTGTTAACCTTCTAGTGGATATAGTAGGCATTATGCTAAACTACATTAAATCTTGTGTTCCTGTATTATCCTTTATAATTTTGAGTTCCGTAGCCTATCGTGGTTCATACTTACTAAACATTATTACTGTGCAATAATATTGCAAGTTACGTGAAAGATATAAATAATATTAAATTAATTATATGTGTCAACACCTAGCTATATGGATTAGATTAGAATTTCATGACCTTCTTCTACAAAGTAAACCAATTGATCAGTAAGCCATTCCAAAAAAAAAAACAAAGATTTTATATCGTGCTATGCTTCAACAAAAATCACAAATATCATTCAATATAAAAGACAAGCACAAGAATAATATAATATATCTTGCATTGAGAAAATAGCACTTACTATTAATGGCAAAAATTGATTTTCCGGAAACATCAAGTGCTTAATCCTATTAAGCTTCCACTTAGCATATACTAAATTCAAAGTATTGAACATTGAACCTATTAATTTGTTGAGGCAGATAAAACAAAATTCTTTCTATAAAAACAATGCATTTGGCCGACGCATGGTCCAATCATGTTCGGCCGGATACCGTTTCTAGCTTATTTTAGGTTTGAAAAGGTTACATACTGCTGAGCTCCTAATCAAGTGATATGATTAAGCTAATTAAATGTCGGCTAAACGTGATTTATTTCCTAAGTGTACGCACTATGTGTCGAATAACGATGTGAAGTATTTCCAGTCAGTGGTACGGCCCCAGTTAATTAGTTAATTGTTCAATTATACATGTATGGAAATCCCAAGAAATTAAAACAACCAAATTAGGAAGTTAACTGACCAGGAAATTATGATGCATAACTTACAGGATGGTTTATAAAACAGTCCAAGACCCAAGTTTTTTTTTTTTTTTTTTTTTTTTTTTTTTTTTTTACGACGTAAATGTTAATAAGAGATTAAATTAAATGAAAAAGGATTAAACCTATCCCAGTTTAATAATATTTTCAAATAAGTTCATCCGGCCATCCCTAATATTATGTTTAAGAGCAACCATTCCAACCGGCCAACCAACAAATCTTTCAAATATTTTATTATTTTCTTACTCTTTCAAATTATTAATTTTTATCTCAATCCAACCATAATAATTTTTATGGTTTATCAGCGACCTATCCAATCACCCAACCACAAAGCCCACAACCTTATTTTTACTTTTTTAATGATAATAATGTTTTTATAAATTATGGTGTTATAGTAGAATTAATTAACTTAGCTAAATATTAATTAATTTAGATTTTTTAAAATTTTGTTTTTAAAAAAAATATATGGATCCGGGTCTAGACATGAGACCTTATGAATCCAATGAATTTGGACCGAATTTGGATCAAAGTAAAATATCCGGATCTGAATCTAGACTCAGAAGGATCCGGTCCAAATTCAATCCATGGTCATCCCTAACCACAACCTTATTTACAAATATTTTTAGTTAAAATATAATTACTCATATTTGTGTTTAATTATTTACCACATATTATTAATTATTTACCACATAGTTTAAAAACGGGCAAAAGAAATTGAACGACTAACTAACTAAATAATATAATAACAATTTGTATAATATTAAGTTGATTTGGATTATTTATCCTGTAAAGAAGAGTAAGAAATTTGCACCGTAACTGACACGTCAGCAAAAATGCTCAATCAAAGTTGGAATTTCTTCAAATAAGATGAGGTTGGAGTCGGTTACCGCGCAGCCGCGGGCGGTTGAAATAAAATGGAATAGGGCAATTTTCTATTTTTTTTTTCCAATAAATGGGTTGAGGTCGACCATTATGAGCAAATGGTTGTCGTTAAGGATTGTCTTAAATTAATAATATCGGTGTATTTTTTATCTGTTCGCCGTCCAATTTGTATTCAAGAAATAATATAATAAAAAAATACGGTTTGAAGAGATAGAAAGGAAGTACTCGCATTCTCCTCAAGCCAAAGAAGCAAACAGACGTTATTTTCCACTATGGCTATTGGGATGGTTACACTTGTCACTATCTCATTATTCACAAGATATTAATTTTATTCTAAGTGAAATATGATTATATCGTTTATAGTAAATATTAAAAAAAATAAAAATTATACCAGAATTCTTGATTTTTCATCCTCTTTAAGTAGACAACAATATTGATATATTTTTCCACATCCTACAATTATCTCATTTTCTCTCCACATTTTTAACTACGCTTTACTCTTTCACTATGGATCCTCATAACAACCTGAATAATTCTCAAAATTTTTCTCACTCCAACGATTATTACCTTAGTTTCAATGATTTTCCTAACTCGAGCGAATTCGAATCACAAGATGTTATTTTGGAATCACAGTTTCCTGATAATCCTATTCAAAACACCCCTCCAACCTCCTTTGAAACTACTCATCATGAAAAATCTTTCAATACTAAAAGAAATAGGAGTGAAAAATTTATAAGAAATAAGAGAAAAGTGTCGGGGAGAAAAAGAAGAAATTAGAAAATAAATTTATAAGAAATTAGAGGAAAGTGTCGGGGAGAGAAAGAAGAAATTAGAAAGGAAATACAAAATTTAAAGAAAGAAGATGAGGTTTTGCATTAGGCTGGAATTGATACCAAGATCTTCTGAAAAACACCGAACGCAATTATCATTGGGCTAAAACTGGTTTATTTTTTTTCTCCTCGTTGTCTACGTATAATAAAAAAATCTGCACTGAGTTGGCGCCCTGCTCAACTTACCAGTAAATTCGTCTGCCGTCTATACCATTAAAATACTCCTAGATCATTACCACTCCACAATCAATTATGGCCAAGCAAAGTTCATCCTCACTAACAAACTCATTGGACCCTAATTTTAGTTAACAAACCAAACTCGACATCCAAGTTTTAACTTTGTAATTACTAAAAATAAAAATCAAGCAAGTTGGAGGGAAAAAGTCAAATTGCATTTCATGATTAGATGTTGGGATAGGAACAAATAACAAGTTAACCGAAAGCATAGTACTTTTCTATGAATGCAGTAAATTCTCGTGATGAGTGATGACAGTCTTTACAACTCGAACGAGTTGCCCCGTCACAGCCCATTTCACCGTAATTTCACGAAAATAAACTTCCCGCAGAAAGTGGGTCCTACTTCGGCACAGATAATGATAACTACTTAACACAAAATATCGGTTTTGCCCTAAATGATTTCCATGGCTCAAACACACTCCACGTGTCAGTTCTTCATTCGCCAGCCTCCACATTTCCACACACGTTTTGTAAATTTAGATAAAGATGCGAAACTCCGCTTATTGCAACCCACACCAATAGTAAAGCCCTCTCACCAATTTTATTGGAGAGAAGCAAATTTCGTTTCTCTATTATTTGGCTACTTTGAGAGTGCAGAGTATGAGAACTGTGGCGGGAATGACGCTCGAAGATTGTGGTGCCGCCCGGCCGAAGTTTTTTCCGGCGGGGCTGAATGTGGCGGCGAAGCCTTGCGACTACTGCAAGTCGGCGGCGGCGATTCTCTTCTGCCGCGCCGAGTCCGCTTTCATGTGCATAGGCTGCGACGCTAAGGTGCATGATGCTAGCACGTGCTTAAAGCATGAGCGCGTGTGGATGTGCGAGGTCTGTGAGCAGGCGCCGGCCGCCGTCACCTGCAAGGCCGACGCCGCCGCGCTCTGCGCTACCTGTGACCGCGACATACACACGGCCAACCCTCTCGCCAGCCGCCACGAGCGTGTCCCCGTCTTGCCCTTTTACGACACGGCGGAGTCCGTCGTCATTAAGTCCACTGCCACCACCGCAGCCCTCCTTGTCCCCGTCGTCGAATCCGATGCCAACTTATTCGCCGCTCCTGCGAGCGGCGGCGGCAACGGATATATCTCTTCCGACTCTTGGATGTCGGCAAACCCGATTGTTCCTGCCAAACTCCCCGCCGATACTCCAGATTTAAAATCGATGGAATTATTCTTCCAAGATTCCGATCAGTTTCTGGATTTCGACAATTACCCTATCACTTCGCGGCCGTACGGTGATAGCGTTGTTCCGGTCCAAGCAACCATTAAGCCGCCGATCCCAACCGGGTTATCTCACGATCACTCACCGGAGAACCGGTTCGAGATCGATTTCACAAGTTCCAACATCAATTCGTACAATAATAGCAGCTTCACGACAGCATCTCTCAGCCACAGCGTAATTATCTTAATCTTCATTTACACCATTAAATGCATTTGATTTAAGTTCAAATAATCTAACAAAAAAAGACAATTTAATCCTCTCAGGTTTCATCCTCATCAATGGATGTCGGAATCGTGCCGGACGGAAGCTCCCTATCAGAAATATCGTATCCTTTCGCGCGAAACTTCGATCCGAGCGGGAACCACGGTTCCCAAGTAGTCGGAATGGACCGGGAAGCCAGGGTGTTGAGGTATAAGGAGAAGAGAAAGAACCGGAAGTTCGAGAAGACAATCCGCTACGCTTCTCGAAAGGCCTACGCCGAAACCCGGCCCAGAATCAAAGGCCGGTTTGCAAAGCGAACCGACTCTGAATCTGAAATTGACCGGATTTTGGGGGCCGGTGCCGCCAATTTCATTCCTGACGTTAGATTCGGGGTCGTCCCTTCTTTTTAACGGACAAGATTGAATCAATTATGCGGATAATTAAATTTCTTTGTGAACGCAAATAATTAATATTAGTATTAGTACATTCTACACGTTTTATCTAACTAGGGATGTCTATTGCCTACTAAATTTCAAGCAAATCTGTATTTTTTAACTTGTAAGTTTATTGTCAAATTCTGTTTCCCCTTGGATATTCTACTATTATATATTTTCTTACTTGGAAGAAACTAAACCTTTTCTAGCAAATGTTTTTTTTCAAATCATTTTAAAAGAATTTGAAGAATTAATTGATTAGTTTATTTAAAGTAATCCAATTTGTAAATTGCTGTACAGACAGTGGTGTTATAAGGGGGGTCCATATTGATTGATAATTCCAAATGTGATAATATATTAATATACCCTATTTGACTATTACAACTACAAAATTACCCAACGTTATAAAAACTATCCACTATATACCCAAATTTACTAAAATACCCCCACTTTTTCACTTCTCCCACTTAAAAGTATCAGGCCATGATCGGACCGTGATCGGACCATGTCATGTGTCCGACCGATCGGACATGCCCGATCATGGCCTGATAGTGATCGGCCAGGGCATGATAGGGCATGACCGATCATGCCATTTGAATAGTGATCGGCCCTTGTCCATTGTATAGTGATCGGGCTTGGTCGGCCGTGTCCGACCGGTCGGACCCTGATCGAGCCCTCTGTTCACTGATCGGACCATCCCCATAATAAGGGTATTTTCGTCTTCTTGGATATATAGTGTAGTTAAATATAAGAATTGAGTATAAATGTGTTTCTCTTTTCCTAGATGGGCATTTCATCGCCGAACTCATTCCAAATTGTTATATTGATTGCTGTACAGGGAAGTGGATCTAAAACTGGATCCTGGTTGGCTGAGCGGTCATTTTCATTCCTAAAAATATGATATTTTAGATTAGGGAGAAGTGATTGGTGGTGATTGATTGCATCAAATTTGAGTGTTAATTAAGAATAGTTGTTTGGCCGAAGTCCCAACCAAGCATTTTTATAGCATCCAACAAACGAGAATTTGGAGTTTTCCTACCAAGGTTGTCTGCCAAAATATGTCAAAATGAGAATTTTAAAGCTCTTTGTTGTTTCTTTCGAAGAAGTAGAAAATTATACTGAAAATAAAATAAAACTCATCTGCCATTAAAATCTAGTCTAGTATTTAACTGCATTTGTAAATTCACTTGTATAAATATTATTACCTCCGTCTTATAGAAAGTGTCTTGTTTTTCTTTTTGAGCCGTCTCATAAAAAATGTTTTGTTTCTTAAAAATATAAAAAATATGTGAACAAAAATTAACAAGTCAAAAAGTCAAACAACCACACAATCTCATTTTCTTAATCTCCGTGTCCCATAGAAATGAGACACTTTCTATTGGACGGAGGGAATATTACTTTGATATACTCCCTCCGTCCCATTTGAATCGACACGTTTTCCTTTTTGGAGTGTCCCATTTGAATTGACACGTTTCCTAAGAAGGGAATAACTTTCTAGAACAATTACAAATTATCTCTTACTTTATTATTTCTTTATTATTTCTGTCTTCTACTTTATCATCTTATATCTCCCACTTTATCATTCACTATCTCACTATGTCACTCATCTTCTCTCTCTTACTTTATCATCTATTTATCTATCATACTTTATCATCAACTTTCTTAATTATCGCGCCGAAAAGAAATGTGTCGATTTAAACGGGACGGAGGGAGTAATATATATCTATGTCTTACACCTTATAGATGATTACTATATGACATTGCAAAAATACTACTCCCTTCGTCTCATAGATCTTGTCCTGTTTCTTTTGGGCACGGAGTTTTAAGAGAGTTATTAGTTGTGTGTGCAGTGGTGTGTTCTTCAAATTATGAGTAAATTATAGCCACACAATCTTAACATTTTAGGAAACATGAAAAGATCTATGGGACCCCGATAAGAAAAACAGGACAGGGACGGAGGGAGTATAGCAGTTGCACAAAAGGATACGAACTTTGAGATATAACTTTTTGTTTATCTCGAGTCAAACGTTCAGGTTGGGGGGGTGAATACACCTGAAAACCTTTTCTCAAACTTAAACGCGAGCAGTTTGTTTTACGGTAGATGTCTACTGAATGAGTTCAGTAGACCAAGCAAGCTGCTCTTGATCGCGTGGACAAAATGACTGAGAGAGCTTAGCTCTGCTAGCCGACTTGATGTCAGAATTCAGTAGCATTCAACAGTTGTTCAGTAGCGTGCGAAATGTGTGTGTAGACCCGATTCAGTTTTTTTTTGAAAACGTTTGTTTATCAAATCAGTTCAGTATATTATTGCAACGTTTTAGGCTTTTACTAAAATGTTGTTGTATGATTTTGTAAAGATATTGTCAGAATGAACATTTATCAATGCAACAGTAAAACGACACATCAGTTTTAAAGTAGTTCGGATACGCAAGATCCTACGTCCACTGATCCTGAACAAAGCAGGACACTATTTTATTATACTAAGTTAATCTCAGTTAGTTTGTGCGCAAGACAAACTGCAACTTGTGATTATACTTAGCAAGTCTCAGTTTACAAGGTCAAACAATAAAGTTTGAATGTATCTCCAACTATGAAGGAGTTCTTAACACTTAAGAACAGTTCAATAAATGAACTCCTTCATTTCTAAGCTATGAATATAACAGTTGAGCTTAGGTTAGAGGGTGGGAACATGAATGGCTTCTAGAGCAAAGAACAAGAGAGGAATAATCACTCTGGGTTCGTGTTCTTCACTTGAATATTCGCTAAGTATTCTAGAGCTTGAGTTCGTTGAATGCTTGAGTTCCCTTGTAGGTCGCTTGTGTGATCGTGTAGTGCGACTTGAGTGACCACGACCTTCTCTCTATTTATAGACGTGAGATGTGAATAGATTCGTTGGAGAAGAACTGTCCACATATCACTCTATATAGGTAGCAAACGGATTCTTTTTCGAATTCTATAGAGTCCTCTTTCTATGCGGAAAGTGGTTGACTTGCAGTTTTTGTCGGAGACTTTGCCAGCTGTTTGCTTGTCATTGGTCGAGGTACAAAAAGTGGTTGAGACTTATTCAAACTTCAAGGTTGATACTAAAGCTGACCTTTCTTAGATGTACGACCTCGGACAACTCTACTGAAATGACTTTGAAGTCCACTGTCATTTAAAGCAACTGACAGGTCGTTGTTGAGTCTGACCAAAAGGTTGATACTGAAACTGACCTTTCTCAGATATACGACCTCGGACAACTCTACTGAAATGACTTTGAAGTCCATTGTCAGTTAAAGCAACCGACAGGTCGTTGCTGAGTCTGACCAAAAGGTTCAGTATGTTACTCCTGTTGAGTCCAACACTACTGAGGGTCAAGACTCTGAGTTTAGTAAACTGCTCCTGCTGAGCCCAGTTCTACTGACTCCTGAACACCTTTTAGTATGCTTGCTCCTATTGAGTCCAACCATACCGAATCTTCACTCAATGACATCAAGGACGGATGGTCTACTCGAGAGACAAACAGACATAACTACCGAGACGGAACCATGTCGAAGCGAGTGCTACCGGAGTCTGAAACACTCAAAGACAAAGGTGTTAACTTTTATAAAGGAATATTTCATCAATCAGAATAGGGTTTTGAGATCAGCCAAATCAACTACTGAATCATCTCCGAACACGTTTCCCAATTGTTCAGTTTTATTAAACAAAATTTTAATTCATGTTTTATCATATCAATTATTTTTGATGACGTGAACATCCAAACCAGACTTTGACCGTATTATTTGAATGAAAAATTTAATATTAGAAAAGATCTGCGACTTCCATCCCAAGTACTGTATATTTATTACGAAAAATGTTAAGAGTTCAAATGATTTATATATAGGTGTCAATATCTATGGTGAATAGCATTATAGAAGCTTATAGAACTTTTTTTTTTTCTTGTTTCGGTTTTACTGTGTTCCAGCTAAATAACAAACCCGATTCTTTGACAAAACAAAGATATTTCTCATAAAAAAATAATAATTTTCTACTTCTCTTATGCGAATAATACGAGGCCAACTCAAAAGAAAAAAATAAAAAATAAAATGGGAGTGGGCCTCCTCTACAAAAATGGTTCCGAACCACGTGAAGTTCACGTGTGGAGTGGTCCAAACAGCATGGACATTATCAAGATCTACATTCAGTAGGGCCCAGCCCAGTCGGTTCCACAAATCCCCCATTTCCGTTCATCCCTTTGTCTTCTTCTCTGCAAAATGCCAAGCAACAATTTTACAAGATTCTTTTCCAAAAAGGATAATATTATAACACGTGTGGTAATTAAAATATAACGAGAACTCAAAGGATGTTAATAAGGATATAGTTACAAGTTAGTAGTGTTGTTAGATAGATACATCCTGTAAGGCAACCAAAAATGTAATAAATGAGCCATTTACGGTCAATTGCAACAAATAAGACCATCTTTTACTAGAATTTGTAATTTTCACACTATGTTGCACCAATCATTACAATTACTCCCAATTTTCTTGTTATGTAGTTTCTAAGTATATCTAATTTTTTTTATTAGATCACTGCTTGAAACTGGACTAAGATTAACCCAATTCAAAATAAATAGATAATTAAGGAAGAGTGCTTTTCTGGTTTAATGTAATTCATATTATATACGCGGTTATGTATTTCATGAAAGGGTATACAGTCTCATCTTACTACATTGGGATTGTCTTGAATTAAAAATTCATATTTTCTTGCCGATTAATAACTAGCTACCGACAACTACAAGATATGTCGCACAAATATGAAATATCTGCTAACACTGACAGCTTCCATAACAATTTGTGGCCCTTGATTTTTATTCTTATGGCAAAGTTAGGATTTTATTTAATGATATGTAAATTTTAGGGGTGTTTGACATAATACCTCTTTCTATAGTGTAAAACACAAATATACAAGACACTATAATACTCTTTCTTCATGCTAATTACCTTTTCAGTGTGCCAACTGATTTACATACTTTATGTGTAGTCGAATCTTCGACAGTTTTCAGGTGAAAATAATGAAAAAAGTAAGGGTATTTTCGACTTCTTAAGTAGATTGTGGATAGTTTTTATAATATTTGGTATTTTTTTAATGAATATAGGCAGAAGTGTGTAATACCACTAAATTTTATTTATTGCTAGACTTAGGGTGTTAATTTGGTAAAACCAAACGGAGAATTCACTTTTCTATTTTGAGAAATTGATTACTGAGTCAAAATATTTTGGTTCAATTTTTAATCAAATATTTCGGTTAGGTTTGGTTTTAACCGAAATTTAAGAAAAGGAAAAAAAATACTTTAATAAGAGAAGAATGTTCTAAATTTACGGTTCGATGTAAAATAAACCTAGAAGTACAATTATTAATTTATAAAATTAGGATATAAACTTCTCCCGAATCTCAATATTGGCTTCGTTGTTCTTTTCCAGAAAATAATAAATAATGAAGAGATACATTCCCTATGTCTCATTATTATTATTATTATTTTATTTTTTCTTTCAGCGTATAGATTAAAAAAATTTAATTAGACAAAGTTGAGGCAATTACATTTTTTTCTTATTAGACTGAAAAAATAATTTAAAAAGTTTCTAAAAAGTTAAGAATCATAAGTTTTTGAGCTCGTAGCCGAACGGAGTCGTGAGAGAGAAAAACTTTTGGAGAGAAAATATAAAATGTGGGTTTTGGAGAGAAAAACTTTTGGAGAGAAAATATACAATGAGTAAAATGAGACCTACTTTATTTAGGATTATGAGTATAATTTTTTTAATTTTTAAAATTGAACAAAAATAATGGAACAATTTAATATTACGGAGGGAATAATTATGAAATGCAAGTAAATAAAATTAATTAAAATGTATATTTAAATTGAAAGTGTCATCCTTTTCACCAAAGAATATTATTAAATCTATAAAAACTAATTGAATTTTAAGGGTGTTTGAGATAACTTATCTATTCCAGCTTATAGATTTCAACCGTTAGTTTGGTGTTTAGGATATCAAACTTTCAATTACTTTCAACAGTTATTTTTCATAAGCTGCAATGAGCCGGTTGAAGCTTCCAGCTAAAGCTCTACCAACTTTTTCTAACAAATATGTCCTTATAAAATTTGTCCTTATTCTGATTTTACCCCTAACTTTAAATTAAGACATTTATACTCATTTCTAACCATAATTATAATATACTCCCTCAGTTTCATTAATTATGTTTGTTGGTCCCGAGTGTACGGTCAGGTGTAGAGGGGGGGAGGGGGGGATGAATACACCCGAATCCGATTTTCTCAACTTCGAACACGAATACCCTGTTCGGGAAAGTGCCGTCATCGAAATAATTCAGCAGACCAAATAGGCCGTTCCCGAATCGTGTGTGGCAAAGAGTCTTAAAGAACGAGTCTGACTCTACTGAGATCTGCTAGCTGACTGAGTCAGAATTCAGTATCAAACAGGTAGAGTTCAGCGGTGCGGAAAGTGTAGGCCCTAATCAGTTGAGTGGAAAACCGTTTTATGCAAGTCTCGGTTCAGCAAGTAGACGGTTCAGGTATCTTGAGACGAGACAGTTGTATGATTTTAAAGAGGATTTTCGGTATGAACAAGAAAATCAATGCACCAAGAATCGAAAGCAATAACGAGACACAAATTTTTAAAGTGGTTCGGATATCAATCGATCCTACGTCCACTGTCCCGAAAGTTCGGGAGGCTATTTATTATACCGAGTTAGTCTCGGTCGGCTTGTGCACGTGACAAAACCGCGGCTTGGGGATTATATCGAGCAAGTCCCGCTTACAAAGGCATCAAACTAAAGTGTTTGACAAACTTCTCCAACTATGAAGGAGTCCTTTTACAATAAGGATTGGGTTCAAATATGAACTCCTTCGTCTAAGCTATAAGTATATTTGGTTGAGCTTAGGGTTAGAGGGATAGGGAATGAGAATGTAGCTTCTAGATCGACGAACAGCTGAGATAAGCTTTAGGTTCGTGTATCGTCGATTTGGATACTAGAGGCTCTTCTAACAGCTTTAGCTTGGTTCCCTATGAGCCGAGAAGGTAGTCTTTCACGGAGATAGATCTTCAAGTTCTTGCGGAAGACTTAGGGTTTTCTCGGTTCTAGCTCGTTTTAATGCTTGTGTATGTTTTCGTCGTTTAAGCTTATGCACTTTTCTCTTCTTGAAATGTCCCTCTATTTATAGAGCAGAGATTGGAAAAGATCCGTTGGAGACGATCTTCTTCTTTCTCATCTCTTTTGGTAGCAAACGACTCTTTTGAAGTAGGTACTAGTGTGCTTTCCCACCTTTTTAGGTAAAGGGTTGGACCGCAGCCTTTAGCAGGTGAGTAGACACGTGTGTTCTTGTCATTCGTCGAGGCGGATAGAGTGGTTGAGACAAAGACAGACTTCAAGGCAAACCGAGCCGACTTCTCTCTTCCTCGTGTATGACAATACCGATTGTTTTTCAAAAGTATCTCGACGGTTCGTAAGACTGTCTACCGATGCTGAGTCTGATCCCGTATTCAGTAGGTAGATAGCTGAGTAAAGTCTACTGAAGATCAGCTCGAGTTCAATGAACCGCTCTGCCGAGTCCAGGCTCTACGACTCTTTCAAGATATCGCTCCAACTGAGTTCGGTTCTCGATTCTTTCAAGATACTCGCTCCCGCCGAGTCCAAGATCACCGAGTCTTCTACTTCTGGTGTTAAGCCAATAATCTACCGAGTGCCTTGATCCGAGCAGAGTGTCTATTGAGTCCGAAACCTCAGAGACAAAAAAAATAACGATTACAATGGAATGGTTCACCAATCAGATAGGGTTTTGGGATCTTCAAATCTTCTCAATATTCAGAGCACTAGGATGCTGAGCATGGTTCAGTATAGAAGATATAATCATTTCCCACCAAGTAAGACTATGCTGAGGATAGAATCATCACCCAACAATGTTTCATAGCCTTATAAAATTTGTCCTTATTCCGATTTTACCCCTAACTTTAAATTAAGACATTTATACTCATTTCTAACCATAATTATAATATATTCCCTCAGTTTCATTAATTATGTTTCATAGGAATTGGCACCGAGTTTAAAAGGAGTGTTTATTGGATAATGTTGTGGGTTCAAATGAGTTAATGAAGTGGATTAACTGTGTAGTCTTGTTATCTCTTTCTCTCATCTCTCTTCCTTGAATTTATTTTTTTAACGAAAGTTTCAATATAATTAGTTTATGTTTTTAATTGAATTATTTATGGCGTTGTACAATGAGTGGCCCAATATGAGACAAGTCTAAGAATTGGCTGCAAACAAAATTCATTTCCTTCCCAAAATTTACAAAAAATGACGCAAATTCAAATTAAAGCAAAACTACAACTTCAAAACTACAACTTCCTGCGAAGATCAACATATATACATTCCCTATATATATATAAATGCATATCCTTCGAGAACCCATTTCAGAAACATAAATTCTTCTCTATACATTAAAAAAAATAAAAAAGGAAAGGAATCCAAAACAAAGACTTTCCAAATGGGAAGAATAAGAAAAGACCTAATTAACGGGGAGAGAACCAAATCGTCTAATTCCTGCTCAGCAATTTGAAGGACCGAAATCCGGTGAAAGACAAGATCTTAGAAGCTGCTAATCAATGAGGTTGTTGCCGGAAGACCGTCAGTTGTCTTTCGGCTGCAGCAGAAAAACAAAGAGATAATGGTGAAGCCATCCTTTTACAAAGTACAAAACCAAAAACACCAACAAGCAAAATAGTAGTTATAGATATGGAATTAACTCAGGGGTTGGAGCTAATGAAGAGATCGACAATTAGAAGACTCAGTAGCGGGATAAACACAAGTAAGAGCACCGTCTGGAGATGGATTAAGGTAGGTCTAATCAAAACTCATGCAGCGCTATTTAACCGAGTCTCACTACCCAAATAAATTGGGGCAGTTGAAGCTTTAGAGTTTGATAGTGTTGGGAAATAATATTGGTGATCGTTGTATTGCACCAAATAATCCTACAAAATTTAAGAATTAATTCAGTATAGTTACAGGATATCGAACACAGGAAACGAATGACTAGTCACAATATTTTCTTACTAATCTAGGGTTTGGTTAGCGACCACACAAGTTTGAATTTCACTAAACTAAGAAATGATTAAAAACTGAACTGAAATTAAAACTGTATTAACTGGGCAATTAAGAGACATGTCCAACAGAATATTCCACACACACTTATTCCAATTATCGGCACTTAGTATGAATTAATCTCATTAATTAACTAGTTATAGACCATCGTAACTTAAACTGCTTGATCCTCACTCCCACTTACTTAATCGGTAGCCGTCTTGTTGGGCATCGAAACGACTACTTCCCTAATCTAGTTACAACCCAAGTTGTTGGACAATCAATAGATTTAATAACTAGACAACTTTATCGAACCTACTCGTATGTTGGACATCTAATAGATTTAATAACTAGACAACTTTATCGAACTAAGGGAGCCTAGTTTAGGAACCTAAGTTGTTGGACAATCAATAGATTTAACTGTATTTCAGGTATAAGGACGGTACCCATGTTTTCTGCAGAAAACTACGAGGTATGGCGTGTAAGGATGGAGGCGCACTTAACGTCGCTGCATGACAACATGACAGAAGTCCTGGAGAAAGGATCCATTGTTCGATGGTTGACAACGTCAAACTCACGACAATAGCAGCAATAGGTTCCAAAACCGGCCCGAAGGTTCCCAAGGACAAAAGCCTCTTTACACGAGAAGAGAGAAAGTTGCACAATCTTGATTAAGTAGCACGCAACGCGATACTGACTACGCTCAATGACTCATACCTCGGCAGAGTACACGACTGCAAGACTGCAAAAGAGCTCTGGGATGCTCTCACAATGTTGTGCCAAGGAACTCCACAAATAAAAAAGAATAAACTGGAGTTGGAGCTGCAGAAGTTTGAGGCGTTTGCCATGATATCCGGAGACTCAATTGATTATTTCAGCGTCCGATTTACAAATCAAATCAACATCATCAATGGACTGGGAAAAACATTCAGCAACAATGAGACCAACACTAAAATCTTAAGGGCTCTTTCTAGGCCCAAGTGGTACTCTTTGGCTACATGTTTAAGAAGAACCGACTTAAACTCGGTTACACCTGATTATATATTTTTAGAACTGAAAGCAGAGGAGTTTGAGTTCAACCTTCCACACACCCAAGGTGCCGAGACCGAAGTGCCAATAGATCATGCTTACAAGGAAACAAATCCAAGACACTTGGAGCTAGTCCCCGCCATTACAAGTCAATCAACTAGAAGTTCCATGACAATCCCTACTGCCGATAATCTAGCCGAGAAATACGGTCTCCTTTCGATCCAAATACAAGAAGGAGAAGGACAAGCTCAAAAAGATGAAGATGAAGAAAGCTTCAAAAAGCTATCAAGGTAAGAGAGAAAATACTCATTCGAAAAGTGAATCTAAATCTTTTCCTGAATGCAGGAATGCTGAGACTGCCTCCGCTGCACCTAAAGAAACACCAAGAAAGGAAGACAGAAGCTCAACATGCTATAACTGCAAAAAGACTGGGATTACCAATGTGAAAGTCATAAGCTCACAACTGTTGAAAAAGAAAAAAAGGCAAGCCAGACGCGACAAGTTCATTAGGAAGAGGCAAGCCTACATAGCCGGAGAGCTATCCAATTGGTCGAGTGATGAAGAGCTATTCATGGATTCATCCGATGATGAAGCAGCTATTCATGAATTGTGTCTTATGGCTGGAGAAGAGGCTGAAGTAAACTCTAACTCTAATATATGCTGCTTTCACCATGCACACTCGACACAAGCTTTATTGGAGGTGAACCCCTGGATGTGGTCCTTGCATATGAAGAACTGTTGGAGGAACAGATTCAGATGAGCAAACAGTTCAGTAGAACCCTTCAGGAGATGGAACTCTTGAAAGCTGAGAATCAAAGACTTTTAATGAGAAGTTAGGACTATACTGAGTCTGAAGGACTTGTTCTGATACAGAAGGAAGAGATAGAATCTCTGATGACTAAGTCTCAACAACAAGAATCACAGATCTCAGTTTTGACCAAAGACACTCAGAGAAAGAGACTGAAATTGCCGGTCTAAAGGACAAGGCTACACAGGCTAAAGCTGAGTATGAAGCTCTGAGGAAAAGTAATGAGATTTGGAGAACCTTAATGACTGAGCAGTACTTAGGAGCCAAAGAAAAGCTTGAGAAGATGATGAGATCACAGAGACCATGTTCTACGAAGGAAGGACTTGGTTATACATATGAAGCAACTACCTCCGGACAGAAAAACTCAAATCAGCTGGATGGCAAATTTGTCTAAGGGGGAACCCAATATGCTAATTTTCAACCCCTCAGATAAAGAACAAATGAAGATGAAAGCACCTCAGCCCAGCTACCTGAAGAAGACTCATGGTTCAAGCCCCAAAACAGCCAGATCTAATTCACGGGGAACCAAGAAAGTCCAATAGGCAGAGCAATATGGTCATCTACAGTATACTCACCCAGCTCAGTATGGATCATAATATTATGAGCCCAGAAAAAAAAAGCCCGAAGGTTTAGCAGAAGAAGAAGAAACCTAAACCTCAGAAGAGATAAAAGTCAGTATCTCCCAGCTCAAAAGATCAGCTGACAACAAAGGCAAGAAGAAATCTGAAACCACCAGGGTTCTCAGACAAATTTGGCTCCCAAAATCCACTAACATCCAAGGACCCAACCTGAACCCAAAGGGTACCTAATTTTTTTTTATTTTGCAGGTGCTAAAGGACCATTGGATCGTGGACAGCGGATGCTCAAGACATATGACGCATCAAAAGAATCTGCTGACCAACTATTTTCAGCAGGAAGGAGCCATAATTGAATTTGGTGAGAACTCCAAAGGATGCACAAGGGGATACGGAACATTGAATATAAGGACTGCAATAGTTCCCAGAGTATCTTATGTTGAAGGACTTCAACATAATCTCCTTTCAGTCAGTCAACTCTGTGATAACTCCAATAAAGTGACTTTTAATGCAGGTTTTTGTGATGTTCTTAACAAATCTACAGGAAAAACTGTATTATCAGGCTCGTGGAGAAGAAATATCTATTTTGCAAATTGGAATACCGCTGAACCTGAAGCTTGCTTGCTAGCACATACAAAGTCAGATGACAAAACAACGTGGCTGTGGCACAGAAGATTAAGCTATCTGAACTTTAAAATGATGAACAAGCTAGCAAGATATGCTGCAGACCGAGGACTGCCCAACGAAGTGTTCAAGAAACATAAGAATTGTGAAGCATGCCTGAAGGGAAAGCAAACCAAATCAAGTAATGCGCCAATTTCGTCACCTTCTACTGATGGGATCCTTCAGCTGTTGAACATGGATCTTTTTGGGCTAGTCTCTCCAGTGACAATCAGAGGAAAAAAATATTCTCTTGTAGTAATTGATGACTATTCAAGATACACATGGGTGATTTTCATCGCCAACAAATCTGACGTCAAATCTGAACTACCAAAGCTTCTGAAACGATTGAGTGTCGAGAAGGATATCAAGATTCAACGAATTAGCTCAGATCGTGGAACATAGTTTCTAAACTCAGTGATGAATGACTACTGCGAAGTTGAACGAATTCAACATGAAACCTCAGCTGCACGTACACCTCAACAGAATGGTCTTGCTGAAAGAAAGAACAGAATACTCAAAGAAGCAGCAAGAACACTACTTGCAGATTCAGGTCTACCATCAAAATTTTGGGCATAAGCTACTGACACAGCCTGTTATACTCAGAATCGGTCATTACTGACTCAAATGCACATGAAGACACCATATGAATTATGGAAAGGGAGAACGCCTTCTATTTCACATTTCCATATCTTTGGTTGTTCGTGCTTTATCCATAATAACGGAAAGATCAGTTAAAGTTCTTTGATAGCAAGTCAGACCAAGGGGTATTCTTAGGATACTCCAGGGTTAGCAAAGCTTTTAGGGTCTTTAACTACCGGACCCTTTGCATGGAGGAAAGCCCTCATGTGGTATTTAACAAATTTGCTTATGAGAACAGGAAACAAAATTCTCAGTGAGATGCTGAAGAAGTCAGCACCAAGCTACATGATGTAAGCTTGAATGATAACGTAGAAAATATCCAGCATTGTTGGAATGATGATTCAAATGTTTAAATCCAGGACCAACCAACAAACAATGTAGCTGAACCGATTGATTCTACTGAACATAATCAATCTCAAGTAACTCAGGTCGATGAAGAAACCCCAGTGGTAACAGAGACCTCTACTGAGAATAACAACTTAGAGGGAACTACTAATGTTCCTAAGCTGAATGCCCATGAACCTGGTGACTCAGTAGATCCTTATCTTGTCACTGAATTGCTTCAAGCACAATATAACACTACTGAAATTCCTCATAATCCAACTATTTGTGCAGAATCAACTTTAGAAGAAGTAACAAGACATCGTTGTTCTTGGTTAGATGCTCATACTTCAGATCAATAATCAGAGACCCGTCAGCAAGCGTTAAGACAAGATCCAGATCCTGTCAAGGAGAAAGCGCTCTATACTCATGTTTTGTCTACTTAAGAACCTCTGTCGATTATGGACGGACTGAAGGATGCTGACTGGATCACTGCTATGCAAGAAGAGCTCAACCAATTCACCAAAAACGACGTTTGGGAGCATGTAGACAGATCCAGGCATCAACATGTAATAGGAACTAAGTGGGTCTTCAAAAATAAGTGAGACGAAAACGTCATCGTCAGGAACAAAGACAGACTAGTAGCTAAAGGTTATTGTCAATCTGAAGTGATAGACTTTGACGAAACGTTCGCTCCAGTCGCAAGATTGGAAGCCATTCGTCTGTTCCTAGCATATGCAACTCTTCAATAGTTCATAGTATGTCAGATGGATGTCAAGTCGGCTTTCCTGAACGGCGTGCTGAAGTAAGAAGTCTATGTAGAATAACCTCCCGGCTTTCAGTAGGAACATCAAGTATGCAGACTCAAGAAAGCTCTGTATGAGTTAAAACAAACACCTAAGGCTTGGTATGATACCCTTTCAGACTTTCTACATCAGAAAGGTTTTCAGAAGGGAATGGTAGATTGCACCATATTCAGTATCAGGTCAGAGAATGGCATTTTAATGGTGCAGATCTATGTGGACGATATCATCTTTAGATCTAAGAATGTGACATTGTGTCAAAAATTTAAAAAGATGATGCAGGATAAATTTGAGATGTCTATGTTGGGAGATGATTCAGTAGCCTAGTGCTCAGTATATTTGAATGATCCTAAAACCCTACTTTGACTGATGAACCATTCAGTTGTATTTGTATGTTCTGTCTCTGAGAGTTTCAGACTTAGTAGACATCCTTCCTACATAGTTCATGCGTTCAGTTCTGTCTGCTGATTCTTCAGCATACTATCAGCCTCAGTACCATGAGAAGAAGACTCAGTAGTACTGGACTCAGAAGGAGCAGTATACTGAAAGGAGTAAGTGGAACTGAACTCAGCAGGAATAGTTCACTGAACTCAGAGTGGATCTTCAGTAGAGCTGAACTCAGCAGGAGTTTGCTACTGAACATAGATCAGACTCAGCAACGGCCAGACAGTCTCTTGACTGTTAGAAATCTTATAAGTCAAATCAACAGAGTCATACGAGGTATAGAGAAGTCAGCTTCAGATCTACCTTGAAATATGTTTGTCTCACCTACTTTCTTCAACCTCGACCAATGACAAGCAGCCAACTGTCTACTTTCTGATTAACGCTGCAAGTCAACGTCTTTCCAGAAATGGAGGGAAAAGGACTCTGTCACCATACTTTGAAAGAGCCGTTAGCTACCCAAAAGAGAGAGACACATGGATCATTGTCTCCAACGGATCTTTCCATGTCTCTCATCTATAAATAGAGCTCACGACACATACAAGAACACACGAGCATTTACGAGCAACTCAGAATCGACTTAAAGCTTTCCGCAAGATCTTCAAAGAGCTATTCCAAGCGAAAGGCGACATACTTTCTCAAAGGGAACCGACTTGAATCAGGTCATAAGCCTCTAGTATCCAAGCGACTGAATACGAACCCAGAGTTTATACTTAACCGTTCGTCGCTCTAGAAGCCACTTTCTCGTTCCCTTCCCTCTAACTTAAGCTCAGCAGACCGTATCTATAGCTTAGATCGAAGGAGTTCATCCTGAACTGTTCTTTATTGTAAAGAACTCCTTCATAGTTGGCGAGTTTGTCAAACACTTAAGTTTACTGTTCATACTGAAAATATCTTTCAAATCATTCAACTGTGTTTCAGCCAAGCTTAAAAGATTGCACTAATATACTGAAACAGTTTTCTTAAAAATGTTTTCTAACTCAACTGAATTGGGCCTACACATTTCCGCACTCTACTGAACTTCTACTGAACGGTACTGAATTCTGACCTAAGTCAGCTAGCAGGCCTCAGTGAAGTCAGTCACTCTGCCACGTGATTCAGAACAACTTATCTGGTCTACTGAACTTGTTCAGTACGACATCTTCCTGAAAGGGACTGTTCGCGTTTTAAGTTGAGAAAGTTTTCAAGTGTATTCACCCCCCCTCTACACCTAAACATTTATCTCGGGACCAACAATTGGTATCAGAGCAGGAGTTCTTTAAGACTCTTGTTTTCTAAAACTGGTCTACTTGAACGGATCTAAAAAACGTTTTCACTGCATATCATAATTTTCAATGTCTGATATGTCAGGAATCAGGATGGTACCTATGTTCTTAGTAGAGAACTACGGGGTATGGCGAGTCAGAATGGAGGCACATCTGACTTCCCTCCACGACAGTATGACAGAGGTACTGGAAGACGGACTTATCGTTCCTATGATTGATAGTGTCGAAACCCAGGATCCAGCACAAGGAGGCGACATGGTGACCGGGAAGAAGATCCCTAAAGATAGAAGCCTTTTCACCTGTGAGGAGAAGAAGCTTCACAACTTAGACCGGGTTGCCAGAAATGTCATACTGACCACCCTGAGTGATTCCTATCTCGGAAGAGTTCAGTACTGCAAGTCCGTAAAGGAACTCTGGAACGCTCTAGCACTACTGAGTCAGGGGACTCAGAAGATCAAAGCGAACAAACTGGCACTGGAACTTCAGAAGCTGGAGAGACTGTCTCTCATGCCTGGCGACACGATTGAAGATCTTAACGTCAGATTTACGAATCTGATGAACACTATCAATGGGCTGGGAAAGACATTCTCGAACCGAGAAATGAATCTCAAGATATTGAGAGCACTGCCGGGCGAACATTGGACTCCATTCGCTACTTTGCTGAGATATTCTGACCTTGATATTATTTCTCCTGATCATATCTTTTCAGAATTAAAAGCTGAGGAGTTCGAGTCTACCCCAAAGGAAGCAGCGAGCTGAAGCTGACACTCAAATCGACAATGCTTTCAAAGCATCAGTCACCACAGCAGCTCCCGCGTCTAGCAAGGCAGAACCTTCACTCAGTGATCTACAAGAAGGAAACCTAGCTAAGAAACACGCACTGCTTGCCGTGAAATATGAGAAGGAGAAGGAGAGGCGCAGAATCGTCAGAGACTCAAAGGGTAAGTAAGAATATACACCCAAGCGCACCCCTGAATCACATACTTCTGATTGCAGGAAAGAGGAGGACTCAACTCAGTCGAAAGACAGTGAGAGTAAAGAAGATAGAGTCACCACCTGCTACAACTGCAAGAACCCAAGACATTATCAATATGACTGTCCTGAGCTCAGTACTGCTGAAAGAGCAGCACACAAAGCTCGAAGGGAGAAGTTAGCATCAAGCATATATTGCTGGTGAACTCTTAGACGACTCAGATGAAGTCGACTCCTTCATGGATTCTTCAGATGATGAAGCGACATTCATGGCTGTAGAGCTTGAAGAAGAAGCTGAAAAGTGTCTTATGGCAGGAGAAGAGGATGAGGTAAACTCTCACGCTCCATTTAACTCCTCTTCATACTACACATACGACACTATTTCAGGTGCAGAAGAGAATCTGGATGTCTCGATCGCGTATGAGGAATTACTAGACGAGTAGATTCAGATGAGCCTGCAGCTCAGTAAGACTCTTCAGGAGTTGGATACCTTGAAAGTGGAGAATTAGAGACTTTCTCAGGATAATCAGGTTGCTGCTGAGTTAGAAGGACTTGTGTTGAGACTCAGAGAGGAGATAACTCTCTAATGACCAAGTCTCAGCATCAAGGAGATCAGATCTCAGTACTGACCAATGACTTGACTCAAAAGGATACTGAACTGAGTCTACTGAAGCAAGAGTTGTCAGGACTTCAGACCGAGCACGAAATGCTTAAGAAAAGTGATGATGTCTGGAGGAATCTAATGACAGAGCGGTACATGGGCGCTGAAAAGAAGCTTGAGGCAATGCTGGCCAGCAATAAACCCAAGCACTGCAAGGAGGGGCTTGGATTCAGTCATGGAGCCTCCTCATCTGCCCCCGTACGCTCAGAGAACCGGCTAGCTGATAGATTTGTTCAAGGGGAGACTATCAATGCTGAGATCTTGAACCCCCTAGCAAAGAACAAACAGAAAATGAAGGCACCTCATCCTAGCTATCAACATTCTGACAAGAAGATTAACTCAAAATCACCCCAACTCAGTCAAGGGGGAACCAACAAAGTTAAGTGGGCTCATCAGTATGGACCTCCACAGCTGACACATCCAGCTCAGTATAAGTCATATTACTATGATCCTATAGCCAGAAGAGGACCCAAGAGTCAGAAAAGAAAAAGAAAGCCATTCAGAAGGCTAAGGTCAACAGTCCACCTATTCAGAAGATCAGGACCCCTGAACCTATGAAGCCTCAGAAGTCAGCATCGACCAGTCCAGTGGTCAAGTATGTTGATCAGAGTGGAAAGAAACTGTCTGAGACCACCAGGGTCGTGAGATAGATTTAGGTTTCCAAAACTAACATCTAAGGACCCAAAATCAAAAATAAAGGCTACCTGAATATAATTCTGTTTTGCAGGTGCACAAGGACCCTTGGTATGTGGACAACGGATGCTCAAGACATATGGCATACCAGAAGGACCTACTGAAGAATTATACTACTGAAGAAGGACCCAGAATCGAGTTTGGAGACAATGTAAAAGGCTATACAAGAGGCTATGGAACACTCAACATTGGAACCGCCACAGTTCCAAGAGTATCTTATGTTGAAGGACTTTAGCATAATCTTCTCTCTGTTAGTCAATTTTGTGATAACTCGAATAGAGTGATTTTTGACGCTGGTTTCTGTGATATCATTGATAAATCTAGAGGAAAAATAGTGTTATCAGGTTCGCGCAAAAAGAATATCTATGTAGCTGACTGAAACTCAACTGAACCTGAAGCTTGTTTGTTAGCGAAGAACGACAACAGAATGGTGTGGCTCTGGCACAGAAGACTCAGCCATCTCAACTTCAAGACGCTCAACAAGCTAGCTGGAAACGGTCTAGCGAGAGGACTGCCGAATGAAGTATTCAGCAAAGACACTCAGTGTGAAGCATGTCTAAAGGGAAAGCAAACAAAGAAGCAAAATCCACCTGTTCCATCGCCTTCCACTGATGGAATCCTTCAGCTGCTACATATGGACTTATTCGGTCCAGTGTCTCCAGTGGCGATCAGAGGCAAAAAGTATGCTTTAGTGGTCATTGATGACTACTCGCGCTACACATGGGTCATATTTATTGCCAACAAGTCTGACGTCAAAATAGAGTTGCCTACGATTCTGAAAAAGCTCTGTGTCGAGAAGAATACCAAGATTATAAAGATACGTTCAGACAGAGGAACTGAGTTCCTGAATTCGATGGTGGAAGAGTTCTGCAAAGCTGAAGGCATAGAGCATGAGACGTCTGCCGCGCGCACGCCTCAACAAAACGGGGTTGCTGAAAGGAAGAACCGAACACTCAAAGAAGCAGCAAGAACCCTACTCGCAGACTCAGGACTCCCAACCAAATTCTCGGCAGAAGCAACTGACACTGCATGTTACACTCAGAATAGATCTCTACTGAATAAGTAGCATAAGAAGACACCATATGAATTATGGAACGGCAGGAAGCATTACTTATCTTATTTCCATATTTTTGGGTGTTCGTGCTTTATCCACAATAATGGAAAGGACCAGTTAAAGACTTTTGATTGAAAGTCAGACCATGTAGTCTTCTTAGGATACTCCCGGGTCACCAAAGCCTTCATAGTTTTTAACTACCGGACCCTTTGCGTGGAGGAAAGCCCTCATGTTGTTTTTAATGATTTTGCTACTGAAGACAGGAGCAGAAACTCAAAATCAGAATCTGAGGACATCAGGAAGCAGCTACAGGATCTGAGCCTAAAAGATAAAGTTGAAAAGATCCAGCTGTGTTGGGATGATGATTCAGAAGAGGAAATTGAAGATAAGACTACAGAATCTCAGCCAGCAGCAAAAGTAGTTGAACAGATTGACTCTACTAAACATAGTCAATCCCAGGTAACTCAGGTCGATGAAGAAACCTAAGTGGTAACTGAGACCTCTACTGAGGATGATAATTCGGGGGGAACAAATTAATTTCCTGAGCTGAATGCCCCTGAACCTGGTGACTCAGTAGACCCAACTTTCGTAACTAAATTACTTCAATCTCAGAATAGTACAACTGAAATGCCTAACTCACCTACTATCTATGTTGAACAAATTTCTGATGATGAGTTGAAACATCATCGATCGTAGCTGGACGCTCACACTTCTGACTTGATTACTAGAGATTCTTCAGCTAGTGTAAAGACAAGATCCAGATTCTGTCAGGGAGAAAGCGCATTATATTCCTGCTTCTTGTCTACTAAAGAACCTCAGTCAGTTGAGGACGCACATAAGGATACTGATTGGATCATAGCTATGTAGGAGGAGCTGAACCAGTTCACGAGAAACGAAGTATGGGAGCTTGTTGATAGACCCTGACATCAACATGTGATCGGAACTAAATGGGTCTTCAAGAACAAGCGAGATGAAAACGTTATAGTAAGGAACAAAGCAAGACTCGTGCAAAAAGCTACTGTCAAGCCGAAGGAATAGATTTTGACGAAACTTTCGCTCCAGTTGCAAGATTGGAGGCAATCAGACTATTCCTAGCCTACGCAACACATCAGCGATTCAGAGTTTATCAAATGGATGTGAAGTCTGCGTTCCTGAATGGCGTACTGAAAGAAGAAGTGTATGTAGAACAGCCTCTCGGCTTTCAGCAGGGACATCAGGTTTACAGACTTAGAAAGGCTCTGTATGGGTTAAAACAAGTACCCAGGGCTTGGTACGATTCCCTGTCTGAGTTTCTTCTTCAGAAAGGTTTTTAGAAGGGCATAGTAGACCACACATTATTCAGCATTCGACTGGAAGACGACATCTTACTTGTGCAGGTCTACGTAAATGACATAATTTTCGGCTCGAAGAACATCATCATGTGTCAGCAGTTTGAGAAAATGATGAAGGATAAGTTCGAGATGTCGATGATGGGAGAGATGAATTATTTCCTCGGTTTTCAAGTCAAACAATCTAAGAAGGGAACATTCATCAATCAAGGCAAATACACTCGAGACCTCATCAAGAAATTCGGTTGCACATCTGACAAACCAATCAAGATCCCGATGAATACGAATATGAAAATTGATCTTGATAAAGAGGGAGTATTTGTAGACCAAACTTAATTTTGTGCTATTATTGGTTCATTATTATATCTAACTGCTACTCGACCTGACATAACTTATGCTATAGGTGTCTGCGCTCGATTTCAGGCGAATCCTAAGCAGAGCCATATGGACTCAGCAAAGAAGATTCTCTGCTATCTCAGATAAACACCTGACATGAGTTTATGGTATCCAACAGATAATAATAATGAACTAACTAGTTATTCTGATGCTGACTGTGCAGGATGTAGGATTGACCGAAAGTCAACTTCTAGAACTTGTCAGTTCCTTGGCAGTAAGCTGATCTCATGGTTTTCAAAGAAACAACATTCAATAGCGACGTCAACTACTGAAGCTGAATACATGGCTGCCTGAAGTTGCTTGCGCCCAAATCCTTTGGGCCGAGACAAAGGCCTACGTGACTATGACGTCATTCAGAATGAAGTGCCGATCTTCTGCGACAGCTCCAGTGCGATTGCAATCACTCAGAACCCTGTACTCCATACTAGATGCAAGCACGTGGACATCAGACACCACTTCATTCATGATCATGTCGAAAAGAAGGATATCAGGATGGAGAAGATCCATACTGAACCTCAAAGGGCAGATATTCTGACCAAGCCTCTAGCTGAAGCAAGATTCAGAGAACTTTTAGTAGAGCTAGGTCTGCTGGACCTTACTGACTCCAGTCAGTAAGTGGATTTAGGAGAGGAGCATTTAGCAAGGGGGAATGTTCACTCTCAGTACTGAACTCATTCAGTACATAGAGATTCAGCAACCATCTACACGAGGTATCAGCTGACTACGATGTTCAGCTGACAAATTTGCGTATCTCTACTCAGTAGCCAATGAAATATTTTATGCATTAATGATTCAAATTCAGCTTCGTATTCAATGCCTTAGAAAATGTCATTTAATATAAAGGTTTACATTTAATACACGACATTCTATGTTAAGTATGCTGAACTCTGCGGCGCATTAAATGCATGTCTAATCAAGTTACTTCTTTAGCTTTATGCAACTGTAATTTGACTTAGGCGGCTACGTTGATCATTATCTATTTTATAACATTAAATCTTACTCGTCCATCACACATGATCTATTTTATAACATTAAATCTTAGCCGTCCATCACATAAAGCAGATTTAAATTGAACCGTGGATTAAAAACTGTTCATCTTCTTGATCATATAAAACACGTTCAAAGATAGAAAACCTCCATTTTCGCTCTGCATCTTTTAAGCCCTAGATTTTTTCTGAGAAAAAGCATCTACTCTTTGCAAACAACTCTTAAAACTTCTCAGAAATTACTTCGGTAAATTTCATGCATATTTAGTATCTCATATATATCTTTGTAATATTTTTCGATACTGATACTTTCTGTTGCAGATCAAGTCATGGAAGCAAAGAACGTTACAGTAACTGTTCCAGCCAATATGGTGGAAATTTTGGAAAAGGACCGTGTTTGGTGCGAGTCAATCATGGATCTCGACGCCTGTGAGTTGGATTTCATGGAGGAAATCTTTGAGGCATTGAGAGCTTCAGGTCTGGAAGCTTTTCTATCCAGGAAGCCATCCTACTTCCTTCCGCGGCAGATTTCAGAGCTATACCTGAATTCAGAATCCGTAGATGGCGATATCAGGGGTCGGTTTATCATTCATCATGTCGTAGACCCCGCCCGTGCTGTTTCTGAAATCAAGCAGATGTACATCAAAGAAGCTCTTAAGCGGAGCTTTCAATTTCCCAGCACCTGCATCAGCATCGCGGGCTATAAGGATGATCTCATGGACGAGTACTTAGAGATCTTCAGCACCCGAAGAATGCTATGTTGCCTTAGTACCGAGCACTGGCGTACATAGTCACTCAGATCCTGACTAGCCAGGCAGGGTCATTCGATCAGGTGTCCAGACCAAAGATACAGATGATGATGGCTATCTACGACAGAGCCCAAGTCAACTGGACAAAATTCTTCCTCAAAGAATTCATGACCCAGGCCGCAAAGTTTGACAAGGCCTCAAACTGTCAAGGGTAAGCTTCTTTACAGGATGAAGCTGACAGTTATGATAGATGATTTCTGCAGAGTTGACCACCATGTATATGCTAACAAAGGGTACTTCAACCCTAAGAAGGTCAGGTTTCAGAGCAGGGCAGCAGCCCTTCAGCAGATTGGTTCAGGGCCTGCTGAGCCCAAGAAAGGCTTTAAGAAAACTTCTACTCCGACCAAGAAGAGGTCGCCTCCTAAGACAGCTCAGAAGACACCGACCAAGAAGCAGAAGACGGTCACTAAAGCTGTAGTTGTACCTCCCCTCCAACTGAGAGATGAGGCAGAATCATATGAGAAAACTGTCTCAGTGGAGAAGGCAGTCTCCACTGAAAAGGGAGAGGAAGTGGAGCAAGGGTCAGGAGCTGAACCTGTTACTCCTATCTCTCAGTCCCCATTAGACATTCCACCTCTCAGTCCCATCTGCTGAGAAAGAGATGTATCCGATAGAAGTCGAGGACTCGGAGACAGCTTCAGAAGCCGAGACAATCGGGATGGAGGCCTCAGCTCTTCAATCCAGAGCCTCCTGAGAAGTGTCAGAAGCCATTCCTGAAATAGAAAGTCATTCTGATTTGGTCACTTTAGCCAGACAGGCCCAACTTCATACTCTGATATGGTTCCAGGCGTGGTCTACTATGAATAGACTGATCCAACACCACTCTTGCGAACAGCTTCATGAAGCGGAGCTTCTGATCCGCGAGAAGATAGGCTACTCAAAGCCTGCGGATCTCTGCTCCTTGGAGGACTTAAGGGCGGCGACGCTAGCTTTGCTGAACGACAGAGTTCCATCTTCAGCAGTCGCGCCTTTCGATGGGTCCGATCCTGATGATCAGGACCTGCCCCATGATTCAGGCCTTGAGAAGCCTGTTGAGGGATCTCAATTGGAGGAGGGTGCCCCACCAACCATTGCTGAAATCCCACTCAGCATCCTCCCACCAGGTCAGTCGGCGGCTGGTACCTCTCAGGCCGCGGACCCAGTACAGCTTCTGCTGGGGTCTGCATTTGAGGTAGCGCCCAGCCCTAAAACCCGACGCTCAGAGACTGTGGCCAAGGCACTCAGAAGTCAAGGTGCTCAGAACCGAGTTTTGCCAGGGCTGTCCACAAGACGTGGAAACAGTCTACTCAGGCTCAGAGTGAGGAGATGAAGGAGCTCCGTACTTCAATTCAGAACACACCAACTCCGGACTTCTCTACCATACTGACAGACGCATTAACCACTCAGCGAGCTGAGTTCGAGAAGCAACAAGCACTGATGGAAGTTGCTCAGAAGAAACTTCTTGAAGATTATCAAGCAGCCCAGTCAGCCCATGCTGAATCCATCTCTTCCATGAGTCAGGCCTCAGAACTCCGACTCCAGAATATTCAGAAGGCTTTGGAAGAGAAGATGGACCAGAAGTTGCAAACAATTCAGACCGTCGTGGAGTCTTCCCATAAGAAATATGGAGATGAGCTCATTGAAGAGAGGAATGAACTCCACGAACGACTCGAAAAACTGCAGGTAGCTTGGATAAGCTGGCCTCGGCATACGACAGTCTGAATAAGAAGGTGCAAGTACCCACCCTTGGCCCAATTGATGATGCCAAAAAGGGGGAAAGAGAAAGGATACCGAAGGCACCGAGGGGAACCAGGTTAGTAAGGGGAGCAACCCAGATTCACAAATCTGCTCCCATTGGACCCCAAGGCACTAGTCAGGCGCAAGGTATCTCAGCAGCAAGAGATGTAGTGCCTGTTGAGACCGGCCCAAGCGGCTCAGGACCTAGAGACTTAGCAACCCAGACCCCAAGTGAAATCATCAAGGAGGTTGCTGAATTTGCTGAGGAGGATTCTGATGGGGAGGAAACTCCTCTGCCTCCTCCGGTGGCAGGTAAGGGGAAGAAAATTCTGAAACTCCCAACCCCACCAAAGAAAGGAACTAGAAGGTTTATAATCCCTGAGGAGAGAGCTCAAATAGAAGCTGATGAAAAGCTCACCAGGGAGTTAGCTGAGGCAGAGGCTGCTAACAAGCCCAAGAAAGCCCTTGCAAAAGGTAAGACCAAGGTTCAAGGGGGAAGGAAGCCTGGATCGAGGCCACCCCTAGGAAACTGAAAATCAGCGATGAGGCTGATAAGGAGAAAGAGAAGGAACAAGAACAACAGCAACAGACTGGTCAGTATGGTGGAACAAAGTCGAAATCACAAACACCTGCTGAGTCAGAAGAAGAGCAAGAGCATGTTCCATCATATGCCTGATGAGTGGTTTTTATACCATCTCATCGTGTTCTTTTTAAGCTTGTTTACATCGTTTTCTATTCATTTTTAGTTTTTGTTTTGCTTGGAATCGTATACTTTCGATGGTTTTTGGTTTTGTAGGTTTCTCACGCGTTTTGAGCATATTTGGTGGTATTTGACACCAAAATGAAAGAAACCATGACCATTGATGCATTGTTGGCAAAGATGGAGTTGTTTGAATGAAGAATGAAGAGTATTTAAAGTCGGATGTTGAAGAAATCGCGTTTCGGAGCTCATGTAACGAGGCAGTTGGAAAATCGCGTGGCAGGCGGATATAACGATCTTAGAATCCTATCTACACTGTCCACATCGTAGTTCTATGTGTTAGAAACAATGTGGCAAAGTTTCGTGGCGATCCAACGGCTAAAAAAGGAGATATCGCGTTTTCCCAAAACGCGACAAGTGCGAAAAAACGTTCGGCGAGAAGACGTCGGACCGCGGTCCCCCTTTGTGCGGGACCGTGGTCCGCTATGTTCTGACTCAGAAAACTGGAAAATCCGCGGGGTCGGACCGCGGTCCGCCTTTGTACTGGACCGCGGTCCGCGTCGTATACATCCCAAAAATCAGATCTTTTCGGCCCGAAACCTATATAAACCCTTCCGGACTTCTTTCCTTCGACACACACCATATTTTCGACTTTTTCCAGCCCCCAAAGCAGAGAAACACCCAAGGCATCCCTCCGTTGAAGATTCAAGACGAATATTGAAGACCACAACCCGAGAACCAAGCGCGAGGATCAATCCGCTAGATTCTAGGTTGTGTTATTCCTTCTCAGTTTTGTTTAGGGTTTTTAATACTTGAATTCTATGGATTATTTTTGCATCTTTTGTGATTATTTTCATACGAATATGAGTAGCTAAATCCCATTGTGTGGGGGTTTAGCAGGATCTATGTTTTTGATGAATTGATTCAAACCCAAGTTTTTCAATGAATGAATTGTTTTGTTTCTTAATTGTTGAGCCTTCTTTTGATTTCTCTATGATTCTTTAATGTGACTGGCCATCATCTTAGATAATTATAGAGAATATAGGTAATAGATAATACGGCACATCATACCCGGTTATTTATTTAGACCTGCAATTAAGTGTCTAGATTGTCACCATTGGTTTGGGATAGTTTAGATGGTTCCTTAAATCCTTGAGCATGATACGATCCTTAGGTTCATGATATGATCACTTGATTGACCCTTAGGATTATAGGTTAGAGATCTCCCGCCATCATACGGAATCCCTAGAGCCTTAGTGGATGAACCAACAAAATAAATTCATAAATGCTAGCTAGAGAATGGGAATGAATCGATCATCTTAGGCATAGTGATTGCTAAACCTCCGCACTCTTCATCAATCTTGAAACATACCCATTATCCACTTTGCTTCATTTTTATTTGTTTTTTTTTTACTTTCCTGTTATTTTAATTTAGTAGTTTTTAAATAAACCTAACCCAGTTTAGGACCAAGTAGATAGTGAAATAATTAGGATAATTAGAACCCAGCTGAGTCCTTGTGAGATCGACCTCGGGAGTTTCTAGATTAGGTATTACACCAATTCGTGCACTTGCGAGAAATTATAATTTGTTCATCAAGTTTTTGGCGCCGTTGCCGGGGACTCAGTCGTTTTGATTATTTTTTTACTAGCTATTTATTTGTTTAGATTTTATTTTTACGTTGGTACTATTTTTCTTCTTTTCTTTACTGTGTCGAGTCTTACTCTTTGAGTTTTCTGTAGGTTTATGCACGGTAGAAGGTCGCAAAATCCAGAACTTGCGCCTTTTATCGATAACATACACAGAGTAGGGACTCGCGTTACGAAGGAGGAACCGGAAGATAAAATTGCAATGGAGCAAATTGGGAACAATCCTGAACCAGAGAGGTTGCAGGGAGACTACACAAGGCCGATACTTGGAGCCAATACTACCTGCATTGTCCTAGAAGAGACCGCAAGGAATTATGATCTGAAGCCTATCTACTACCATATGCTACCATCTTTCTACGGGCTAGGAACTGAAGATCCTCTTGCTCATATGAGGGAGTTTTATGCTACATTAGGGACTATTCCTCTCAGCGGGCTCACTACTGATCAATTGGGAAGAAGATTGTTTCCATACACTCTGAAGGATAAAGCCAAGAATTGGTTGCACACACTACCTGCAAATTCTTTGCGAACAATGGAGGACGTGTTCAAAGCATTCACGGAGCGATACTACTCCCGAAGCAAGAGTCACGAGTTGAGGCAGCAGATTGCTACTTTCTCCCAATTTGACAATGAGACATACCATGAAGCTTGGGATAGATTCAAGGGACTCGTCATCCAATGTCCACATCATAATTACCAGATTGCGATGCTGAATGAGTTCTTCTACAATGGACTGCTCTTACCGTGTCAGATTATGGTTGACAACATGGCTCCCGAAGGCATTCTTGCACTGACCCCAAGTGCATTGCATGAGCTTTTTGAGACGTTGAAGGCTCGTTCAGTATTAAGAAGTCAGAGTGTGAGACAACGTGGAACGCAGGATGTGCGGGCTGCCTATGCGGATGATACTCTTAAGGAGCTTCAACTGCTTAGACAAGAAATCAAGGAGCTCAAGCAGAGACAAGTGCAAGCCCCAAAGATTGGCGAGGTATGTACCATTTGTGATGATCCACAACACTCAACCGCCCAGTGCCAGTTTAATATCATCCACAATCAATTTCAAGAGGAAGAAGCTAACTGGGGACAAGGCCTCAGATACAAGGAATGGGAAGAGAGAAGACAATATCAAAGGCCGCAGCAAAATTTTGTCCATAAGCAGCAAGGGTACAATCCTAACTACAAGAGTTACCAGGATTATGGAGGGAGGAATACCATTCCGCAACAAAACTTTGGAGGCACATCATCTTCTCGCCCTCAGCCAAAGATTGAGGACACTGACAAGAATTCCATGGCCATCTTGCAATACACCTTAAACTCCTTTATGAAGAGTTCTAAGGAGCAAATAGAGACACTTACCACTACTGTCAGGAACGTGGAAGCCAATTCCAACAATTTGGGGACTCAACTTGGCCAACTAGCACGGGAAGTCGCTTTGCTTAAAATGCAACAAGGGGAACTACCTGGACAAACACATCAAGCAAAGGCTCTCCATGTGTTGAGAAACGGCAAGGAGATTGAAAAACCAAATTACATTCCTAAAGACTACTTCCTTGAGGAAACATCCAAGCGAGATGGCGTAGTCGAAGAGGATGAGAAAGCCTTGACTGAAGAAGACAAAGGGAAAGATGAGGATCTTGTAGAGAAACCCGCTTTACACAAGGCGAGTAACCCATACAAGCATCCCCCACCATTTCCCGGGCGTCTGAAAGGAAACAAGCAAGATAAGATATTCTCTACCCTTTTCAATATGCTTTCTAAGGTTAACATCAATCTTCCCCTTTTAGACCTTATCAGGAATGTGCCAAGTTATGAGAAGTTCTTCAAAGAACTTAGCACAAACAAGAGGAACTATGAGGAGGTGACACGTACGTTGACACCACAATTTGTAAGTGCATTGGTTGGTTTACCTCATTTACCACGCAAGATGGACCCAGGTAGTTTTCTAATTTCAATCTCCATGGGGACTGATAAAGTTGTTCGAGGAATGTTGGATTTGGGGGCTAGTATCAACTTTATGCCATACTTATTGTACAAGCAGTTGGATATTCAAGGATTAAAGCCTACATCCATAAGAGTGCAACTTGCTGATAGATCTATTAAAAGTCCTAGAGGAGTGGTTGAGGATATTTTAGTTCAAGTTGATAAGTTCATTGTTCCTGTTGATTTTGTGATTCTTGATATGGAGGATGTCTCACTTAGGGATCATGAGCATTTGATACTTTTAGGCCGACCTTTTATGTCCACTACCAATTCGATCATCAATGTGCGTGATAGGAAGGTGACGATGGAGGTCCTCGGGGAGTGCTTAGAGATTCTTTGTGTTGGATTGTTCTGCTATTCCTTCCGCTTACTCTATTGAGATGGTGTATTTTGTTGACCACTTGTGACTCGATAGTGCGGGACTATTATTTACGGGGAATTGACAAAGGACAAGTTGGAAGTCGCTTTAACTCTTGCCACTAACCATGAATTTTTTGCAGATGAGGATAAAGAGTGTCTTAAGCAGTTGGAAGATGGTCTTGAGGCTAGTAGTGATATTGAATCTAGCAAAGCTTTGGAGCTTCCTACCGTCGGAAAGCAAGCTGAACCATTTCCGCCCGTTCTAGAGCTCAAGGAGCTACCGGAGAGCCTCAAGTACGTCTTTTTGGGGGAGGGTGATACGTATCCGGTTATCATCTCATCTAGTCTGACCCCATTACAAGAATCTGAGGTAGTGAGAGTACTTCGCGAGCATAAGGAAGCCATTGGATGGAGCATATCCGATATCAAGGGAATAAATCCGGTGAGATGCATGCACAAGATCGTTTTGGAGGATAATACCAAAGCAGTGCGGCAACCTCAATGGCGACTTAATCCAGCAATGCAAGAGGTGGTGAAGAAGGAAGTGATCAAGATGCTTGACCATGGGATGATCTATCCTATATCTGACAGCAAGTGGGTGAGTCCAGTCCATGTGGTTCCTAAGAAATCCGGCATCACTGTGGTTAGGAATGACAAAGGTGAATTGGTGCCTACTAGAATGACCACCGGGTGGCGGATGTGCATAGACTACCGTAGATTGAATGCTGTGACCAAGAAGGACCACTTTCCCCTCCCTTTTATTGATCAAATGTTGGAAAGACTAACCGGTCACGAGTATTATTGCTTTCTTGATGGTCTTTCAGGTTTTTATCAGATTCCGATAGTTCCCGAGGATCAAGAGAAGACAACATTCACTTGTCCATTTGGAACTTTCGCATATAGGAGGATGCCTTTTGGGGTCTGCAATGCCCCCGCTACTTTTCAGAGATGCATGCTCTCCATCTTCTCCGACATGGTTGAAGACTTTATTGAGGTATTCATGGATGACTTTTCTGTTTTTGGGCATTCTTTTGATGATTGTCTGAATAAGCTGACTTTAGTTGTTAAGAGATGCATTGAGTGCAATTTGACCCTTAGTTGGGAAAAGAGTCATTTCCTGGTTACACAAGGGATTGTACTTGGGCATATGATTTCTAAGCATCTCCGAATTATTTGATCATTGCACACCCGGAACAAGTAAGGATCGTCCCAAAAGTAGGCCCTGTATGAAGATTCAAATCTCTTCTTTTCCTGCCAAGAAAGGTCAGTACGCAACACCCCACTCACCAAGTAGTTGACAATGTCAGCATACCATGGCTCGCGGGAAATAACAAATAACTGCTCATCAGGAAAAGAATCATTGATAGGCACAGTAGAATCCTGCGGAATAAAACTAACAGGCAACCTAGACAAGTGATCAGCAACAACATTATCTCTACCCTTCTTGTCCTCAATTTCAACGTCAAACTCTTGCAACAATAAGATCCACCTAAGCAATCTAGGTTTGGCATCAGTTTTGGTGAGAAGAAATTTCAAGGCAGAGTGATCGGTGTGCACAACAACTTTAGTTCCTACCAAGTAAGATCTAAATTTGTCAAGAGCAAACACAACAGCAAGGAACTCTTTTTTAGTAGTAGTATAATTGACTTGTGTAGAATCAAGCGTGCGACTAGCATAGTAAATAACACGAAGTCTACCATCCAGTTTTTGTCCTAAAACAGCTCCTATGGCATAATCTGATGCATCACACATAAGCTCAAAAGGTAAAGACCAATTAGGACCAACAACAACGGGAGCAGAAGTAAGCTTTTCCTTAAGAGTATTAAAAGCAGATAAACATGCATCATCAAACAACAGGAGTCCGAATACATCGCCACTGCCGCAGCCGAATCCACCACCGCCGAGGAGAAGAACACCAACTACCGTTTCTATTTCCATTTCATGCAAGCCTTTAGTTTGAGTAGAAGAAACAAACACTTTCGTTTTTCAGTTTATTAATGTTCGAATGCTAGTTTAGTTCGTTGCTTACTTTCCGTTCGTTTGAGAAATCGAAGACTAATCGGTACCCTTGATCTTATTTCCATTCTAGTTTTTTAATTCAGTACGTGTTTCGTTTTCACTCTTAGTTCGTATCTTTATTTCATTCTCAGTTTTCGCGCATGCTAGAATTAGGGTTACGAATGATGAATGTTCTGTTTTGCAAAGTGTCTTACCTGTGCAGTCAGGACAGTTTCACGAGTAGCTAAACTTTTAGTGGTCCGGCAGGATGTAAAACGCACACGTGAACAGTACATGAGGCTTAGGTTCTAATAATTAATTGAAGGGTTAATTCTGGTTTATTTAATCTGACTAGTAATTTAGGATTGGCCACCCTAAGTTGTGTAGTTTGTAGCTAACTTAGTACTTTCATCGTTTCTCGTGGAATAAGGCTAGGTAAGTAGCAAAGTTATTCATTAGAATAATTGGATTAAACCGGTAGGAGCCTATTAGATGCCCAACATACGAGTAGGCTCCTATACTAGGCTCCCTTAGTTCGATAAAGTTGTTTAGCTATTAAATCTATTGATTGCCCAACAACGTAGGTTGTAGCTAAATTAGGGAAGTAGCCGTTTCGATGCCCAACATGGTGGTTACCGACTAAGTAAGTGGAAGTGAGGATTACGCAGATTAAGTTACGGTAATCTATAACTAGTTGATTCATGAGATTAATTAATTTTATGTGCCGATGATTGGAATTACGCGTGTGTGAATATTCTGCTGGACCTATCTCTCAACTGCCCAGTTAAAACAGTTTTATTTCAGTTTTCAGTTTTTACAATTTCTTTCAGTTTTTACAAGTTCTTAGTTTAGATAAAATCCCAAAGTTTGTGTGGTTGCTAACCAAACTCAAGATAAGTAGAAAAATAATTTGTCTAGTCCTCCGTTCCCTGTGTTCGGTACCCTGTGAACTATACTGATATAATTGTCAAGTTTTGCAGGATTATTTGGTGCAATACAGCGATAACCGAATTGGCGACGTTGCCGGGGAACGGTGTTATCTAATTTTATTGCTTTTCTACTAATCTTTTTGTTCTTTTAAGCATTGCATGAGCAGGTCTTCCAACCCTAACCTCATATTTGATCCAGAGGTCAAGAAAACAGCAAAGAGGAATAGGAGGAGGACAAAGCTGCAAAAGCAATAGATTCTATTCGAGGCAGGAAACGTCTTAACTGCCCACTCAGGAGACAGAACAGACGCCGGTGATCAGATCAGCGACTCAGAACCAAAGATTGTTTTGTTCGACAAAACTAGGCAGAATACTCCAGTAATAAGCTCAGAATCAGAGGAGGAAGAGATGGAAGAATTGCACAATCCACAACCTTTGAGGATGAATACCGGATCGCTTGACATGGGGCGGACCTTCCCGGTCCAATCTAAATCACAACTACCGAACAAATTGATGTCAAGCTGAACATGGTCGCTGCCATGCCAAAGTTTTATGGGAGAACAAACGAGAATCCAAATTCCTTTTTGGCATCGTTCAACCAAGTCTGCAACCTACATCGACAAGGCAATCTGGATGCATTCAAGCTCAAGGCTTTTCCATTCACACTGCAAGATGGAGCATAAGCGTGGTTCTCAAGTCTAAAGCCAAACACGATCACGACGTGGGCCCAGATGCATACGGTCTTCTTGAAGAAGTATTTCCCGCAATCAAAGACAAATGCACTTAAGAAGCAGATTTCAGGGGTCGCTCAAGAAATCAACGAGACTTTCGGTGCATATTGGGAGAGATTTGGACGACTTGTCAATAGTTGTCCGAACCATGGCTACTCGGATGTGGAGCTTCTACAGATTTTCTATCAAGGGATGACAGACGAAGCAAAGGCCATGGTTGATATCGGTCTAAGAGGGGATTTCTACACAAGCCTCTACGAAGATGCAAGGAACAATATTGAAGGACTTACGGAATCCACCTCGCAATACAAAGGGCCGAGACCAACAAGGAGAGTTGTCAATTGGTCTCATTCCGATTACATGGATGAGATCGATAGTAAAGTGGAGGCAAAATTCAGCCTATTACAAGACAAGCTCGATTTAATACTTAAGCAGAATGCTCCTGCTTCGAGCAGATCGAATACCGATCACGCATGTGGAGCATGTGGAGAAAAAAGGACATACATTGCTGCAATGTCCGGGAGAAGATGTAAATGCGGCTGGAAATTGGAGCGGGCAGCAAGGGGTTCATCCAAACCTCCGTTGGAAGCAACCGGAGGAGCATTTTCAGCCGAGGAATCCGCCTCAAACCCAATTTCAGCAACCATACCAGCCGCAACAAGGCTATCAACAGCCGTACCAACCTCCTAATCAGAATAGCTATCAGCAGACATACAGACCCCCGCATCAAAGGCAGTTTCAGCAGCAGAGTGCCCCGCCTGCCCAGTCGGAGCAGCAGAGCCCTTTAGAAAAGCTTTTAGCCGAAATGGTTTCTTCGCTGAAGGACACCACTGCATTTCAACAACAAATGCAGAAGGAAATGATGCAGACCCAATGGGAGATTAATCAAATGAAGAAAGAGCAACAAATGACTATGGATAATTTGGCCAAGCAGATGAATAAGCTCAATTCTATCATTCAGGAAATAAAAACTTCCCAAGGGCAGCTTGCAGCTCAAACTCAGCAGAACCCTAATGCTCAGAACTGTAACCATATCACATTGCATGGGGGGAAAGAACTACCTGGCCCGACTGTACAGGCGAGACACCTTGAGAAGTCAGCAGAGAAGAAGAAGGCTGCAGAACAACCTATATCATCAGAAGCCTCAAAGGAGCAGTATGCTGAAGATCCAAAACAAGAAAGAAATGAGGAGGACGTCCTGACTGGCCAGTCGGGAAATGAAAATCTGATTCCTCCACCATGTCCCGAAGCTCTGAAAAGGAAAAAGATGCCGAACAAGGAGTACATGGACTACCTTAAGTTGTTCGAGAAATTAGAGATCAACATTCCTTTCCTTGAAGCCGTAAAAATTCCAAAGTTCAGGAAGTTCGTGAAGGATTTTATTGCTGGAAAAATCCCAAAGTCCGGGAAAATTATCATAGAACACTCTGTCTCGACAATCATTCAAAGGATGCTACCCGCTAAGTGTGCTGATCCAGGTATGTTTACACTACCTTGCTTGATGGGAAATGTTATGCTTAAGCAGGCTATGTGTGATTTAGGAGCATCCATTAATGTTATGCCATTATCCGTTTATAATCAATTGATTGGAGCTGAATTAGTATCCACCAAAGTGAAAATTCAATTAGCGGATAGGTCATGCATTGCCCCGGTAGGTCTACTTGAAAACATCTTGGTCAGAATTAACAACTTTGTCTATCCTGCAGATTTTTATGTCATAGACACTAATGATAGGAAAGTTGAGGGTACTGCGGGTGTTCTATTGGGTAGACCATTCATAAAAACTGTGAAGGCCATAATCAATGTAGATGAAGGATCTATAAGTGTTGCATATCATAATGAAATCTATGTTCATCACATTGCTGAAGCACTTAAGATGCCTTTTGATCATGAAAATGAAGATGCTTTATCTACTGACTCCATCGAAAGCTTTGTCCAACAATATCTTGAGACGCATGTGATGCAGGATAAAATGGAGTTTACCTTGACTCAAGTACTGACCGAATCAGATCTCGAGGATATGAGAGACGAGGAGATCAGAGAGAGCATCTCGGCTTTGTACGCAACTCCAGAATTGAAAACTGTCAGCAGCATGTCTCAACTGCCCAGGCAGGACGCTTCTGAAAAGCTGCTGTCGTCAATCATAAAGGCACCGAAGCTGGAACTTAAACCACTTCCAACACATCTGAAATATACCTATCTCGGAGACAATGAGACGCTGCCCATCATCATTAATGGACTTTAGGATGAAAATCAAGAAAAGGCGTTGTTGGAGATTCTGAAGAAGCACAAGAAAGCCATAGGATGGACTTTAGCCGACATCACCGGCATAAGTCTCGACATTTGCCAGCACTCTATACTCATGGAGCCAGATAGCAAACCTTTCCGAGACCATCAAAGAAAACTCAATCCAAAGATGAGGGAGGTCGTGCTGAAGGTAGTATTGAAGCTCTTATCCATGGGAATTATCTATCCCATATCGGATAGCAAATGGGTAAGTCCCGTACATGTTGTGCCCAAGAAGTCCGGATTCCAAGTTGTTGAGAATGAGAAGAATGAATTGGTTCCGGTACGCTTAGTGACGGGATGGCGCATGTGTATCGATTATAGGAAGCTCAATGCGGCGACACGAAAGGACCATTTCCCGCTTCCATTTGTCGATCAAATGCTCGAGAGACTTGCGAGGCAAGTCTATTTTAGCTTCTTGGACGGATATAGCGGATATTTCCAAATCCAAGTGCGAGATGAAGATCAAGACAAAACGACGTTCACATGCCCTTATGGAACGTTTGCTTACCGTAGAATGCCATTTGGATTATGCAATGCACCGGGCACCTTTCAAAGGTGCATGATGATCATATTCTCGGACCTTATCGAGATTTGCATAGAGGTCTTCATTGACGACTTTACCGTTTATGGTGATTCTTACACTTCGTGCTTGAAGAACCTCGACAAAGTCCTAGCTTGATGTGTGGAGAAGAACTTGGTATTGAACTACGAGAAATGCCATTTCATGGTGACCGAAGGGATAGTGCTCGGTCACGTTGTTTCTAAAAGAGGAATTGAAGTCGACAAGGCAAAAGTGGAGGCCATCGCGAAGTTGCCATATCCGACTACTCCAAAGGAAGTTCGTGGTTTCTTAGGGCACGCCGGCTTTTATCGGTGTTTCATAAAGGATTTCGCAAAGATCACTCAACCACTAACAAGGCTACTTTACAAAGATGTCGAGTTTGATTTCGACACTAAGTGTAAGGAGGCCTTCACCGTCCTTAAAGACAAGCTTACAACAACTCCTGTGATGCAGCCCCCGAACTGGAACAAGCCATTCGAGATTATGTGCAATGCTTCTGACTGTGCAGTCGGGGCAGTGCTGGGACAGAAATCTGGCAAGGAGAGCCATGTGATTTAATATGCGTCCAAGACATTAAATCCTGCACAATGCAACTATTCCACCATAGAGAAGGAGTTGTTAGCTATCGTCTTTGCCTTCGACAAGTTTCGCTCGTATTTACTTGGCTCGAAGATCATTGTATATACCGATCACGCCGCCGTCAAGCACCCCTTGCCAAGAAGGAATCAAAGTCGAGACTTATCCGATGGATTCTTCTCTTACAAGAATTTGATTGGGAGGTTAAGGACAAGAAAGGAGTCGAAAACCATGTGGCGGATCACTTGAGCCGATTGATTCAAAACGACGATGGAGAGCCAATTAAGGAAAATTTTCCCGAAGAGCATTTATATGCTGTTCCTGAGATAGTTTCCAGTCTTGCAAAGCTTCTGCCCACACAGTATTTTACGGTCGGAGTCCAGAAAGTGTCTGTTGGTCCCGTGAGTGAGTTCGGGTGTAGAGGGGGGGGGGGGTGAATACACCTGAATCCAAATTTCTCAACTTTCGAACACGAACAGTCCTATTCGGGGAAGGTGCCGTACTCGAAATAGTTCGAGCGAACCGCAGAACAAGCTTTTCGAATCGTGTTAAAGGCTAAAGGAGTGCCGACTCGGTCGAGATCTCGCTAACCGACTAGGTCGAATTCGGTATCGATCGGTGAGAGTTCGGTGTGCGGAATTGTGTAGGCCCAAATCGGTTTTAATGAGGAAAACGTTTTATGCAAGTCTCGGTTCGGTAGATAAGAAGTTCGGAATACTTGAGACATTTAAATCGATTTTAAATATGATGTTCGGTATGCACGGTAAAATCAATGAAACAAGATAAGTAAACGATACGAGATATTTTTAAAGTGGTTCGGATATCAACAATCCTACGTCCACTTGTCCCGATAGATCGAGAGGCTATTTATTATACCGAGTTAGTCTCGGTCGGCTTGTACTGTTGGACAAAGCCGTGGCTTGGGGATTATACTGAGCAAGTCCCAGTTTACAATTCTATCAAACTTTAAGTGTTTGACAAACTTCTCCAACAATGAAGGAGTCCTTATATAATAAGGATTGGGTTCAAATGTGAACTCCTTCGTCTAAGCTATGGATATAACAAGTGAGCTTAGGGTTAGAGGGATAAGGAACGAGAATGTAGCTATCTAGAGCGACGAACAACTGAGGGTTTAGCTATAGGTTCGTGTCAGTCGCTTGGATACTAGAAGCTTATGTCGGTTCAGCTTGGTTCCTTTTGAGCTGGATGTAGTCTTTCGCCGGAGATAACTCGGTTGATTCTTGCGGAAGACTTAGTCGTTAATTTCGCTCGTTTGAATGCTCTGTGCGTTTCTTGCTTCGCGTTCTTGTGTTGGTTCTAGGTGTTCCCTCAAATCTTGAATGATCCCTCTATTTATAGAGTGGAGAGAAGAATAGATCCGTTGGAGACGATCTTCTTCTTTTTCCCTCTTTTGCGGTAGCAAACGGCTCTTTGTAGTAGGTACGGTGTCCTTTCCCTCCTTTTACGGAAATATGTTGATTGTAGCTTTAGTAGGTGGGACGACACGTGTATGCTTGTCATTCGTCGAGGTGGATGTGGTGGTTGAGACAGAACAAACTTCGAGGCAACTGAAGTTGACTTCTCTCTTCCTCGTTCTTGACAACATTGATAGCTTATCAAAAGATTCAGACAGTTCAGAAGATTGTCAGCCGATGCTGAGTCTGATTTTGTATTCAGTAGATAGACAGCTGAGAAAGGTCTACTGAAAATCAGCTACGAGTCCGATGAACTACTCCTGCCGAGTTCGGTTCAACCGACTCTCTCGCATATCTTGCTCTCGCTGAGTCCAGTATTCACTGAGTCTTCTACACTGGTGCTGAGGCTGATGAGCTACTGAGCGCCTTGACCAGAGTAGAGTGTCTACTGAGTCTGAGACCCCAGAGACAAATACGAATACAAAGGAATGGTTCACCAATCAGATAGGGTTTTAGGATCTTCAAATCTTCTCAACAGTTCAGAGCACGAGGCTACTGAGCGTGATTCAGTATAGAAGATAGAGTCATTTCCCACAAGTATGATCATGCTGAGGATTGAATCATCACCCAACAGTGTCTCAGCTGCCCAGTCAAGACAATTCTGAACCAGAATTGCTGAAAATCGTAGGTAACACTTCTAAATTACCTTGGTTTGCTAATATTGTGAACTTCTTGACCTCTGAGCAGCTTCTACCTGAGTTCACTCATGCCCAAAAAGTGAAATTGAAGAGCGAGTGTAAGCAGTACTTCTGGGACTCTCCAATCCTTTGGAAAATAGGAGTAGATCAAGTTATTCGAAGATGCATTCCAGAAGAAGAGCAAGGCGACATCCTATTCCATTGTCATTCATCCGCTTATGGAGGACACTTCAGACCAAAACGAACCGCAAGAAAAGTGTTGGATGCGGGATTCTTTTGGCCGAGCCTACATCTTGACGCCTACAACTATTGTAAGTCATGTGCACGTTGCTAAATGACCGGGAATATATCTATGAAGGATGAAATGCCCCAAAAACCTTTGAGATTTTGTGAGATATTTGATGTATGGGGTATGGACTTCATGGGTCCGTTTCCTAATTCAAAGGGTAACGTGTACATTTTACTTGCTGTTGATTACGTTTCTAAATGGGTTGAGGCAAAGGCTACAAAAACTAATGACTCTAAAGTGGTTGCAGGATTTCTTCGAACTAACATCTTTTGCAGATTCGGCGTACCAAAGGCCATCATAAGTGATCGAGGAACACATTTCTGCAACCGTACCATAGAGTCGTTGATGAAGAAATATGAAGTAGTCCATCAAGTTTCTACCGCTTACCATCCACAAACGAATGGGCAAGTTGAAGTGTCAAATCGGGAAGTGAAGTCTATCTTGGAGAAAACGGTTAATCCGTCAATGAAAGATTGGAGTATGAGGTTGGATGACGCCTTATGGGCTTATCGAACAGCCTATAAAACTCCACTCGGTATGTTTCCGTATGGATTAATTTTTGGTAAATTATGTCACTTGCCTGTGCAGTTGGAACACAAGGCCTGGTGGGCGGTACAGAAAGTCAATTTGCATCTGACCGAAAGTGCTAAGGAGAGGAAATATCAGCTTCAAGAGCTTGAAGAAATCCGGTTGGAGTCCTATGATGTGGCTATGAGGTACAAAGATCGCACAAAGGCGTGGCATGATAAAGCGATCCGTTTGAAGACTTTTGAAGTGGGCCAACTTGTATTGCATTACCAATCGCGCCTATGCATCATGCCCGGAAAGCTCCGCTCAAGATGGATAGGTCCATTTCGGGTGTGTTCTGTCTGGCCAGGCGGGGCAGTGGTGATACAGAAATTGAACTCAGATGAGTAAACGGTCATCACCTTAAGATTTATCATGCTGCCGCAATGATAGAAGATGTGGACGAGCAGAGCTTGTCCACTCCCACTTATATTTAACTCTTTAAAGAGGAGGTCTAGCTGAAGACTTTAAAGAGAGGCGCTTCCGGGAGGCAACCCGTATTTTTTTTTTCGTTTTCCTTCTACTTCGTATTTTTAGTTTGATTTTTGCTTGGTGTTGTTTCTTTTCTTTTTTAGATTTTGGCTAAGTAAGGAATTGGGGTCTAAAGTGTAAGGAGACAGAGTTTGGAGGAGCAAAGATGACGAGAAGAAGAATTTGGGGGCTTAATTGCCATTTCCAAAAACATCAAGGGACCCAATTGTAGTAAGGGAACGATTTTGAGGGACTCAATTGCATAGATGACTAAAATTTAGAGTCAATTTAAGTTGAGAAAAAGATGGGGGCTGAATTGAAAAGAAGGAGGGACTAGATCTCTTAACTGCACAACTGAGAGGGCCTAATTGCAAAGTTCACTTCTATAACAGGAGAGAGGGGGATCGAACCCTACCACTTGTTACTATTCAAATCACTTTCCCTCTCTATAACCGCCGCCCCCTACTTTCCCTCTCTACAAGATCTTCACCTTCTTCAAGAAGTTTCCTCCCTGCCCAGTTAAGACGCCACCACCATAGCTCCAAAGAAGAAATCGGGACTGTCCGTTGCAGCCCGTTGGTTCACCGCCGCCTAGGCGGATCCGGAGACGCAACGTCGCTGCAACGCCGCTGCTTCTCACAGGGAGGTCGTGCGAACTCAACAAGTTCCGCTCCTTGAGTACAAACCGCAACCACCGGAGGAATTCGAGTATGTGGCGCTAAACTCGCAAACCATGGAAGTTGACACTGGATCGCACTATGCCACGGAGTCCACTTCTCCGGTGAAACCGCCTAGAAGACGGTTACATAGACATACGGGAATTACTATTACCGAACCACCACGTGAGCCGACTCCCGAGCCGACGCCCGAGCCCACGCCTCAGCCGTCCCCACCGCATCGCTCAATGGTGCGAAAGCCAAGAACAACCCGCAAAGATGGTGCTTCTTCATCCAATCCGCCGCCCCGATCTCCACAAACTCTTTACGAGTGGTTGCCGTTTCTTGAGTTTCAAAATCCACCACCACCACTCAACTATTATGATGGCGTTAATTGGAGCGAAAGCTTACGTGCAGAATTGCCGAGCCAAGAGGAGGAAGATTCGGACTATAAGTCTGATGATCACGATGGCGATTTTGAAGAAGACTTCAACTTGAATTACTTATCTCTTGCTGACTCCGATTCATCTTCGGCTTTTTCAAGAACGGAGGAGTATGGAATCCGCATGGTTTTCCATATCGATTCACTGGAAGCTGTGCATGCCCTCTCTCAATTCGAGATTGAGTACATGAATTTGTGTTTACAAGAGCGCGAGGGCAAGGACTTTCGAAGTGGCCGACTCCTCGATCGCACGTTTCTTTGCGCGGCAAGTATTATTGCACCTTTCTTTGCATATTTTCAAAATGTTGGTTGGTCTTGGTTACTTGAATTGCATCACTATCCGTGTTACAAAGAGGTTGCAAGTGAGTTTTTTAATACTTTTCATTTTGAGGGTGACAAGGATTTGGTTACACCTTGTATTGAGTTTCGGTTGTTTGGAGGGACTTATCATGTTTCGGTGGCCGAATGGAATGCTAGACTAGTGATATGTTCATTTGATGATTATTGACTTGGTCATTTTGAGATGGGTTTTCATGCTTTGCCGAACAAGGACACAACTTATATTGGTTCACGGGCCGCGTGGAGGCTTCTCGCCCCAAGCAACCCGGATGAGTTTGCCACGTCCGGTTCTCACGTAAGTTTTCTAGAAGATCCCGCCCTTCGCATGTGCTACCAGTACCTAGCCCATAACCTAACCGGAAAGAGTACTTCTTTTGACAAGGTGACTGCGAATGAATTGTGTTTTCCATGGTGCATGACTACTAGGCGTCGTCTTAACTTAGGTTGGTGGATTGCTAAGAACATATTCACAATTGCTAGTCACACTGTGCGTCACATGACTTTATGCCATATTCTTGCCACGTTCATTGAACGCAACTTTATCATATATGATGCTGGTTATTTGACTAGGGTGGATCCTCCACTTTTGTTTGATTGGAACTTGTTGAGGCATACTCGCCTACTGTCCAACTGCCTAACCAGGAGATCTAGTTTTATCCACCGGGACCTCGTGTCTCGAGTTCCTTTACTTCTGCAGATCAGGATACCGTGCAGATACTAAGGCATGATCTGCATTCCCTTGGATGCAGAGTAGATCGCCTTCGCCGCATAGTTATGAGCAGACTGCCTCGCCTGCCCAGGCGAGGCGACCGATGACTTTTCTTCCCCATTTTTATTTTTATTTTGTTTTTTGTATTTTTGTTTTATGTTTTGAGTCTGTTCTTGTGTGTCTTTCTTGTTCTTACACTTGATAGGGATCAAGTGTAAGGAGGGGGTTTTTTCTTTTTATTTTTGTCTTTTGTCTTTAGTTTTAGTTAGTTCTTACACTTGATAGGGATCAAGTGTAAGGAGAGTGTTTTTGTGTTTATTTTGTCATGCCTTCTCTCTTTGTTTTGTCTTTTCTCTCTTGCTCGAGGGCGAGCAAGGTTTAAGTGTAAGGAGGGGGTATTTTGTGTCGAAGCATGCCAAAATTTTTGATTTTTGAAGTGTCGTTTTCTATTATCGAGCATGTCTTATTTGTGCTTTTTTGTTTCAATATGCTAGCTTGTAGTCTTTGTGAAAAGTAGATCTAGGCACGTATATGCATGTAATTTGGGATGATGAAAAATAAACTTTGTTGGATCGAAATTTTATAACCCTCACTTAAATAAGATTTGAGCCTTAAAATAGGACACTTCCTACTATTCTTTTGAGAGTGTTTATCCGCAAAGTTACAATATGTTTGAGTCACTTGTGATAAATGATAGGAGGCACTAGGGAATTTTAGCCACACGGCCGTGACAAAATATTTCCGACCCTACATTATCCCTTAGTGAACCAATTTGAGCCTTGACCGTTTCTTTAATTTGAGTTAGTAAAATTTTAGCCAATGCCTTTTAAACTTTCTCTTGACCCATATTATTGCATGTTTTACGAACTCTCTTGTGCATGATAGTTAAAATTTGAAGAAGTATTACATATGTCTCCTAGCTGCCCCGTCTAGACATGCTGCAGAAAATAGATTGGATAAAAAGTTTAAGTGTAAAAACTGCTCTATATAAGCAGAATTCAAAGTGTCATGTCTGTACAGTTGAGACAGTTTGTGCCCAGTTGCTAAAAAAAAAGTATATGCAACGAAATAAAAAAAATTAAAAAAAAAGAAGAAAAGAAAAAAAAAATCTGAATATGAAACGTGGCAGGAAATAAAGAGTATGGGTGCATAATATTGATGTTGTAGCGTTTTCTAATTGGTGGGAGTTTGACTGACTTGACTGCACATGTGAGAGAGTTTTATATGCATAACATTGAATCTGAGTTTTAATGGAGCTTAGTACCCCTAGGACCCTTACCAACAATAATTTGTCTAAGTCCTAAGCCCCATTACAACTGAATGAGAAAGACCTCCTTGATATTGCTATTGTGATGATCTCTTATCGTGATTGCGTGGATTGTTTTCCTTTGAGTGGCTTGAACCGGACCTAGATTAGTTGAGTGTTGAGTGAAACTTGAGGAGATCCACATTGTTTAGATTTTGACCAAGTTGATATATGTGTGCTTAGTTTCAAAATTTGCATTGTCAACTTGTTGGATGAGATCATGATTGCATGATTTGACATTGCTTGGTGTGGAAATTTTTGAATTGATTGGTATGGCTTCTTGTTTTCGTTTTGTGAGTCCGTTGTCATTTTCTTTCTTCCGTCCGTGTCGAGTCTTGTTTTTGTTCTTGTTCGAGTCTTGAGTCTTTTCTTTTGTGTCTAGGGTCTTGGGGAAGACCAAAATAATTAGGTACTTATCTTTGTTCTTCTTATACTTGAGGGCGAGTATAGTTCAAGTGTAAGGAGATTTGATGAGTCGTTTTTGTACTTAATTATTTATGTCTAGAAAGTTTCTTAACTGTGCAGGCGAGACGCTTTTGTTGGTAGATGTGCAGGAAATTAGGCTGATTTGGCACGTTACGTGGAGATGATGTGGCAACACGTTTTCCAGCTGGAATGGCGAGATTTTGAGCGGATTTGGCCAAGGAAAGAAGAGAAGGAAAGAAGAAGAGAAGAAAGGAAAGAAGGAAGGAAAGAAAGGAGATAAATAAGGAAGGAGGAGATATTTACCTTATCTCATAGATCCTTTCCTTATCCGAAAAGGAACCCTAGATGTGATCTAATTCCTAGGAGCATTCATATAAAAGGAGAAGGAAGGCACGAAATTCAGCACCTCCTCACAACCCTCCTCATACACGATACACATCTCCTTTTCGTCCGACCATTCCCGACTTCATACCACCGAAACCGCCGTCCGTTCCCAAGTCTGAATACATCGCAACCGCCGTAGCCGAATCCACCACTGCCGAGGACAAGAACACCAACTACCGTTTCTATTTCCATTTCATGCAAGCCTTTAGTTTGAGTAGAAGAAACAAACACTTTCGTTTTTTAGTTTATTAGTGTTCGAATGCTAGTTTAGTTCGTTGCTTACTTTCCGTTCGTTTGAGAAATCGAAGACTAATCGGTACTCTTGATCTTATTTCCATTCTAGTTTTTTAATTCAGTACGTGTTTTGTTTTCAGTCTTAGTTCGTATCTTTATTTTATTCTCAGTTTTTGTGCAAGCTAGAATTAGGGTTGCGAATGATGAATGTTATGTTTTCCAAAGTGTCTTACCTGTGCAGTCAGGACAGTTTCATGAGTAGCTAAACTTTTAGTGGTCCGGTAGGATGTAAAACGCACACGTGAACAGTATATGAGGCTTAGGTTCTAATAATTAATTGAAGGATTTCAGGTTAATTTTGGTTTATTTAATCTGACTAGTAATTTAGGATTGGCCACCCTAAGTTGCGTAGTTTGTAGCTAACTTAGTATTTCCCTCGTTTCTCGTGGAACAAGGCTAGGTAAGTAGCAAAATTATTCATTAGAATAGTTGGATTAAACCGGTAGGAGCCTATTAGATGCCCAACATACGAGTAGGTTCCTATACTAGGCTCCTTTAGTTCGATAAAGCTGTTAGCTATTAAATCTATTGATTGCCCAACAACGTAGGTTGTAGCTAAATTAGGGAAGTAGCCGTTTCGATGCCCAACATGGCGGTTACCGACTAAGTAAGTGGGAGTGAGGATTACGCAGTTTAAGTTACGGTACTCTATAACTAGTTGATTCATGAGATGAATTAATTTTATGTGCCGATGATTGGAATTACGTGTGTGTGAATATTCTGATGGACCTATCTCTCAACTGCCCAGTTAAAACAGTTTTATTTCAGTTTTTTGTTTTTACAATTTCTTTCAGTTTTTACAAGTTCTTAGTTTAGATAAAATACCAAAGTTTGCGTGGTTGCTAACCAAACTCAAGATAAGTAAAAAAATAATTTGTCTTGTTCTCCGTTCCCTGTGTTCGATACCCTGTGAACTATACTGATATGATTCTCAAGTTTTGCAGGATTATTTGGTGCAGTACAGCGATAACCACAGTCCACGATTAAAATTCAGTTTAATCTCAACCATGCATTGATAAAAACCGTTCGTATTCATTAGAAATATATATGCGCACGTATTCATACTCAAGTTACTTTTTCTGCTATTTTCGATCAAAGCTTGTGCTCTGCATACTTTCTTTAGAAATCTACCACTTTCAAGCACAAACTTTTCGGTAAATCTCTTTAATCTTATTTGCTAGACACTAATTTACTCTATTTTCAAGTGTTAACGTTCATTTTGCAGATCTAGACAATCACCAATGGCGTCTTCACCAAGTAACCAGGTCTTAATTCTGTCTGATATGGAGGAGATCATTCGTCACTAGCGAGTCTTATTTGAGCTACTGCTCGTTTTTCGTTCGTGTGGGATTGACTGTATGGAGCCCATTTTTGACGCTCTTCAGTTGTCTGGTCTTCAGGAACTCCTATATCGAGTTCCTATCCACTACCTCCCTAAACAAGTAGCGGAATTTTATATGAATCTCCGCCAGAGCGAGAACGTCCAAGACATTCTTGCATCTCATACAAGCAAGAAACGAGTAACAATATATGGGAGGAGAATATAGCTGACTTGGACGTAGCTGATTGCCTTTAGCTCAACTTTCAGCTTCCTAACACTGGGATCTCTCCCATTGGGTACAAGGAATCGTCGATCAACAAGTACCTCTGCCAATTCAGTGGGCAGAAGGATATCATGTTCAAAGTAGCATTCCCCAAGAACCAGTTGCTCCCTGAATACCGAGGCCTTGCATATATTGTCAACCACATACTCACCAGTTCAACTGGATCCTATGATCAACATTCCAGAATCCGGATTCAGATTACCGAGGCCTTGGATATATTGGATATCATGTTCAAAGCAGTGTTCCCTAAGAATCAGTTGCTCCCTAAATACCGAAGCCTTGCAAATATTATCAACCATATACTCACCAGTTCAGCTGTATCCTATGATCAACTTTCTAGGATCCAGATTCAGATTATGATAGCCATTATGGATGGCGTCCAGGTGAACCGGACATAGTTTTTCGTATCTGAATTCAAGGTGCAGACTTAGAAATTTATCTTTGGAGAAGACAAGACATCTATGCATCTAATTCCGAAAGGCAAACTTCTTTATGGGAGCAAAGTATCGATTTGATAGTAGACTACTGCTCAGGGAGAAGCGCCTTCGCTGACGCATATTCTTTCGATAAGAAGAATATTAAGTTCTTAAATGCGGCAACAACTGAGAAGTCGATTGGGCGTGGACTTCATGATAAGCGTCCACTTTCATCCACTCAGGATCCTCGCCTAACTCAGTAGAAAAAGAGGAAACTACTGAAGAAGGCTGAACCTTCAGTAGTAATTATTCCTGAGATTGTATCTGTCCAAGACTCAGAATCTGGTAAAGAGGATGCGACTCTGATAGACAAAGTCAAAAGGATACACTCAGAGGAGACTCAGTCGGATCTTCCTACTGACATACCTCAGACTGAGGTATCCACATCTATCCCGACATCAGTGCTAACACTTCAGCTCAGAGCCACTGAAGAGGTCGCAGATCAGATTCCTGAGATACTAGATCACTGAGATATGTTAGAAATAGCAATCAGGGCTAGGGTCAAAATGCATCTTAGATTCCTGGAATGGGATCTTTTGGCTGAGACCATTGACCTAAGGACAGTCCCTGTACTGGTACTGGAGGAGCAAACACTGAAAGAGGAGAGCTAGCGGATATAGCTTCCATGGACGATCTCCGCTCAGCGATGCTTATGCTCCTGTGTCAGAAGGGGACTACTGAACAACCTATTCAGCCCCCGACTCAACCTAACTCACCTCATGACAAGTCACCCAAGGATGGAGACCAGGGAGGATCTGCTGAGGGAAAATCTCCCAGAGATGATGACTCACCACCTCCACCGCCATCATCGGGTGTAATTATCTCTACGCCGTCTAAGTCTCATCCCAAGCGTAAGCAGTCCAAATATCAAGCTGCTGATATTAAGGAGATTAATGTGGCGTCAATCAATAAGTTGTTTAACTGGCAGGGTCATAAAAATCGTCTCCTCGCTCAAGACGTGAAGCAGACTATCTGAGGCTCAGACCCTGCAACTAGGTAACTTGACATCAGAAGTGCAGAGGATCAGTACAACCACTAATTCATATTGACGAGATCCTCAACCAAGCACTTGACGTACAGAGGACTGGTCTGACGACTCAGTTTCAAACTATCCTATAGACTCAGGCCGATGCATTTTCTCATAAAATGGCCTCTACACTGGACCAGGTCCTCAAGGCCATAGAAGAGCATAACAAGCTTACCATTAAGAGTGTTACCAAAGCACTTGTGGAACAAGATCAAGCCGGCCAAGCTATCCAACAAGATACTATTGAATTGATTGAAACATTCCTACGACGGGTTGAAGCTTCAAAATCTGATATATTCAAAGCAGTTCAGACATAGCATGATAAGCGTTGGACTGAGTATACTGATGCCGCCGGGGATGTTGGAGCTAAACTAGAATATATCAGCCTTTCAGTAGCAGACCTTACTGAGAAGGTCATTGCCTTGGTTAATCAATTCGATGATGCCAAAAATGGGGAAGGAATTAGGAGGAAACAACTACTGACCCTCTTAAAAGTTGAAGAGGCAGGACCTAGAAAAGAGGTAGAAGAAAAGGGTAAGGAGAGAAGAAGGGAGAAGGCTCATAAGAGCAAACTGACAAGGCAGTCACTGAAGTTACTCGGTTCTTTGAAGAATTGACTGAAGATGAGCCAGTCAGGTCAGTTGCTAAAGGCAAAGGAAAAGCCTTGGCCCCTCCTAGCCCATCCAAAGCTAAAAAGCTTAAGTTCAGAACGCCAAATGAGAAGATTGCATATGATGAAAAACTGAAGCGAGAACTACAAGCAAGAAGAAGGGAAGAAGACAAAGGCCAAGAAAGGCATACAGATCAAATCTCCAGTGCCTACCAGAACTAGATTTGTAGTGCCCAGGTAATCTAGAACTGCTGCTCAGACCTCAAAGTCCAAATCTACTGAGAAGTCTGAAGCTTCTAAGTCCAAGTCAGCTGGACCTAGTGACTCAGAAGCAGGACCAGAAGGCTCAGAAGCTCAGCAAACTATCCTATCCACTGAACTTTAAAAGAAACAAGAAGCTAAGATGGAGGAGATATGGGATGCCTGCAAGAGAGGCTTGGACATGACTGCTAAGGCTCGCCAGATTCAAGTTGCTAAGGAGAGATTGAGACTAGCGAGATCTTGAGGCCCTCGGGCGAGGAGGCGAAAAAGAAGTGAGAGAGGATACCTGAGAAGGACAGGAGCGTCCCTACTACATCTAAATTCTTCAGATGCGGACCTCAGTGTAACAACATCAAAAGCATTCTCTATCCAACGGTGGATGCATGAGTCCCTTGGGAAATTAATCAGAAGTGGAAGCTGATCAATATCGATTTTATCAAGCGTTTCTGCATCTGGAAGACAATAGCTGATCCATCTGAGCCAGACAAGCTCTTCAAACAATTTTTGATCATTTCGGATCCGGATGTATATGCTGAAATTCAGATCGCTCTCCAACAATCTAATAAAATTCTCAAGGCACCAGAATTCAGGAATCTACCTCCTCCTAGTACTCTTGATGGTAATATTTGCACCAAGGAAATTGAGGAAGAGACCGGATTTGTCGTGGCAAGAAAGGGACTAGATATCAAAGATGATGAAGACTAAGAAGAAATCAGAAAGCTTAGAAGAAAAGTCTACAGAGCCTACGGACTTAAACCTCCAGAGAAGAAATCTGCTATCTTTAAGGCACGACTGCAACAATTCAAGAAGTCCAGCTGATTTTCTTTGTTTCTTTGCTCTATTTTTCTGTTGTAGCTCTGATAGTTCTTAGTATAGACTGGATAGAATTTTTGTACCTGTAATCTCTTAATCATATATGAAATTATATTCTTTCGGCCTTCGACAATCACTCATTGTCATTTGGCTATGCTTTAAGTTTCAACACTACTGATCACCAGGACACACGCACACACACACTTGTTCTCTTTATTTGTGTTTGTTCCTCTTGTTTAGCTGAGTTTAGACTTGATATCTTCTTGAGTATAGATGGATAAGATCTTAAAGAGGGATATTTTTTTTTTTAGCTAAGGGAATGATATTGTCCTTGTCTGCTGCTTAGTGTTGATTTGTAGAAGTTTGATGTAAAAGGTTTTGGCATCATCAAATAGGGGAAAATTGTTGGGGTGAGATTCAGTATGATAAGATTTGAAGATCTCAAAACCCTAGCTGAATGATGAACCTTTTATAATGTAATAGCTTAGATGAGTTCAGCATGTTAGGAACACAAGTAGGCTGCCTAGAGTTCAACAGTTGATAAGGTTCAGTAGATCATTTGCCGCTCAGCTGAAGAACTCAGCATCAACAACTCAGCTGGGATAGCAACAACCCACTAAATCTGCACAAGGATTCGAGCCAAGAGCTGATATCTCAAATGAATGAAGTACGAGACAATTCAGTAAAAGATTCGAGGAATCAGAGGAAGTCAACTCAGTATGGTATTGGAGTTTGAACAACCCTCACCTACTCGCTAAACCTCGACCAATGTGAAGCCGACAACACTGTACCAGCTCTGACGAAAAGATGCTTCCATACTGAAAAAGAAGGAATCTCTAAAGTATCATTCAAAATATAGATGGTCATTTTCCTTGTCATTTTCGACACGTGTCTAGACTCCCTCCAACGGATCTATTCATACGTCGAAGCTATAAATAAAGAAGAGTCTTCATGCAGAGAAGCACGAACGACACATATGGGAACACAAGCATTCAAGCGATCACACACTCTAGCATACTTACAGTCTATTCCAGCGAAGAACTTGCATCCAGAGCGAATCCTTCTAGTTCTTCACTCTAGAGTTTAATCCGTTCCCTTTCTCTATTCTAAGCAAGCTTATTGTAAAATCTTTAGCTTAGAAAACTCGAAGAAGTTCATCTTTCTGAACTGCTCTTATTGTAATGTTTTGGTGTGTGGCGGTGAAGAGGGAGAGAGACGAGATAGTAGTTAATTTGGAGTAGGAATGAGATCATAAACATATAGATGTAATTAGGGCATGTGTAATGACGAGATTGCCCTTACTTAGTTACTAATTACTTTCCTTTTTTGTTTTGAGACATGAATAATGGGACATCCCGAAATGGCATTCGACACATAAATAATGGAACGGAGGGAGTATATAATTTTTATACTCATATGATATCATAAATATTTATATAATATTTTTAGATTTAGTACAATATTTTATATTATGACAATTATGAATAAATTGGGATTTAAATTCTACAACAAAATGAACATAAAATAGGAAACAATTTCTCAATTTTATTCGTGTAGAAATTCTAAAGTTGTTTAAATAAACTACTACTCCCTCCATCCCATAGAAAGTGTCTATTTTCTATGAGGCAAGGAGATTAAGAAAATATGATTGTGTCGTGTATATTGTTTGACTTTTTGACTTGTTAATTTTGGTCCACATATAGTTTGCCTTTTTACGAAACAAGACATTTTCTATGGGACGGCTCGAAAAGGAAAACAAGACACTTTCTGTGGGACGGAGGGAGTACATCGTAAGCATTCCAAACACTATATTTTCCACTTTCAGCAGCTTTCAACACTTTTTCTTCAAACACCTATAGATTTTCAAATCATCAACTTTCATCATTTATCAATAAGTTTTAGTACTCTAAACACCCACTTTAAAGCATAACAAACAACGCGATCTAATGTTAAAGCTTTTCTTTCTAAAAGTTAGGAATGAATGAAATTTATATAAAAAAAAAGATTATCTTTGTCATGTAAAAGTGTCTTATTTCTATGGGGCACATAGTTTTAGACGAATTGTTAATTGTGGGTTTTGAGTGGGGGCCACACTTTTAAATTACTTCTTTCTAGGACTTTGACTTTACTTAATTTTTTTTCTCTTTCTTCTTGTCCATTATCATATTATGTCGTTCGTTCTTATTTTATTTTGTTGTACGCAGATCGAAATTTTTAATATGTTCGAATGAATAAATGTATGTTGCAAAAAAAATTCCATAAATAATAAGATATTGTCTAGGGAACAGTGAAACAAATCAACATAATACATGGAATACGGTAACTGTATTTAGATTAATGATCAAAATATAAGTCTGAATTAGGCGTCTAATCACTACAACAATGAAAATTTAGAGGCTAAAATCCCGTGAAGGCCTAAAATTGGATGGAAACCAAACACAAAAGGGAAAACAGAAGTTTTGAATTCCCCACCATAACATAGCCAAATAAGATTATTTTTTCTTAAAATTCTCCTACACCCAAGAAGACTTCAAAAAATGGGGAATCTGGGTAGAAAGGACTTGACAACTTCAGAGAGAAATGACATTTTTCACTTTTTGCTTGCAAACAACAAGCTGGGCAAACCTCTTAAAGGGAAGATCACTGAAGCTACAAGCAAATAAGGCGTTACACCGTGGACAATCTAGGGGATTTGGGCCGCTGCAAAAAAAAACTAAAGGAAGATGGGCAGGTAATTCACCTTCAATCATGTAAAGAATTAGCTAAACATCAAAAAAGAGTTCAAATACACTTAAATTTAATTGAGAGTTACCAATGTGCAAGTGAGGACACTTAGAAAATTAGCTAATGGTGATACATGTAGTAAGAGCACGATGTGGACATGTTTGAGTCAATGCCAAATCAAAGCACACACAAACGTAATAAAACCATCACTGACAGCCCCCAATAAGTTCTTAAGGTTGCGGTTCTCGCTAGAGGCACTTGAGTTTGATAGAATGCTACATCGACTAATGTTCAAGAGCATGCACAACATGGTACACATAGATGAGAAGTGGTTTTACATGACAAATGCTTCACATAGAACCTATCTAACACCCACAAAGGTTGAGCCACATAAATCTTGCAAGAGCAAGAAGTTCATAAAAAAGTGATGTTCATGTGCGCGGTTTTTCGGACCAATATTTGGAGAGGATGGTTGTGTGATGTTCGATGGAAAGATTGGCATATTTCCATTCACAGAAACTGTTCCAGCAAAGAAAAAGCAAGAACAGACCAACTGGGACTTTAGAAAACAAATCCATACAATCCATCACAAAAGAGGTGGTGAAAGCATGTTTGATTCATAAGGTATGGACTTCAAGTGCAGTTTTCATGCTGATACCTAAGCTTCAATTTATAGGTTCAAAAAACTGAGGGGCAGTTTACTATAAATTTGTAAATTCAGAATAAGTTGACATATAAACTTTAATTTTTGTAATGTAAATTATAAATTCAGTATAAGTTGACATATACAGTGTAGGGATATGAGTCAGTAGTCAAGGAGACCATTGTTAGGGGGATACGTAAGATATGACTCAGTAGATGATTCTGCATAGCTCATATAATAAAGGAAAATTGTAATAATATATATAGAGACTACTTGAATAAGAGATCGTAAGTATGAGTTAGTGATTTATGGGGAAATTGTAGGGATACCAAGTTGTATTGTTATAAGGAATTGAAGATCCCAAAACCCCTATCCTAACCCTTGAGTGTGTGAAGAACCAACATGATGTAATAGGCTAGACCAACGTTACCTTTCTAGATTATTTTATCTAAGTCTCGTATGGGGTAAATTGTTGGACTGAACTTCAGTAGAGAAGTTAAAGTTCCAGAACCCTAAGTCATCGGTTCAATAGAGCTCAATAGTTTTCAGAGTCAATAGCTGAAAGCACTCAGTAGAAGATCACTCCTCAGCCGACTAAGAGAGAAGACTCAGTATGATCATCCTTGATCGACTGAATGAGAGAAGAGCTCAGTTGATTGTCCTCGAGTCAGAAGCTAAAAGCACTCAATAGAAGATCACTCTTCAGTCGACTCAAATAGAAGACTCAGTATGATCAGCCTTAATCTACTGAAGGAGCTGCAACTCAGTTGCAAACAATACGAGGAAAATCGACAGTTTGACCTTTATTAGTCGGATGTCAGTAGAGGGATACTTATGTCCGAGGTTCAGAGGAATTCAACTTAGCTAGAAGACTGCTGTCTAAGAAGTCTCACCTACCGCCACACCTAGACCAATGAGAAGCAAGCGAAGCTTACCTGCTCTGACACAAAAGTTGCTATCATGCACACAAAGCCAACCACTCTGCGGTGACATTTAAAATTATATGGCCGTTTTCCTTTGAGTCTTGTGACACATGACATGGTCCTCTCCAACGGATCTATGCATGGGTCACAATTATATAAAGAGATCGTCCACAAGAGACCAATGTTCATAACACGAACCAACGGAATAGAAACGCTTTGAAGCTCACGAATACTCTCTCAAGCACTCTAGCAAACTCACTGTTTCATCCAGCAAAGAACTAGAAATCACTGTTTCATCCAGCGAAGAACTAGAAATCTCAGAGATATCCCTGTGGTTCTTCTCCGAATCCCCCCCCACACCTAATACTCATCTCCGAACCAACATGCATTTTAATTTTATGATGTGAACTATTAATTTTAGTAATGTCAACTTGTAAATTCAATATAAGTTGACATACACTGAGCTTATTGTTTATATATTTAAGTCAATTTATAAAGTTCGATTAGATTCCTTACAGAAATTGTCACAATGAAAGGTATACTTTTAAATTCTAAAGTTTCATTATTTAAGCATAATCTTTTGTTTATAAAAGGCCAAAATGAATGCAATCTAGTACTAAAAACTTAGCTTTGGAGCTCTAATCATGTTCTTTTGTTCACAAAAGAACCATAGAGTTCCATACATCATAATTTAGTTTTTTCATTACAAAAAATTATAGAATGCAGCTTCAATCTGATGAAGACAACAAATAATTCTAATTATATTAAGCTGATTTAAGATCATGCACATTATAGTTTCTTCTTGTCTTATTATCGATATGCCATAATGGAAAAATGGCCAGCCAATGTAGATAGACTTATATTTATACAACAAGACAATACACGTCCACACATTAAGGATTCAGATCCCGAATTCGAAGCAGCAAATTCGCAAAATGGATTTGACATTAGACTAGTACATCAACCACCCAACTCACCTGACACAAATGTCAATTACCTTAGGTGGCTTAGAGCAATACAAAGCATCCAGATACAGTATGAGTGCTATAAAGTTGATGATTTCGTTAATTCAGTTTGCAAAAGCTTTCAAGATTTGTGACCAATTCCACTCAACAAAGTATTTTTATCATTACAATGTTGCATGATGGGAATTGTGAGGGTGAAGGTCTAGAACAACTACATGATTCCTCATTACAAAAAAGACGGTTTAATTAGACAGAATGCTCTTCCAGAAAATCTGGAAGTGCCCATTGGATTGGTAGGAATGCTTTGCTTACATGCTTCAAAATGAGATTATTGAAGAGGTGCATAATAGGTTCTGCTTTTGATATGGTTCAAGAATGCTTTGTTTGTAAATATATGTTCCTACTTTAGAATTAGAGCTAAGGTAGCTTTAGTAAGATTTATGGAGTAAAATGTTTTTGTTATAAGTAGTGTTGGTCCAGAGATGAGTCTTAAGGTGGATGGGGGGATGGGGTGGGTTCAAGCTCAAACTCAAACACGAAAGTCAGTCTGTTAATGAGTTTGCTTGCTGAATTGTTCAGCTCGGCCAAATAAGCTTTTTGATCGCGTGAGCAGAGTAGTTCAAGATATTGACCACTGTTTACTGACTTCAGTCAGTCCACAAGTGACTGAGTACAAGACTAAGTACGGAAAAATGTAGGTGCGATTTTAATCGTCTTGTTTGAAAAAAGTTTTTATTGAAAACTGTTTTTGTATGCTTGTGCGTGTTTTAGAAGTTTTACTGAAAATCCACACTTATGAATTTTGAAAGTTAGTTTTATGTAGGATGAATAGTAACCAAAACAGTAAATAAGACACACAGATTTTAAAGTGGTTCAGATACGTAAGATCCTACGTCTATTGTCCTGAATTACCAGGAGGTCTTGAATTAATTATACAGAGCAAATCTTACAATAAGAACAATTCAATTATGAACTCCTTCAATGTCTAAGTTTATGATCTAACAAGGTTTGCTTATAGAATAGAGAATGTGAATGGTGGTACTCTATAGTGAAGAAGTAAACAAATTATATCGCTTAAGAGAGTTATTCCCTTGGTGAGCTTTGAGATCGCTAGAGCTTTAAATACTTGAATGATTTATGTTCCTAGTGTCTTCAATGCTTGAAGATCAATCTCTATTTATAATCTTGACTCATGAAAAGATCCGTTGGAGAGGGCATAGCCACGTGTCAAAAACGACAGGAGAAACGATCTTCTCAATTTGAACATCACTATAGAGATTTTCTATTTTTCAGTCTTGAGGGCAACTTTATATCAATGCAAGTACAGTGCTGGCAGCTCCTCATTGGTCGAGGTTGATTGGTAGGTGGGGCTTGTTCAAACTTCGAGAGTGATGCTAAGTTGACTTCCTCTGATACCTCGGACAGTTTAATTGAGTTGTCATCTACTAACATTCTCTGAGAGATTCAGCTTGTAAGTCGATCCTTCAGTACTGATACTCAACACCATTCAGTAGATAATGAGAAATCCTACTCAGTCTTCAAACACTGAGTCCATCCAACAGGTGAGAATAATAAACTACTGAGTCTATCAGCTACTGAACTGTATCTCTCCTACTGAGCTCCTAACATGCTGAGCTCAACTAAGCTATTACATTATGTTGGTTCATCACTCAGCTAGGGGTTTTGGGATCTCCAAATCTTATACTCAATCATCTCTTTTGTAGTATTCTTAATTAGTTTTGTAGCAATAATGTTTTGAACACACCATAAGAAACAATACATCAAGCAACAACCAACAAACAATTAGTCCAACCAACATCCATCAACATCTACCAAAATTCACCAATATCCATGAACATCCACCAATATCAACCAACAACAGTCAGTTGGGACTGCATCAACCACAATAAACCAGTATCTATAGTACAATAAGTGCAACAAGTAAAGAACAAGTTCACAATCAACATAAGCATTCTTATCATCTTAGGCAGTCAAGAACCACAACCAAAAGGCTACCATACCTTATATATCATGCACAATAGGATCATAGGTATATTTGTAATTAAACAAGTGCATGCAGATTCTTATCATCTTATGCAGATTGACAACATATCCCACATAGTGCTCTTGCAAACATTAGCCCAACACAATACAAATAACCGAAAAGAGCGGAGAAATAAAGATATGAAAGATCTAACCCCAATATAAGCACAAGGAATGAGAATATGCATCATTTGATCAAGTTCTTTCTGCCTCGGAGACATAGCTAAGTAGCAGAAACACCAATCGTCATTGAACTGCCAAATCGGACCCGGTGGAATGCCATAGTTGAATCCCATCAGGCTCTCCGAAAAGGGTAAAGGAAGAAGCTGGCACATCTCCTCTTCATCCTCATCCTCGACAACATTTCCACTCAGGGCTACCCGTCGACGGCGTAAGGGACAACGTGCTTTTGGTTGCTTACAGCAGGGAACTAGATTTCATCACCGTGGAGAGGTTGGGCCTTAGTTCTCCATCTTTCGAGACTGAGATCTCCTCCTTCTTCACATCTAGTAACGGTGCAGAAGTAGGACGAAGAAGAGCTTTAGTCTTAGAATTAAAGAAATCTAAGGCGGTGAGAGAGGTCCACGGTTCGGATTTCATCGTTGTGGAGAAGTGAGAGCAAGATCTAGGTTTTTCTAGACGAAGGGGAGGCGGGATTTCAGATCACAAACTATCGAGGGTTTGTGAGAAGAGACAAATTCTCTTGAGATTAGAGAGATAATGTCGACAATGGAAAAGGGAGAGAGAGAATGTAGACGTAATTAGGTAGGGTAATTAGTAGGATAATTAGTAGTTAATTAGGAGTTTAAAGAGTTAATAATTTTGATTTTCGGAAACAAGACACTTTCTATGGGATGATCAGAAAGGGAATACAAGATAATTTCTATGGGACAGAGGGAGTATTAAAAAAAATTAGTTTGATTTTGTTCGATTAACCAAATAGTTACATCGAAAATTAGAAAAAGTAAGAACCGAATACTAAACTTTTTTTTTTTTGGTTTGGTTTGGTCGGTTTAGTGACCGGATCGAGGTAAATTGGAGAAGACCAAATAAATTACAAAAAAATAGCCAAATTATGTAAAATTGCAACCATTAGCCAAATTAATTTGATTTTGATCTCATGCAGCTTTTCAGAAATTAGGCCTACTACCATTTTACAAATTTTGTTTGCCACCTTTTTCATATATTTGTAGCGGAACAGTTCACGATCAATCATTCAAAAGCTTGTTATTAATCATTCCAAACAGTTTCAGTGACTTGGTTTTTATCTGAGTTATTAATTTTCATAAAAATCAGATGCACTTAAATTGTTTATAGTGAAAAATCATATATTATTCTCATATTACAATAGTAATTGTGATAGTAGTAATAATAATAATATTAATAATAATTCTCTTTAATAATAATAATACGGTTATAATCTATAATGGTCATAATAATAATCCTCATTAATAATATCTTTTTTTTAATAATTATTAATCAACAATAAATTTTAATCATAATTTTAGAATAATTAATAATTATAGAATATATAGGTAGCCTAAGATAACTTTTCAAAAGAAAAAAGAAAAATCCTACCTTTCAAACAAATTTGTGAATTAATTTGGCAACTTGATTCATCACCACTTTATGGTGTTGTAGTCTTTTGACCAGTCAATCACATGGGTTGAGTTATATATAAGAAGGGTTAGTCTATTAGATCGATTCACCATTTTTAGAAAGATGAATTTATGCCTTTAGATTTTTCAATTAGAGATACGAAAAAGAGAATGTTCAAGATCAAGTATCTAAGAAGGAATATTTAGTGATCTCTAAACCACATCATAATAACGGTCATAATAACGGTTTTGAGGATAGTTTTCGAATTTATAGTAGTAAGTAATATCATATGTTATTAGTAACTATTGATAAGTACAGTCATAAGTAAAATGACATGGCAATGAAAAATATTTTTTTTAAATATGTTAATTACTTACTCCCTCCATCCCATTATAAGTGTTTTCATTTTTTAATTGAGTAGTCCTAATAAAGTGTCATCTTTCTAAAAAAAGGCAAGAATGTGTGGACATAAATCAATTATCGAAAAGTCAAACTATATACACCACAAAACACCCATTTCTTGATTTCCATACCGAAAAGAAAGAGAACCTTTTTAATGGGACGGAAGTAGTATTAAATTGTGTTTTAGGAAGCATAGTAGTAATTGTTATATGATTATTAGATCTAGTTATTGATTTATATGAAGCATAGTAGTAATTACTAAATTGTGTTTTAGGAAGTATAGTCGAAATTGTGTTTTATGAAGCATAGTAACTTATTTATGTTAATTATTAACTTGTCTCATAGTAGTAATAGTTATATGATTATTCGATCTAGTAGTATTTGATCATTGACTATTGATTACATTGTTTATACTATTACTAGTTAGACTAAATTAGATTAAATATTAGCCTATTTTAATTTATAATGTAACTATTTTAGAAATACTAGTTGATAGTGATTATTTTATTATCATTTGACAGAATATGTAACTATTGGATGAAAAATAGATATCATGCCATTTTTTAGATGGCGAAAATTCAGTCAGTGCAGAGATGAAGAACTAGCATATATGCGGGTGGACCAATTATCACTTTCATTGCTAAACATGGAGTTGATGCCATAATCCGATCAAGAGGATTAAATTCACATTATTTGTTGTACACAACATCGCGTGCCAGATCCGGAAGAAAGATGAAAGCATTAACGGGTGACGATGATGACTTGATTTGATTAGTCCGCTTCAATAGAGATCCCATTATCTATGTTATTCACAGGAGACCGAATGACGACGCCGGTATCTTTCAGAATTAAGGAGCCAATATTCCCTCTTTCGACTATTCATCATTTGGTAACCTATTCAGACAAGTTTACGACAAGTTTTCACCTTCGTACGATATCAGACGACCAGGAAATGAACAACATTTTGAAGATAATGATAATGATTATGGAGGAGCAAAATGACGATTATGATGATGACCAGATCAATTACGACACATTTCTTGACTTCGTAGGATGAATCGAAAGGAGATGGAGCCACTAAAGCAACAATGACAAATTGGATTGTTGCATTTATCTCGATCAACCACCCAAGAGTAGTTAGGGTCAAGGGTTTTGATCCAGTGATCGATGGTATTCTGGAGGTCGGGGCCACTTTTTCCACCAAGGTTGATTTGACCACTACCGCTGGTTTGTGGCATTTAGAGCATCGTCGGACTTATAAAGTTGTGAAGGCCATAAAATAATACTAGTAATACGTCTATTTGAATGTTGGTTCTTGCCTCTTCATTCTATGTGCACATTAAGTTGATCAGTGCTAAAAGTTTACAATTTCGAAAAGAAACACAATGCCAATTTGACTTCCATCAATTAGGCGATAGAAAGATCTGCACCAACACCATTTTCGCATTTTTTGCGAAATGGATGCGGGATGAGGGCACGATTACGAAACCTCATGCTATGATTAACGAGATGGGTGATGATTTTGGTTTGAAGGTTGGATATCACAAGGCATTCCGCGGTCAGGATAAGTCAATTGAGAGGATTTTTGAAGTCATGAGAAATCCTTTAATTTGTTTCCGGCATATCTACACATGTTGGCACATGTCAACCCAGGGACATTGGTTGATTATTTAGCCAACACCGGTGACCAGTTAGAATATTATTTTGTTGCCTTTCGGCCATGCAAGTTGATTATACTGGACGACACACATCTCAAGAAAAAGAATACATGTATTCTATTTGTTGGTACATCGATAGATGATAATGAAAAAATTGTATTGTTGACGGTTGGCATTGGAACGATTGAAATTAATATTTCATGGACATGGTTAGTTTATGTAGAAGATCAAGGGTGTATTCGGAACACATCCCGAGTTAGCCTTCGTGTCTGACCAATCCCAGAAGTGTATCCCAAATGCCCTTACAACTTCCATATATTGAACAAGATTGTGCTTTTATGTTCTCACTATTATTGGGATGTTCCGAGAAGCAGCAATTGTGTACCATCCTTCAGTGTTTAATAAGGCGATGAAACCAATCCAAGAGGCTAGCCTAAATGGAGCCTACCAAAAATTGATGGAACTCGGTCCAGAATATTGGCCTCATTCGAAGTGTACAAGTCTTTTAATGGAAGGTTGTTGTGGGCTCAACGGTTGCTAATTTGTGCGCTTCTCAACACTACTTGTTCAATTATGAAAAATGATTCGATGAAAAATGAGCATTATATGGTGCACACGACCACCAGATGGTCGAGACAGTGAAGCAAAAGCTTCACTTCGAGGTGGTGAAAATACACCCTCCCAGAGTCGCACAGATCTGCTGGGCAGTTCAAAGTCGTGGACGTTATAAAGTATTTCGTAGTAGAACTACACCAATGGGAGTGCACATGTTGTGAGTTCCTATTGGATTTGTTGCCTTGCTCGCATGTTGTGACTGTTATGATGTAAGTTTTTCAATTTCTTAAAGTTTTATTGATAATTATATTTAAATTATAGTGACAAAATCTTTCGACACTAGTGCCAATGTATTTGACTTTGTGTCTCGCTACTACTTAACAAATATTCACCGTGATGTATACACAAGTCTATTTACTCCACTTTCATCACAAGAGCAATGGAACGTGTCGATTGACATTTTGGGTGAGGTTGTTAAGCCTCCTATATCGAGGTGTCATGCCGTTCGATCGAAGATGAGACTTTGCCAAAATAGGGTTTGAGGTATCTAATAATAGATTGCCCAAGGGTGCAAAACACTATAGTATATGTCGGCAGGAGAGTCATACGAGAAAGATGTACACAAAGAGTACAAGAAAACTTATAGTTTGGGTGAAGTGCATTTCATAGATCGAATTGCAATTTATCGAGTTATCTATTATGTGTATTCTTATCAATTGTGTATTTATGTACTCATATTCATTTATGAGATAATATAATATTATAATTAAGATACTAAAAATCCTATGTTAAAGTTAAAAAAAAAATAGAATATTACTTCATTTGTCCCAATTTTAATGTCCTCTTACTTTTGGGCACATAAATTAAGAATTTAGTAAAAATAAATAAAGTGTGGTATAGATGTATGTAATGGTAGGGTCTACTTAATTAGATTCATTGTGGTCCATACATTTATTTCCTTTTTCGAAAAGAGACATTAATAATGGGACGAATCAAAATATTGTATGAGGCATTACTATTGAGACGAATGGAGTATATTTTAATTCTAGTATACAACCTCTAATCTTGTAATAACTTCTAGTCCCCTAAATTTAAGGGAAACGTTAATCTATTCGTATTGTATATGACGAACATAAGACTTTTTCGGAAAACAAGTTTAACAAATTAATCCTCCAATCAAATTAATTACCCATCTTTCGAATAAGTTTTAGATTAATTTTTAAAACCTTCTACTTTTCATTATGAATAAATTATTACTATAAACTATTGGGAATGGTTCCGCTGCAAATTTCTAAAAATGTAGCATACTAAATTTCTGAAAAGGTTCAGGATGTCTAAACTATATTGAATTATAGGGGCAAGTTAGTGACTACTAGTTGCAATTTTTACACAATTGGACTATTTATACAAATTAGTTTGTCAATTTGACTAATTCTGCAATTCACTATTTCTGTAAACTCTATTTTTAGTAAAAAAAAAAAAATTATAACTCTATCCGTTCTATAATTCTTGCTCCAAAAATTTTCTGATCGATTTTTAAGAAGAGTTATTAATTGTGTGTAAGATAACTTGAAAAAGGAAAGTGAAGCAATAATTATGGGAAGGAGAGTATCACTTAACTTATTTTATTAAGCATAGATTTTGATAAAATGTACAAATATTTTTGCAACTCACCATCCATATTGGATTGTTTTGCCAGACCTTTTATGATTTTATTATTTGGCCTACGATATTCAATTTATGTTGGTTAAGGTTAGGCGGTCCTAACTTTTCGGAGTTACGATGTCAAAAGCAAAAAAAAAAAAAAGGGTCTTTTATTGGAGCACCATAAGAAACTTAGGATGAGTCCCTCATCTTTGAGTTTTAACTAACTCATCAATACTTTTCTTTTCTTCCTTTTTTAACTTGCATAAGCATATTTTTAAGCAACATATAGCATATTATACTCGCGAATTACTTATTAATAATATATAATAAACGACAACTATTTCTCAAAAACTAACTCAAATTTAATAAAATTAGTGGCATTCAACAAATGAGTTACTAAAATAGAAAACAGACCTTCAACTAGTACTACGTGGAAAAAAACATATTTTATAAATTGAGGCAGCAAAACCTGATTTGAATTGTGCGTTAGAGGTCCTCGTTTTCAACCATTTGTGGAGCAAAAACTCCAGTTTCATACAATTATATCGAAAGAAACTCGGAGAAGAAGAGTAAGAGGATGTATAATTATATCGAAAGAAATTGAGAGAGAGAGAGAGAGAGAGAACAATTTTATGTGGAAGAACCTCAATTTTTTGTGAAGTAAGAGAGAAACTGGAATTGCTCATAGAGGAGCAACGGCTGTTGGAGGTGAAAGAAAAGGTTGAGAGGTAGAATGGGAGAAACGGCCGTTCGGAGGAGAAAGAAAAGGTTGAAGAGCCGTTGGAGAGATTTGGAGTTCGCTTAAGAAAATTAATTTTATTAATTTTGGCTGGATGTATAAATAATGGACTAATTCTAAAAATTTGGCAGCTCCAGGTAGGGGTGGGCAAACAATTCGGGTTCCCGCGCTCGTAACCGTCCCGTTCGGGTATTTCCCGTTCGGATCGAAAAAAACGGGTATGGGTACCCGCAAAAAATCAAGCGGGTCGGGAACAGGAACGGGTTTTATTCTTAGATACCCGTTCCCGAACGGGTACCCGCATTAATATACAATTTTTTTTACATGAGGTCCTCTTGCGTAGAGGTGGGCACGGGACGGCGCGGGTACCCGTTTGCATGTTTTGTGCTAGCACTAGAGTGTGACTAAACAGTTTTCCACGGTAATTTTAATTATAAGAATCTATGGTTTCATAGTTGATAATCATATGGTCGGTTTTATAATTATAATTTATGATGAAACATCATTGGAACATAGTTTATAAAACAAATTATCTACTCCTATAGTCCTATTTAGTCGTTTAAATATATTGATATTTTTTTAATTTTAATTTATGTTTTTAAAATTTCATTTATTGGTATTTTTTAATTTTTATTTATGAATTTAAATATATTATAAATAGGTGGTAATATTTGCAGGTAAACCCGTACCGTATCCGCGCGGGTACCCGCTCTATGCGGGAACGGAAATGTGTATTAAAATCAATTACCCGCAGACACGGGTATCCGCAAACGGGTACCCGCAGCGCGGGTACCCGTCCCGCGCCCACCCCTAGCTCCAGGCCCTTGCCCCAGTAGCTACACATGCATGACTCCATGAGGGCCACGCAATCATGTAGGTCAGTGGCGTAGGCAAAGGGGGGCAGTGGAGGCCAATGCCCCCATTGGAATTCGAGAATTTGTTAGGGGTAATTTCGTAATTTTCAATTAATTAAAAAATTTATTAATATATTTAATATTCTAAATATGTTTTTCAATTTAAAATCTTTTGGGTGGCCCAACTGCACCCATTATAAATAACAACAGACCAACATCACATAATAAAATATTTCCTATCTATATGCATGAGCCCTCGACGGCTGGACAGAGCTACCAAATTGTGAACACCCCTACCAAACTGTACAGAGCTAGCTGACCTGGATGGCTGGACGTCTCGAGGGTTCAATAAACGACTGGAAGCAGTAATCTTGTGATTCATAAATCATGATACTTTTCGTGGCTCCATACAGTAGATATTATTATTCTTCATAATTTCCTCTTAACTAAATTTAGAGTGATGTCAAAATAGGATTGTGTATTATGTTTTTCGAATAAATATAAAAAATATATGAGTTATTCACGAAAGAAGAATATAATCCTTAAATAAGCCATAAAGAGTAAGTATAATTAGATATAAGTAGAAAAATGTGCTAAATTTTTTTTTTCGGGGGCTCCGCCCCCGAACCCCCGTACAAAGAAAACTCAAACCTGATAAATTTTGCCCCCACTAGCTCGATTTCCTAGCTACGCCACTAATGTAGGTGTTCCAGCATTCCATTTAATATATATTACTGGCAACACCCGGGCGACACAATCTTAAAAAACAAAAGTAGATGACTAGGTTGCACGGACACGGTACGACACGGGATACGACATTTTTTGAAAAATTTAGGACACGACACAGGCGTTGATATAAATAATATTAAATTATTAATATTATCAAATGATCAACTCAAAACACATAAGTCATAATCATAGCATAAAAATGTGAAATACTAAGATAAGTAGATAACAATAAACATTAGTCTTAAACTAATAAGTAACTCATAAGTCATAATAATCTAAATAAAAAATATTAGGGTTGTAGCAAACTAGAGTTTACTCCATTGATTGAAATTTTTAATTTAGTTTGTTTAAAGTGAAAGATTAAAATGTAAAATACTAAAATAAGTAGATAACAACAATAAACATTAGTCTTAAAGTCATAAGTCATAATAATCTAAATAAAAATATTAGGGTTGTAGCAAACCAGAGTTTACTCCATTGATTGAAAATTTTAATTTAGTTTTTTAAAGTGAAAGATTGAAGGTTTCGATGATTTGAGAATCGTTGTGAAGAAGTGGTCAAACAAACGTGTCCAAATAAAAAAAAACGTGTCCCGTGCGTGTCTAACACATAAATTGCCGTGTCCGGGAAGTGTATGATTTTTAATTTTTTTTTTATTATGGACTCTTTTTTCCCGTGTCCGACACGTGTCGGGCGCGTGTTCGAGCGTGTCGGTGTCCGACACAGTACGGCGGCATTTTTCGGAGTGTCCGTGCAACATAGGTAGATGATTATTGATCTCCTTCTAGTTAACGAATTGGTCGGTAGTCTATTCATTACAAACAATCTCCGAATATTACAAACCTCAAGATAAACAAGCTAGTGTAGTCTTGACATTCCATTATATGCATAGAGACACAAATTCACAAGTTGAACTATTTCTCCTGCACAAACCACCACAAAAAAAGCTTCTAGCATATCAATAAACACGTGCATGCATGATTCAGTAGAAAGATATATATACATATATAGTTGGATCTGAAACAAATTGTTACTGACAAAATTACCTGAATATAAACATTAGAAATTCAAAGGCACACCAATATTGCACATTTGCACAACCTATATATCCTAATAAATGATAAAAGAATCAAACAATTTAAGTAAAGCAACATCACACTGCCTTGAGGGGCAAAATTTGTCTCAAAGTGATTCATAGAAAGAAATGGAGAAAACAGTAGCAAAGTTAAGTCTGTCCCTCATCGCCTCTCCCCATAACGGCGGTAAGGATCCTGCATCACCTGCGCCTCCAACGCCCCAAACACACCATACACGCTGCTCTCATCTTCAAACCTAATACCCCTCTCATCATCATCATCACTTTCCTGATCACGCGCCATTAGCTCGTCTTCATACTTGATGCTCTTGATCCGCGCAGTAACTCTAGCATCCGGATCCTGCCCTTTCATAAGAGCCACAACTTCCTTCATGGTGGGCCTCTTCTCCGCCTCACTCTGCACGCAAAGCGCCGCCACGTTTATGCTCTGCATCAGCTGCTTCTCGTCGAAGTTCCCACGCAGCTTGGGGTCCACCAGATCCTTAAACCGCCCTCTGCTTATGTGCGGCTCCGCCCACTCGGTTATCGTCCTCTTGATCCCTCCCGGAAGCTTCTCAATCGGCTTCCTTCCGGTTACTATCTCTAGCAATAAGATTCCGAAGCTGTACACGTCGCAACTCTCGGAGACCTTCCCCCACATTGCATACTCCGGCGCCAGGTAGCCTAGTGTGCCTTTAACCCTCGTTGTCATGTGGCTGACCCCTTCCGGGATCAGCTTCGCGAACCCAAAATCAGCCACGAGTGGGTCGAAATTGGAGTCGAGAAGAACGTTGCTAGCCTTGATGTCTCTGTGAATGATGTGGGGTGTCACTTCGTGGTGCAAGTACCTGCATTAGTACATGTCTTAATATACAACTTGGATGGATGTAATAGAAATGAAATTTCAAATTCCAAGTTTGGTGTAAATTAGAAGCAAGTCTTACAGAATGCCCTCGGCGGATCCCATTGCGATTTTCATTCTCTTCTTCCAATCGAGCTGGACTTCGCCGGAGAACTGGCCGTGCAGGTGAGAGAGCAAGCTGAGATTAGGCATGTAATCGTAGACGATGAGACGCTGATCGCTACCGGCGCAATACCCTCTTAGCCCTAACAGATTCTTGTGCCTCACCCGCCCTAGTACTTCCACCTCCACCGCGAACTCCATCTCCGCCTTGGAATTCATTGACTTCAACTTCTTCACCGCAATCTACAAACACAAATTCTCAATCAGACAAACATATTATATTATACTCCCTCCGTCCCACTAGAAACGGCACGTTTCTTTCAGGCACGAAAATCAACAAAATGATGTTATTTGGTGTAGATTGTTTGATTTTTTAGTAATTAAATGTGGTCACACAATTTCTACCATTTTAAGAAACGTATCGTTTTTAGTGGGACGACCCAATAAGGGAAACGCATCGTTTCTAGTGGGACGGAGGGAGTATTACATTATATTATAGATAGAAATACCTGAAGGCCATCTGATGTTTTGCCCCAATAGACACTCCCAAATCCTCCTTCACCGAGCTTGTAGTCCTCGCTGAAGCCGTTGGTGGCTGCATGCAGCTCCTTGTACGTGAAAATCCTCCATGTATTGCTCTTCTCACCTCCTCCCACACTCAATCTACAAAAAGAACAATTAACATCAATTTCTGCTAATTAACACCCTAAGTGTTATTTGAGAATGCAATTTGACCCTTCTTCGACTTTGTTTTGACCGCAGCAACTCACGGACGATCCCATGGCTTCAGATCGATACAGCGTTTTTTGAGCTGGAAAATTAATTTTGCTGGGCGAATCCAACGAAGAAGGTGTTTTTAAAATTGGAGATTCGGATGAAAAATTAGTCATTGTCAATTGTGGCACTGCCGCCCTTAGCCGGCTAAATTAACTAATCATATACAATCCTAAATTTCTAGTTTTCTCGACTCAATCAAGTTTGTCGATTTCGTTTATTTTCCATGCCAACTGTTGGACTGCATCGTTATATTACTATATTTCTGAATGGGAAAATTTAATACTATATCAACCACTTACTAATTAAATACTAATATTTTAGTTTAAAAAGTCAAATCTTCAATTTAAATCTACTCATCAGTAAAGAATGAGGCCAATTATATGAGGCATAAATGTGACTTGGCCAATTATATGAGGCACTTGATTAAACTCTGCTCCAATTTTAAATAGATAACTGTTCAGTTGTAATGAGAGAGATAAATAGTTGCAAGCGAGGAATTCATGTATTTTAGTAGTAGTGGTAAAGATATTGGATCATATTCTATATATATATAGTAAATTAGTGATAAATTCGAAAATAAAATCAAATCTGCTCTAATTAAATATGTAATGAGGCTGTTCGCAAAATGTGGCAGACCCCCTGAATGGAATTAATAATACATAATTAGTTGCGACAAGCCTTCAACAGTGACATTTGGCATCACGAGTTTCGCCCATAATATCGCTGCATACTGAAGACGCCGAAAAGTATACAATTTATATAAGCATTTGGATGATATTTAAGGGTGTATCCAAGATTACTAAAAAGGGAGGGGATTTGGATTTCGATAAGCAAGGGCTGAAATACAAATAAAAATAAAAAATAAAAAATAAAATCATAAATTGCATGTAAAAAATAAGGTTTCTTTCTCGGCCTCTGATGTTCATTTTAACATAGACTATAAAAAAGATTAAACATTTATCACTCCTACGAGAGTGATAGTATAAGGTTCAATATGTTTTAATTTATATTTGGGTAGTTTTTAAAAATATTTACTAAGAAATTAACAAATGGAATAAAGAGTAGTAGCCAATAATAATTATATACAGTACTTTTTTCCTGGAAAAAAATAAAAGAGAAATTAAAAACAGAAAATAGATTTTAAACTGTGGGTCCGAAGCCCAATCTTTCATCTAACTTGACGCGAATTCCACTTCTTAAAGAAGCTTTAAGAAGAAGAAGAAGAAACAAGGTGTTAGAGAAGTTAGTCCCCATGGGATGGCATAGCGGTGAAGGTGGGTGGCCCGGGACCGATAGGTTATGGGTTCAATTTTCACTGGACACGTTATGTATGAGCCTGTCACCCTGTCACATTAAGGGTGGTTTAACTCTTCTGTGTGGTTTGCAGACTATTGCACAGGAGCGAAGTTTACCCTGTGCGCATCAAAGGTAGCGGCTGCGGGTTCCTCGTCAAGAAAAAAAAAAAGGTGTTAGAGAAGTTGTCCCCTTGGGATGGCATAGCGGTGAAGGTGGGTGGCCCGGGACCGATAGGTCATGGGTTCAATTCCCACTGGACACGCTATGTGTGGGTCTGTCACCCTGTCACATTAAGGGTGGTTTAACTCTTCTGTGTGGTTTGCATGCTATTGCACAGGAGCGAGGTTTACCCTGTGCGCACTAAAGGTAGCGGCTGCGGGTTCTTCGTCAAAAAAAAAAAAAAAAAAAAAGTGTTAGAGAAGTAAGAGAAACATAGAACAGATTTGAAGACCGGGTCGCCTGATCCGTTTATTTTATACCACCAACTAGTTATGAAATTTCAGGAATATAAATAACGGAATTTAAAAGGTTAGTATAAGTTAGGATTGTGACTTAATAATAGCAAACAATATTGTATTATTTTAGAGGTGGCCATACATAATCTAATAATCTGACGACATTGGACCATATTCGAAATCAAAGTTAGGAGACGTAATTTGGGTACTAGCCCATACCAACGTGGTAAGCCCGCCATTTATTCCAATTATATTGAACCTGGTTTAGTAAAATAAATATTTAAGATTTATTTTGTCCTAAAGTGGTATGTGTCCATTGTGACTTTCAATGTAGCATGTACTAGTAAATAATCTAAAGGAAGACAGCATTGAATTTTGATTATTTAGAAACTATTTCATTTAATATATAATAATACTATATATCATCTTAATTTTCCAAAATAAATTGAAAACGCATGCACTTGTCTTTGTTGCAAGAAAGCTAGTTCTCTTGATAATATCTATGTGCTTTTTTTGCTAGAAGAAATGCACTCGACAATGACTCGAGTCTTGTTACTTTCAAAACTTTTTTAAAGCAACAATAATTTTGGCTGCTTCTTTTCTTTGTTATGACCGCCAGGTATATATCATTCAAATAAAACAAAGTTAAATGATTATGTGACGTCAAAGCAAATACATAATAATGCAACTTACAATCATTGCATCCCATTACATTAATATAAATTAATATATTAATTAGGCTGAATTGTATCTCCAAGGTGTGCATTATTGCATGTAATGTTTGACCTTATAGCTAATGCCTAATGCTATATATTGGTTGTTGCTGTATGACAGTGTTACAATGTTACATATTAATTAACTATGCATATATATAGGGGTGGATACATGTGTTGCATCCAAATCGTACATTTTATGTATGATACTTTTAAAATAAATTATTTAATTTCGCTCTTTGAAATTATGCAATTAGTACCTTCTCTTCCGAAATCCCAACCATTATAATCATCTATTTTATAATCTTGGATCCACCTATAGTAGTGTGTGTTCATACATGAGTGTATTCAGGTAAGTCTAACTCACTCTGTTATATAACCTACATAAGTATAGTCCATAGTAGGTTATATTCCATAGTAGGTTCTATATTAGTTATATAGTCCAACTCCATAGTAGGTTGAGAATTAATAGAAAGTTGTTGGCATGAGATCCAGTAGAACAATATTTTATAGATTTGAAGATCCCAAAACCCTTAACTGAATGATGAATCTTCGATTATGTAATTGCTTAGTTTGAGTTCACTATGTTAGGAACTCAGTAGGCTAGAGTTCAGTAGCTGTGAAGTTCAGTAGAAGACCTTGCACTCAGCTGATGGACTCAGTATCGAAGAAGTCAGTTGGTCAGTCGACCACCAACTGAATCTGCAAATGAATTCGTGCCCCACGTACTGAATGCTCATAAGAATGTCAGTAGGAAGACACTTCAGTTGAAGGTCCGAGGAGAGGGAGTCAACCTTGATATTTGACAAACCTCACCTAACACTCTACCTCGACCAATAAGGAGCCGACAACGGCATACCTGCTCTGACAAAAGTTGCTCCTAGACTGAAAAAGAGGCGTATCTCTACAGTGCACCTACTCATCACCGTTCAAATTAAAGTAGCCGTTTTCCTTGTCGTTTCGACACGTGGCTAGACCCTCTCCAACGAATCTATTCACAAATCGAATACTATAAATAGAGGAGAGTCTTCATGCAGAAAGACACCGGGAACCAAAGCTTTCAACGCACGAACAATCTCTAGCAAGCTCACTGCATATCCAGCGAAGAACTCGAACTTAGAATTAGAATCTTCTTTAGTTCTTCTCTCTAGAGAATACTCGTTCTCCTTCTCTTATCTAAGCGAGCTAAACTGTAATATCCTTAGCTTAGAAACCCCGAGGGAGTTCACATTTTGTGAAACTTTCTTATTGTAAGAACTTCCTCATAGTTGAAGAACAAGTTTGAAAACCCTATAAAGTCACTACGACTATAAGTAGATATCTGTCCTGTGAACAGATCACTGAGACTTGCTCAGTATAAGCAAACAAGTTTATATCGTCCCGTAAATGCATCACCGAGACTTGCTCAGTATAAATAATATAAGTTCTCCTGCTTGTGTCAGGACAGTGGAAGTAGGACCCAGCGTGTCCGAACCACTTTAAAAACCTCATGTGTTGATTTACTGTTGCATTATTTACTGTTCACTCAGCAGTCAACTGTATTTCATCAACTCAACATAAAACCGATTTTCCAACCGAGATGTTTCATAGGGCATACACTTCCGCACACAACTCTAATACTGAACTATTGTTCAACTTACATACGTCGTCATACCGAACTTCGCAGAAGAAATCTCTCGCCCTACGCGATGGCTCGACTTAGTACGGTAGCACACTCAACTAAAGCCGACTTTCGTGTTTGAGAAAGAATTTGTATTCGTGTGTATTCACCCCCCCCCCGCTACACCTGAAGCATGTCTTAAGACCAACAATTGGTATCAGAGCGGTGTTCTTATTGATCATCATTTTCTGAATACTGGTCTATCTCGAACAAGATCCTAGGAAAACCCATTTTCACTGCATCTTGCATCTCTTCATTGCATCCTATATCCTATCTTTCTACAAAGGTCGATATTTATGGGATAAGGACGATGCCGATGTTCTCAACGAGAGAACTACGCGGTATGGCGGGTGAGGATGGAGGCTCATCTAACTTCGCGGCATGACAGCATGACTGACGTCCTGGAGAAATGACCTATTGTTCCGATGGTCGACTTAGTCGAACTTGCACTGGACGGAGCAAGAGAGGTGCGAACCGGCCCCGAAGGTTCCCAAGGGCAAGAGCCTCTTCACTCCTGAAGAGAAAAAAATTGCACAACCTCAACCGAGTTGCACGGGATGCAATACTGATGACCCTCAGTGACTCTTATCTCGGGAGAGTGCATGATTGCAAGACGGCAAAGGAGCTATGGGTTGCTCTCGCAGTACTGAGCCAAGGAACTCCACAAATCAAAGAAAATAAACTGGAGTTAGAGCTGCAAAAACTCGAGGCATTCTGTTGGGTGATGATTCTATCCTCAGCAGTGTAGATAAATAGTGGGAAATGACTCAGTCTTCTGTGGTAACATACGACTCAGTAGCCCTGTGGTCTGAATAAGTCTGTGAAGATTTGAAGATCCCAAAACCCTATTTTGTTTGGTGAACCATTACGTTGTAAGTTGTTTTGTCTCTGAGATTTCAGACTCAGCAGACCGTCTGCTCTGGTTCAGGCACTCAGTAGATTATCCGCCTCAACACCAGAAGTAGAAGACTCGCAATCTTGGACTCGAGCAGGATCAATATACTCGAAAGAAGTCGGTGGAACCGAACTCACCGGGAGTAGTTCACCGTACTCGGAGCCGATCTTCGATAGAGCCGACTCGGCGGGAGCATGCTATCGAATCGGAGATCGACTTCAAGAACGGCCGACGGTCTTACGTCCGTCGAATCTTTGAAGTCACTTTTCGCAGAGTCAATACGAGGAAGAGAGAAGTCGCCGCAGATCTCCTTGAAGTCCGTTCTGTCTCAACCACTTTCGAACCTCGGCCAACGACAAGCGGCCACGTATCCTATATCTACTAAAGCCGCAAGTCAACAACTTTCCAGAAAAGGAGGGAAAGGACACTGCCACTAAACTTCAAAAGAGCCGTTAGCTACCCAAAAGAGAGAGACAAAGGGTCGTCGTCTCCAACGAATCTATCCTAATCTCTTCTCTAAAAATAGAGGGATAAATCGAAATTTGAAGCTTACGGGAAGAACACGAGAGAACATACAGAGCATTCAAACGAGCAAAATTCAAAAAGCTTAAGTCTTCCGCAAGAAGTTCAAAGAATCTATCTCCGGCGAAAGACTACATTCCAGCTCATAGGGAACCAAGCTTAACTGTTTCATACAGTCTCTAGTATCCAAACGACGATACACGAACCCAAAGCTATATTCAGTTGTTCGTCGTTCTAGAAGCCTCTTCCTTGTTCCCTATCCCTCTAACCTAAGCTCAATAGAATATATCCATAGCCTAGACGAATGAGTTCACCTTTGAACTAATCCTTATTGTAAAGGACTCCTTCACAGTTGGAGAGTTTTTCAAACACTCAGTTTGATAACCGTGTAAGCGAGACACCCTTCGTATAAATCTCAAGACCGAGTGTTTGTCCAACAGACAAACCGACTGAGACTATCTCAGTATAATAAATAGCTTCTTGATCTTTCGGGACAGTGGTCGTAGGATTTTTGTGTCCGAACCACTTTAAAAAGCTCTGTGTCTTGTGTTCTGTTTTTAACTATTGCATTGATTTACTGTTCATACTGAAAACCTTCTTTAAATCATTCAAGTGAGTTTCAGCAAACTTAACAGACTTCACTAATCAACTGAAACTGTTTTAATAAAAACATTTTCCTAACTCAACTGAATTGGGCCTACGCTATTCCGCACCACTGAACTCTATCTGCAAGATACTGAATTCTGACTCTCAATCAGCTAGCAGATCTCAATAGAGTCAGTCACTCTGCTAACACGATTCAGAACAACTTATCTGGTCTGCTGAACCTGTTCAGTACGATATCATCCTAAAAAATGATTGTTCGTGTTTAAGTTGAGAAAATCGGTTTTCAGGTGTATTCACCCCCCCCCTCTACACCTGAACGTGCTCTCGGGACCAACAATTGGTGTTAGAGCAGGAGTTCTATAAGACTCTTGTTATTCTGAAATTGGTCTACTTGAACGGATCTGGAAAACGTTTTCACTGCATATCATTCTTCATTCATATCATTATTCATCATGTCTGATATGTTAGGGATAAGGATGGTTCCCATGTTCTCAGTAGAGAACTATGGTGTATGGCAAGTCAGAATGGAAGCTCATCTGATCTCTCTCCACGATAGCATGACAGAGGTTCTAGAGGATGGACCTATCGTCCCCATGATCGATAGTGTCGTAGCTCAGGATCCAGCCGATGGAGGTGGAATGGTGACCGGGAAGAAGATTCCCAAGGATAGAAGTCTCTTCATGTAACGCCCCAATTTTCATAACTTTTAAGGGGACGTCACCTCGTGCATAACATTTAATTTTCTCAATTTAATTTTCAAAAATAATAGATTTATAAAAATAATAAGGTTTTAAATGCATTTCATAAAAGCGGAAGTCTTGAATCAAAAACATGTGCGTCATCTAGTTTACGAAATTAAACAGTAATAAATGCGAAGTTAATGAGAAAAACTAAATTAATGCGGTAAAAAGTGATTTAGATTCTTTCATGTGTGACCATCACCATCCGCCACTTCAAGCACCTGCCGGACCATGATCTGAAAAAGTGAAAATATGGAGGGGTGAGTACGACTACTCAGTGGGGTCAACATTATCCAAACTATAAACTATAAAAGATTTAACATGGGAAATTAGACATGCAAGCCCGGAGGCTTAACCCGAAGGTTTTACTGCTGTGAATTGCCCGAAGGCTAACCCGAAGGTTTTTCTGCTATGAATTGCCCGAAGGCTAACCCGAATGTTTTTCTGCTATGAATTGCCCGAAGGCTAACCCGAAGGTTTTACTGCTGTGAATTGCCCGAAGGCTCTTCCTGTACTGAATAACGCATGAGAAAAATAATATAATGTATAATAAGGATAAAAGTAAAAAGACCCCACCTTAACCTTTTTGAGTAAATGAAAATGTATATCCGGTGATTAAGCCTTGCGCACTTGTCCTAAACATTTAAATAACTTATACTTAATGATTCATGCGTGATGTATTATGCGAGCATCACTCAAATACTAAATAAACCAAGAAGCACATAATAAATATTTGAAAATCTGTTGCCATTTGTTCATCTGAATAGTTTCACTTATTAAAATCCAAATTTATATAATAAATATCACATAATATTCGATCATGCAAGCTCAAACAAGTACTTTAATCATGCATGTAATAGAATAATTTTTGATTGCCTTCCTAAGAGTTCTCGGCAAAAACAGAAGAAATCACATTCAAGTTATAAAATATTAACCACACATAAAGACAAAATCATGAATCACATATTATAATATTCCCAATTTTCAAAGCAAATAAATGGTCTAGACTTCACATGTTGCCTACTAATTACTATACCGTGCACATTACTTAAGGCATAATACAGTAATTTATAATTTAATGTTTTTCAAAAACGTAGTCCCAAAACACACTCATGGAATAAATTAAATCTATCACCCATAAAACAGTTAAGAAATCTCCTGACATCTATCAAGTATATTCGTCGAAAATGTACTTCCTAATCGATTTTTATTCAAAAAAAACTTCCAATTATTCGATCATATGATACATTACAATTATTGAACTAGAGAAATACTTACTGCTTAATAAATCCATAAAATCCTATAGTTACCTATTGCGGTAATCCACGTTTAAAGAAAACCCATTACAGTATCTAAATCTAATAACATCTATAAGCTAATGAGAATAATTTATTATAAACCTATTGTCATATTTCAACAAGTGAGGTCATTTGTGACAACCTAGATTTACACTTAAGCGACCACCGATAATTACACCAGATTACATGAAATCTGCTAACTTGAATAAAGCTTACGAACTGATTAAATCAATCCATGAATTAATTATTTCTATTTTTTTTAAACATGAGTGACTAAAAAAACTACGCATATAAATATTGATCAAGAAATGAAGAATATAAAAACTAGAAAATTGTTTCTGCTAATCAAAACTAAATTTCTGGGTACCTTATATGACTTTGAAGAAAAACTCCCAAAGATATTTGCAGTAGGTGATAACCGAAAGAGATATGAACACTTTGAGATGTGGCAGCGAAAGGAATATAAGAGAAAACTGGAGAATATGTTTACGTGGGAGAGAGAGATGTTTGAGAGAATTTGAGTGCGTGATATGACCGTGGAAATCTATGTGTACAAATATATAGGCAATAATCTTGATAGGATTAGGATAGGAACAAATATCAAAGATTTACTTAATGAAAAACGCGTCGACGAGAGGTTGAAACCTAATATTCTACCATATAGCATCTACTTATCCAAAACCCACGTGACTAAATACCACTTAGCAAAATAAAAATTAATAATAACATAATTACTAATATTTAATTATATTATACTCTACCTCATTTTTTTTCTTATTTCATAAAAATTACGACATGTAATTTGGAATTTTAAAAAAGTAAAATAAGATATATCACATATAGCAATTTATAAAAAGGCATAACACAAATTTATCATAAAAGGAAAAAAAATGATATGTTCATGGTTTAAGTCTTACTAAATTTCTAGGGCGCGACTTATAAGGCTTATTCGCAAGATATCATGCATGAAATTTATTTATTTATTTTAGAAATTTTGGGGTGTTACACTTCACCCCAAAGGAGACGAAGCTTCACAACTTAGACCGCGTTGCCAGAAACGCCATACTGACCACCCTGAGTGATTCCTATCTCGGGAGAGTTCAGGACTGCAAGTCCGCAAAGGAACTCTGGGATGCTCTAGCGCTACTGAGTCGGGGGACTCAGAAGATCAAAGCAAATAAACTTGCGCTGGAACTCCAAAAGCTGGAGAGATTGTCTCTCATGCCTGGTGACACCATTGAAGATCTTAACGTCAGATTTACAGATTTGATGAACTCTATCAACGGGCTGGGAAAGATATTCTCCAACCGAGAGATGAATCTCAAAATTTTGAGGGCACTGCCAGACGGTCATTGGACTCCCTTTGCTACTTTATTGCATCATTCTGATTTAGATATCATTGCTCCTGACCATATCTTTTCAGAACTTAAAGCAGAGGAATTCGAGTTTGGCTTACCTCAACGGAAGCAGCGAGCTGAAGCTGACACTAAAATCGACCATGCCTTCAAAGCATCAGTTAGCACAGCAGCTCCAGCATCTAGCGAGGCTGAACCTTCATTCACTGACATACAAGAAGGAAATCTAGCCAAGAAGTACGCACTACTTGCCGTAAAGTATCATAAGGAGAAGGAGAGGCGCAGAAAAGTGACTAATGCCCTCAGAGAATCCAAGGGTAAGTTTAACTACACGCCAAAACACACTCCTGACTCGCATACTTCTGAATGCAGGAAAAAGGATGACTCAGCACAGTCGAAAGACAGTGAAAGCAAGGAAGAAAGAGTCACCACTGCTATAATCGCAAGAAGCCGGACACTATCGTATGACTGTCTCCTGAGCTCGATCTTCCTGAACGAGCAGCACGCAAAGCCAGAAGGGAGAAGTTCATCAAGAAGAGACAAGCATACATTGCTGGTGAACTCTCAGATGACTTAGATGAAGTCGACTCCTTCATGGATTCATCTGACGATGAAGCAGCTTTCATGGCCTTAGACAATGAAGCTGAAGAAGATGCTGAAAAGTGTCTCATGGCAGGACAAGAGGATGAGGTAAACTTACATAATCCATTTAATTCCTCTTCACACTGCACACACGACTCTCTTTCAGGTGCAGACGAGAATCTGGACGTCGCGATCGCATATGAAGAACTACTCGACAAGCAGATTCAAATGAGTTTGCAGCTCAGTAAGACTCTTCATGAATTGGATACCCTGAAAGTGGAGAATCAGAGACTTTCTCTAGAGAGTCAGGTCGTTACTGAGTCAGAAGGACTTGTGTTGAGACCCAGGGAGGAGATAAACTCTCTGATGGCCAAGTCTCAGCATCAAGAAGATCAGATCTCAGTCTTGACCAAAGACTTGACTCAGAAAGATACTGGAACCGAGTCTACCGAAGCAAGAGTTGTCGGGACTTCGACCGAGGCATGAAATGTCAAGAAAAGTGATGATGTCTGGAGGAACCTGATGACAGAGCGATACATGGGCGCTGAAAAGAAACTGGAGGCTATGCTAGCAAGCAACAAGCTCAAGCATTGCAAGGAGGGACTTGGATTCAGCCAGGGAGCCTCCTCATCTACCCCCGTATGCTCAGAAAACCGGCTAGCTGATAGATTTGTTCGAGGGGAGACCATCAATGCAGACATACTGAACCCCTTAGCCAAGAACAAACGGAAGATGAAGGCACCTCATCCTACTCATCGAAGAATCCGACAAGAAGATCGGCACCGAGATCACCCCGGTTCGGATCAGGGGGAACCAAAGAAAGCTAAATGGATCGATTAGTATGGACCTCCTCGGCGACACATCCAGGCTCGGATGGGTCATATTACTATGATCCAATGGTCAGGAGAGGATCCAAAAGTCAGAAAAGGAAGAAGAAAGCCTTATAGAAGGCAAAGGTCAGCAGTCCACCCACTCAGAAGATCCGGACTCCTAAACCTGAAAAGCCTCAGAAGTCAGCAGTGACCAGTCCAGTGGTCAAATATGTTGACACAAGTGGAAAGAAACTGTCTGAGACCACCAGGGTCGTAAGACAGATATGGGTTACCAAAACTAACATCTAAGGACCCAAAAATCAAAAATAAAGGGTACCTAAATATAATTCTGTTTTGTCGGTGCACAAGGACCCTTGGTATGTGGACAGTGGATGCTCAAGACACATAACGTACCAAAAGGACTTGCTGAAGAATTATACTACTGAAGAAGGACCCCGAATCGAGTTTGGAGACAATGCTAAAGGCTACACCAGAGGCTATGGAACACTCAGCATTGGAACTTCAACAGTTCCAAGAGTATCATATGTTGAAGGAATTCAGCATAACCTTCTCTCTGTTAGTCAATTTTGTGATAACTCGAATAGAGTGATTTTTTACGCTGGTTTTTGTGATGTTATTGATAAATCTATAGGGAAAACAGTGTTATCAGGTTCACGCAAGAAGAATATCTAAATAGCTGACTGGAACTCAGCTGAACCTGAAGCTTGTTTGTTGGCGAAAAATGACAACAGAACAGGGTGGCTTTGGCACAGAAGACTCAGCCATCTCAACTTCAAAACGCTCAACAAATTGGCTAGAAACACTCTGGCAAGAGGACTCGCCGAATGAAGTATTCAAAGAAAGACACTCGGTGTGAAGCATGCCCGAAGGGAAAGCAAACAAGGAATCAAAATCCGCCAGGTTCCCTCTCCTTCCACCGATGGAATCCTTGATTGCTACATATGGATTTGTTCGGTCCAGTCTCTCCGGTGACGATCAGAGGCAAAAAGTATGCATTAGTGGTCATTGATGACTACTCATGCTACACATGGGTTATATTTATTGCCAACAAGTCTGACGTCAAAACAGAGTTACCAACGCTTCTGAAAAGGCTCAGTGTCGAGAAGAACACCAAGATTATCAAAATACGTTCTGACAGAGGAACTGAATTCCTTAATTTCATGGTGGAGGAGTTCTGCAAAGCAGAAGGAATAGAGCATGAGATGTCTGCCGCATGCACGCCTCAACAAAATGGGGTTGCTGAGAGGAAGAATCGCACACTCAAAGAAGCAGCAAGAACCCTGCTCGCAGACTCAGGACTCCCAACCAAATTCTAGGCAGAAGCTACCGACACTGCATGTTACACTCCAAAATGGATCTCAACGGACAAAGCAGCATAAGAAGACACCATATGAACTATGGAACGGCAGGAAGCCTTCTCTATCTTATTTCCATATTTTTGGGTGTTCGTGCTTTATTCACAATAATAGGAAAGATCAGCTGAAGACTTTTGATAGCAAGTCAGAAGTGTTCTTAGGATACTCCCGGGTCAGCAAAGCTTTCAGAGTCTTTAACTATCGGACCTTTTGCATGGAGGAAAGCCCTCATATTGTTTTTAATGAGTTTGCTACTGAAGACAAGAGCAGAAACTCTTAACACTGAATCTGAGGACATCAGTAAGCAGCTATAGGATCTGAGCTTAAAAGATAAAGTCGAAAAGATCCAGCTATGTTGGGATGATGATTCAGATGAGGAAACCGAAGACAAGTCTACTGAATCTCAACCAAGGCAGAAGTAGCCGAACGGCCCGAAGCAGTCAATCCCAAGTAACTCGTGTCGATGAAGAAACCCCGGTGTAATCGAGACCTCTACCGAGAATAATAATTCAGGGGGAACTAATGATGTTCCTGAGCTAAATGCCCCTGAACCTGGTGACTCAGTAGATCACACTCTTGTAACTGAACTACTTCAATCTCAGAATAGTACAACTGAAATGCCTAACTCACATACTATCTGTGTTGAACAAATTTCAGATGAAGAGTTGAAACATCGTAGATCGTGGTTGGATGCTCACACTTCTGACTTAATTATAGGAGATCCTTCAGCAAGCGTAAAGACAAGATCCAGATTCTGTCAGGGAGAAAGCGCCTTATATTCCTGCTTCTTGTCTACTGAAGAACCTTAGTCAGTTGAGGATGCACTGAAAGATGCTGACTGGATCATAACCATGCAGGAGGAGCTGAATCAGTTCACGAGAAACGAAGTTTGGGAGCTTGTTGACAGACCCCGGCATCAACATGTGATCGGAACTAAATGGGTCTTCAAGAACAAGCGAGATGAAAACAACGTCATAGTAAGGAATAAAGCAAGACTCGTGGCAAAAGGCTATTGTCAAGCTGAAGGGATAGATTTCGATGAAACATTTGCTCCAGTTGTAAGATTGGAGGCAATCAGACTATTCCTAGCCTACGCAACACATCAAAGATTCAGAGTATATCAAATGGATGTGAAGTCTGCTTTCCTGAACGGCGTACTGAAAGAAGAAGTCTATGTGGAACAACCTCCCAGCTTTCAGCAGGGACATCAGGTTTATAGACTCAGAAAGACTCTGTATGGGTTAAAACAAGCACCTAGGGCTTGGTACGATACCCTGTCTGAGTTTCTTCTTCAGAAAGGTTTTCAGAAGGGCACAGTAGACCGCAGATTATTCAGCATTCGACTGGAAGACAACCTATTACTTGTGCAGATCTACGTAGATGACATCATCTTCGGCTCGAAGAATGTCATCATGTGTCAACAGTTCGAAAGAATGATGAAGGATAAATTCGAGATGTCAATGATGGGAGAGATGAACTATTTCCTCGGCTTTCAAGTCAAACAATCTGAGAAGGGGACGTTCATCAATCAAGGCAAATACACTCGAGACCTTATCAAGAGATTCGGTTGCACATCCGGCAAACCAATCAAGATCCCGATGAACACGAATATGAAGATCGATCTTGATAAAGAGGGAATATCAGTAGACCAAACTGAATTTCGTGCTATAATTGGTTCTCTATTATACTTAACAGCTACTCGTCCTTACATAACTTATGTTTTAGGTGTCTGCGCTCAATTTCAAGCGAATCCGAAGCAGAGTCACATGGACTCAGCAAAGAAGATTCTCCGCTATCTCAGAGGAACACCTGACATGGATTTATGGTATCCAGCCGATGATAATATAGAACTAACTGGTTATTCTGATGCTGACTATGCAGGATGTAGAATCGACCGAAAGTCAACTTCTGGAACGTGTCAGTTCCTCGGCAGTAAGCTGATCTCATGGTTCTCAAAGAAACTACGAAGTTCAGCTGACAAGTTTACGTATCCCTACTCAGTAGCCTATATATTAATTCTGTGCATTTATGATCAGATTCAGCATCGTAGTCAATGCCTTAGGAAATGTCATTTAATTTTAATGGATCACATTTAATACAAGACATTCTTTGTACAAGCATGCTGAACTCTGCCACGCATTAAATGCATGTCGTATCAAGTTACTACTTAGGCTATCTTCAACTGGCTTTTGACTTAGGCGGCTAATTTGATCATTGCCTATTTTATAAAACTTAATCCTAGCCGTCCATCTAAAAAGCGCGTTCAAACTGAACCATTGATCTTTAAATATTTATCTTCTCTAAGATATATATATATGAGTTCAAATCTTTGACATCGCCATTTCACATCTGCAAATATCTTAAATACCCGAGATTTTCTGAGATACTTATTACCTTCTATCCAAATTCTCCTCAAAATATTCAGAAAATATTTTGGTAATTCTTCAATGATTATTAAGTATCATATGGTTTTTATTTCTCTTATATGTTAATCGATACTGACCTATGTTGTGTATGCAGATTACCAAAATGACAGGAACTCAAGTAGGTGCTCTAGCAGATATGCAAGAGATCCTCGAAAAGGATCGAGTCTGGTGCGAGCCTGTCATGGAATTTGATGAGTGCGACCTGGACTTTATGGAGGAGATATTCTACGCTCTCAAAGAAACCGGTCTGGAAGGATTTCTAACGAGAAGGCCGACTTTCTTCCTCCTGCGCCAAGTTGCAGAGATCTACTCAAACTCCGATTCAGTAGATGGAGACATCAGGGGGAGATTCGTCGTCCATACAGTAGGCGATCCCTCCCGCTCCATGATTGAAGTGAAGCAGATGTCCATCCGCGAAGCTCTTCAGAAAAGTTTCAACCTCCCCAACTCAGGATTCAACACCGTCGCTTATAAAGATTATTTGATGGATGAGTACCTCACCGAGTTCTGCGGAAAGCCAACAGTGTTCAGGGCCGCTTTTCCAAAGAACGCTATGCTCCCCGCATGAAGCACTAGCATATATTGTGACTCGATTGTCGACGAGTCAAGCAAGCTCGTTTGACCAAGTGTCCAGACCCAAACTGTAACTGATGATGGCCATATATGATCGGGCCAAGATCAACTAGATATAATTTTTCCTCAGAGAGTTTATGATGCAGTCAACCAAATTTGATAAGGCGTCCAATAGGCTCAGCGCCAAAGGAAAGCTCCTATACGAACTTAAACTCTCAGTGATGATAGAGGATTTCTGCGCATCTGACAAGGTCACCTTTGATGACAAACAATACTTCAACGTGAAGAAAGTCGATTCGGGAATAGGTCGGCCCTTCAACAAGATTGGCTCGGGGCCACTGCACCTACGAGTGGGACTCGGCAGGCCTCAACGCCGAAGAAGAAGAGGTCCCCACCAAAATCCACACCAAAGACGCCAACCAAAAAGCCAAGAAGGTCAGGCCGAGGTTGCGCCCACCGAAACCGTGGTGGAAACAGAGGTCGTCATTACTCGACCACCACTACGCTGAGAGACGAGCACGAGTCTTCCGAGAAGACTCAATCGGTGGAGAAAATCGTCTCCACTTGAACATGGAGAGACAATGGACCAAGGGGTCCAAGTCGAAGAGAACCAATCGAAGTCCAGGACCGAAGAAGTTCGGACTGGAGAGCCCCCTGGACGTACCTCCCCTCGGCGGCATCCCATCTGGCGAGAAACAGTGTCTCCTATCGAAGTCGAGAGCTCCTGAGACAGCTCGGAGTCGAATCCGTCGGGATGGAGGCCTTAGTGCTCAAATCCAGAGCCTCCCGAGAGATTTACGAAGTGATTCCAGGAGATCGCCAGCCACTCGGATCTTGTCCTATTGGCTAGGCAAGCGAGACTCCATATGTTGATCGGGTTCCGGGAATGGCACAATCAGGCGACGATCATACACCATTCCTGTGAACAGCTCCATGAAGAAGAGCTGCTGATAAGAGGGAAGATTAGCTACTCAGAGCCATCTGACCTCGGCACGCTTGAGGATCTGAGGGCGGCCATGCTTGCCTTGCTGAATGAGAGATAACCTGTCTCAGCACCCGCGCCCTCAGATGAGTCTGACCCCGATGGTCAGGACCCACCCCATGATTCAGGCCCTGAGAAGCCTGATGAGGGAACTCAACAGGACAAGGATGTCACTGCATCTACTACTGACCCTCCACTCAGCATCCTTGGTCCTGGGCAGACAGGGACTGGTACTTCGAAGGTAGCTAATCCTGCTCAGCTTCTTCTCCAATCTGCTTTCGTAGTAGCGCCCAGCCCAAAGAGCCGTCGTTCGAAAACAGTGGCTAGGGCACTGAAGGATCAAGGCACCCAAAATTGCCTTCTTGCCCGTACCCTCCACAAAACTTGCCGGTAAACCACTGAGGCACAGAGTGCAGAGCTGCAGGGACTCAGAACCGCCATTTCTTCATCCCAAGTTCCTAACTTCTCCAGCATTCTGATGAATGCCTTAGCTGCACTGAGAGCTGATTTTGAGGCTCAGCTAAGACGATTCGGAAGGCCAGGATAAACTGATGAATCAATACAAGGCCGCTCAAACCGCTCACACTGAATCAGTCACAGCCATCTCTCAAGCCAACAAACTCAGAATCCAAACTATTCAGAAGGATCTTGAAGAGAAGGTTGAGCAGCAGCTGAAAGAGTTCAAGGTTGCAGCAGATCTCTCACACAAAGAATACAGCGATCAGCTGACCAACGAGAGAAATGAGCTGCATGAGGCACTGACCAAGATTCATACAAGATTAGACGATCTTTCAGCCTCCTACAAAAGCCTGAATAGAAAGGTATCTGCTCCGCCCCCAACCCTACTTGTTGATGCCAAAAAGGGGGAAAGTTTGGCAAAGAAAAGGGAAAGTGTAATAGAGAAATCAACTAAGGGAGAAGTTGCCAAGGAGCTGATACTGAAGGCTCCGAAGAGAGCAAGGTCAGTAGCAGGGGCAACCTCAACTCAGTCATCCGCCCCTACTGTACCTACTGAAACTGGCGAGGCCTAGGGTGTCTCAGCTGCAGCTGCAACATCAACTGAGACTAGCCCAAGTGGCTCAGGAGCCAGAGAAGTCGCTACTCAGGCAACACATACTCCCCTTGACATTATTAAGGAAGTTGCCGAGTATGCTGACGAGGAGGACTCAGAAGAGGAAGAAGCTCCTCTTCCTCCTCCTATTGCCGGCAAAGGCAAGAAAGTTCTGAAACTCCCAACCCCTCCCTCCAAGAAGAAAGGACCCAACAGGTTCATTACCCCGGAGGAGAAGGCTCAGATAGCCGCAGACGAGAAGCTGGCTAGGGAGATAGCCGAAGCTGAAGCAGCCAACAAACCCAAACTGAAGCCTGTCAAAGGCAAATCTAAGGCTCCAGTTGGACGCAAGAGAACAAGTGCAAGGCTGCCTCCAAAAACGCTTAAACTCAGCGACGAAGCTGACAAAGAAAAGGAGCAGCAGCAGCAACAATCTACTGAGTAGCAGGGCACCTCCAAAGAAAAATCATCAACTCCCGCTGACTCAGAAGAAGAGCCACCTCACAAGCCTTCCTACACTGCCTCTAAGGCACAGGAACAAGAAATGGAAGAGATCTAGCTCAGTTAGACAGATACCTATACAGAGGTCAAGAGGCCAAGCAAATAGAAGCAGCCAGAGAGAGGATCAGGATGGCAGATCTTGAGGCTCTCAGGCTAAGAACGGAAAAGGAAGCTAGTCAGAGGATCCCCTCAAAGGCTGACATCCCCTACAGATATAGGAGATTCAGAAAGCCTACGGATCTGAAGACTCACAGATGGCTTAGAAACGAGATGAATGGATGCCGAGTGGAATTCACGCAGAGGTGGGAAGCGGCGAAAATCGAGTTCATTAAAAGAAACTATTTCCGGAGATTCCGGTCCGAGAAGCGCAAAGTTGTGGCTTATACTTGAATGGATAATGAGAGCCGACTTAGACATGTATGCGCATTGCGAAAAGCGTCAAAGAAAATGTTGAAGTCGAGTTCCAGGCCACTTAGAATCCCGCCACCCCCACGCAGAGACTTGACGGATCCATTCACTATGGAGTAATAGAGAAAGAAGTGAAGGACGGCTGCTGAAGCCAAATTTCTTGATGAAGAAGACCCAGCGGACTTTGCTGAGATATGAAGTTGAGAAAAGTCACTTATCGCATGTATGGAGTGCCTGTTCCTGAATCTCAATCCCAAGATTTCAAAGACAGGATTAGGCAGTTCAAATGACTTCTGGCTTTTCTGTTCTCTTTGTATCTTTTTCTTCTTCTAGTCTAGCAGAGATGTAACTGTACTGAACCTCTTTACATTTATAATATCTCTATTTGGCTTTGACAATATCTTATTGTACGAATAGCCGTGTTTTTTTTTTTTGCTTAACACTTAGAATCACTGAAGTGATTACTGACTCACACACTCACCGGCCTGCATTTATTGTTGTCGGTTGTTGCTTAGCTAGATTCTGATAGACTTGATAGCATAGGGGAAAATGTTGTTAAGACAGGGGGAAGTGTTGTTCAGACTCTATATTTATTCTGACTTTCTGCCCTGATCCCCTCAGTAGTCTAGGACTTAAAGAACAACTCCACTGATTCTACTTGTAATTTTGTAAGGAGCTCGTTTACGATAAGTCATAGTGTTAGGTTGATAGCAATTGAGGTTTTGGCATCATCAAATAGGGGGAAAATGTTGGTGATGATTCTATCCTCAACAAAGGTTGATAAATAGTGGGAAATGACTCGATCTTTCGTGGTAACATACGACTCATTAGCCACTGTGATCCGAATAAGTCTCGTGAAGATTCGAAGATCCCAAAACCCTATTTTGTTTGGTGAACCATTACGTTGTAAGTTGTTTTGTCTCCGAGATTTCGGACTCGGCGAGCCCTCCTGCTCCGGTTCAGCACTCGGTAGATTATCCGCCTCAGCACCGAAGTAGAAGACTCGCAATACCTTTGGACTCGGCAGGAGCAAGATATGCGAAAGAAGTCGGTGGAACCGAACTCACCAGAGTAGTTCACTGTACTCGAGCTGATCTTCGTAGAGCCGACTCGAGCAGGAGCATGCTACCGAATCGAGATCGACTAAGCAACGGCCGGTAGTCTTAACGTCGTCAGAATCTTTGAAGTCACTTTTCGGCGAGAGTCAATACGAGGAAGAGAGAAGTAAGCTTCAGTGTCAATACACGAACCCAAAGCTATATTCAGTTGTTCGTCGTTCTAGAAGCCTCTTCCTTGTTCCCTATCCCTCTAACCTAAGCTCAATAGAATATATCCATAGCTTAGACGAAGGAGTTCACCTTTGAACTAATCCTTATTGTAAAGGACTCCTTCACGGTTGGAGAGTTTTTCAAACACTCGGTTGATAACCGTGTAACCGAGACTTGCTCAATATAAATCTCAAGACCGGTTGTTTGTCCAGCGTACAAACTGACTGAGACTATCTCAGTATAATAAATAGCTTCCTGATCTTTCGGGACAATGGACGTAGGATTTTTGTGTCCGAACCACTTTAAAAACCTTTGTGTCTTGTAATCTATTTTTAATCTAGTTGCATTGATTTACTTGTTCATACCTGAAAACCTTATTTAAATCATTCAAGCGAGTTTCAATAAACTTAACAGACTGCACTAATCAACTAAAATTGTTTTAATAAAAACGTTTTCCTAACTCAACTGAATTGGGCCTACACTATTCCGCACCACCGAACTCTATCCGCAAGATACCGACTCCGACTCTCGGTCGGCTAACAGGTCTCGGGCAGAGTCGGTCACTCGCCAACACGATTCAGAACAGCTTATCTGGTCTGCTGAACCTGTTCAGAACGACATCATCCTGAAAAAGTATTGTTCGTGTTTAAGTTGAGAAAATCAGTTTTCAGGTGTATTCACCCCCCTCTACACCTGAACGTGCTCTCGGGACCAACACATTCGCTCTGCTTCTTGGGGAGTCCATAGACAATTTCAGCGTGCGATTCACAAACCAGATCAACATCATTAACGGACTGAGGAGAACGTTTAGCAACAAGGAAACCAATATCAAGATTCTAAGGGCTCTTAACAGGCCCAAGTAGTACTCTTTTGCTACGTGTCTGAGGAGAACTGACTTAAACTCTTTTACTCCTGATTATGTATTTTCAGAGCTAAAAGCAGACGAGTTTGAATTCAACCTTCCACACACTCCCGATGCTGAAGCTGGAGTGCCAATGGATCATGCATACAAGGCATCAGTTAGCACTCCGGATCAAGTCCCTGATCAATAAGCCAGTCAGTCGGAAGCTCAGTAACACTACCAACTACTGACAACTTGACTGAGAAGTATGCTCTCCTTACTGTGAAATACCAGAAGGAGAAGGAGATGTTTCGAAGGAAGATGAAAAAGGCTTCCCAAAAATATCAAGGTAAGAGGGATTATAGTCACTTGAAAAGTGAAATTAAACCTCTACCTGATTGCAGGAATTCTGACGCTGCTCCCGCTGAACAAAAAGACACACCTAGAAGGGATGACAGAAGCTCGGTTATCTCTTCTGATGCAAGAAACCATGACATTTTCAAGTATGAATGTCCGAACTCTCAGTATTGAACGAGCTGAAAGGCAAGCCCGACGTGACAAGTTTGTCAGAAAGAGGCAAGCTTACATAGCTGGAGAGTTGTCTGACTGCTCAAGCAATGCAGTGCTTTTCATGGAATCATCGGATGATGATGTTGTGTTGATCGCTATTGAAGCAGAAGACACTGAACTGTGTCTCATGGTTGAAGAAGAGGCTGAGGTAAATTCTGACATTAATATATGCCCCTCTTCATCGTGCACAAACGACACGAGCTCAATTGCAGGTGAATCACTAGATGTGGTTCTTGCATACGAGGATTTGCTTGAAGAGCAAATTCAGATGAGCCAGCAGTTCAGCAAGACGATTCAGGAAATGGAAATCCTAAAAGCGGAAAATCAGAGACTTTTAAAGAGAAGTCGGGGACTCTACGAGTCTGGAGGACTTGCTCTGAGACTGAAAGAAGATATTAACTCTCTAATGACTAAGTCTCAATACCAAGAAGCACAGATTTTAGTATTGACCAAAGACGTCTTTGAGAAAGAGACTAAAATCACTAATCTCAACGAAAAACTCACACAGTCCAGAGCAGAATATGAATCTCTAAGAAAGAGCGATGAAGTGTGGAGAACCGTGATGACAAAACAATAAATTGGAGCCAAGGAGAAGTTTGAGAAGTTGCTAAGATCTCAGAGACCATGCTCCACTAAGGAAGGACTTGGTTACACTTATGAAGCCTCCACTTCAGGACAGAAGAGCTCCACCAAGCTGGCTGATAGGTTTGTCTAAGGGGTGACTCAGCATGCAGACTATACATCCCCGCAGGCAAAGAACAATCAAAAAATTCTAGCACCTCAGTCGAGCAATAAGAAGATGACCCATTGTTCTAGCCCTAGAATACCAAGAGCAAACTCGGGGTGACCAAGAAGGTCGGGGTGAGTGAAAGCAAGATGGTTCGTACTACTATAAGCCAAGAGTCAGAAGCTCTAATGTTCAGAATAAGAAGAAAGCTTAACCCCAAAAGACTAAGAAGTCAGATTCTCCAAGCTCAGTGGAGAAGGTTAGTGACAACAAGGGCAAGAAGAAGTCTGAAGCCATCTGGGCTGTCAGACAAGTTTGGATCCTTAAATTTAACAACTAAGGGCCTAAGTTGAACCAAAAGGGTACCTGAATTTGTCTTTGTTTTGCAGGTGCTACAGGACCCTTGGATTGTCGACAGTGGATGCTTAAGACATATGACACATCAAAAGAGCCTACTGACCGACTACGTTAAGCAAGATGGAGCCAGAATTGAGTTTGGTGACAACTCCAAAGGCTACACAAGAGGATACAACTCATTGAAAATAGGGATTGCGACAGTTCCTAAAGTATCTTATGTTGAAGGACTTCAACATAATCTTCTTTCTGCCAGTCAATTCTGTGATAACTCCAATAAAGTGACTTTTGACGCAGGTTTTTGTGATGTTCTACGTTAAACAAGATGGAGCCAGAATTGAGTTTGGTGACAACTCCAAAGGCTACACAAGAGGATACAACTCATTGAAAATAGGGATTGCGACAGTTCCTAAAGTATCTTATGTTGAAGGACTTCAACATAATCTTCTTTCGCCGATCAATTCCCGTGATAACTCCAATAAAGTGACTTTTGACGTGGTGTTTGTGATGTTCTTGATAAATCTACAGGGAAAAATTGTGTTATCGGGATCGCGGCGAAGGGAACATATACTATGTTGAATGGAACACTCGTTGAACTCGAAGCCCACTTGCTAGCGCATATGAGGTGGATGACAAAACAACATGGTTGTGGCACAAACGATTGAGCCATCTGAACTTCAAGACAATGATCAAGCTAGCACGGGATGCTAAAGTCAGAGGACTGCCCAACGAAGTATTCAAAAGACATAATAACTGTGAGGCATGTCTGAAGGGGAGCCAAACAAAGTCAAGCAATTCTCCTATTCCGCCCCCCTCCACTAATGGAATCCTTCAGCTACTGCACATGGACTTATTTGGGCAAGTCAATCCAGTGACAATCAGATGAAAGAAATATGCTCTTGTAGTCATTGATGACTATTCAAGATATACTTTGGGTGATATTCATCGCCAACAAATCTGACGTCAAATATGAGCTACCGAAACTACTGAAGCGGCTAAGCGTCGAGAAAGATATCAAGATCCAAAGGATACACTCAGATCGTAGAACTGAGTTTCTGAACTCGATGGTGAAAGGCTACTGTGAAGCTGAAGGTATTGAACACGAGACCCTAGCGGCACGTATGCCTCAGCAGAACAAACTTGCTGAACGGAAGAATAGAACACTTAAAGAAGCAGTAAGGACGTTACTCTCAGACTCAGGTCTACCATTGAAGTTTTGGGCAGAAGCTACTGACACTGCCTGCTACTCTCAGAATCGATCTCTATTGATACAGATGTACATGAAGATGCCATATGAATTGTGGAAAGGGAGAACACCTTCTATTTCACATTTCCACATTTTTGGTTGTTCGTGCTTTATCCACAATAACGGAAAGGACCAGTTAAAGGTCTTTGATAGCAAGTCAGACCAAGGAGTTTTCTTAGTATACTCCAGGGTCAGGAAAGCTTTTTGGGTCTTTAACTACCGGACCCTTTTGCGTGGAGGAAAGCCATCATGTTGTATTTGATGAATTTACTTATGAGAGCAGGAAGTCAAACTCTCAGCATGAAGATGAAGAGGTCAGGAGCAAGCTACAGGATCTAAGCTTAAAAAGTAACATCGAAAAGATCCGAGATTGATGGGATGATGATTCGACGATGAAATTTAGAATCAACCAACGAGCTGATGGACCCGAGCGCAGTTGATTCTACTGAATAGAATCAATCCGAGGTAACTCAGGTCGATGAGGAAACCCATGTAGTAATTGAGACCTCTACTGAGAATAACAACTCAGGGGGAACTATTGATGTTCCTAAGCTAAATGCCGCTGAACCGGGTGACTCAGTAGACCCAAGCATTGTTACTGAATTGCTTCAATCTCATAATAGTACAACTGAAATTCCTAACACTCCTACTATCTGTGTAGAATCAATTCACGATGAAGTAACAAGACGTCGTCGTTCGTGGCTAGATGCTCATTCTTCCGATCTCATAATTGGAGATCCATCAGCTAACTTCAAGATAAGATCCAGATTTTTTCAAGGAGAGAGCGCTTCATACTCCTGTTTCTTGTCGACTGAAGAACCTCATCAATTGAGGAAGCACTGAATGATGCTAACTAGATCACTGCTATGCAAGAGGAGCTGAATCAGTTCACTCAAAACGACGTATGGTATCCTGCTGATGATAAACTTGAACTAATTGATTATTCTGATGCATAATGAAGGGAACACCTGATGTTGGGTTATGATATCCTGTTGATGATAAACTTGAACTAACTGATTATTATGATGTTGATTATGCAGGTTGCTGAATCAACAGAAAGTCTACCTCAGGAACTTGTCAGTTCCTCGGCAGCAAGCTCATAACGTGGTTTTCAAAGAAACAGTATTCAGTAGCTACGTCCACAACTGAAGCTGAATATATGGCTGCCGGAAGCTATTGCACACAGATATTGTAGCTTCGACAATAGCTGAGAGACTACGACATTCATCAAGATGAAGTGCCGATCTACTGCGACAGTACCAGTGCTATTGCAATCACTCAGAACCTTGTTCTACATACAAGGTGCAAGCACGTGGACATTCTTCATCACTTCATCCGAGACCATGTCAAGAAAAAGGATATCAGAATGGAGAAGATCCACACTGATAAGCAAAGAGGCGATATCCCGACCAAACCTCTAGTTGAGACCGATTACAGGTCTATTGGATCCTATTGACACTATCCAAGAAACAATCCAGGAAGTGCCGAGTAAGGGGAACTTACTCTCGATGCAATTGAAATACTCAGTATCGTCAACGTGGTATCAACTGACTACGATGTTCAGCTGACAGGTTATGAGTATTTAATTCAGCATTTGGTGATTCAACATGTCATAGCATTTATTTCTCGCCATTAATGTTCATTGTATCGCATTGAGTATGTCGTTTTTCATTAAACTCACATTCCATAAAACTGACTGCTGCGCATTAAATGCATGTCTCTTCACCTTACTATTTAGGTGATAGAGATAAGTAGGTTAAGATTATAGGCGACACAGTATCATAACCTATTATAACATCTAATCTGAGTCATCCACCTCTTAAAAACTGATTAATCTCAACCCCAAGTTTATAAACTGTTCATATTCAAATTTGAATATATATATATATATATAAGCATGTTATCTCTCACCTAAATCATATTTTCGCCACTACGAATGATCTGTGCTCTCTGCAACTATCTCTCTGCATCAGACTCTGTTGGTCCGGAGACGACGATCAGTGTAGGGGGTGAATATACACGATCACGGTTTCTTTTTTCTCAAACGCAAGCACACCTGAGGCTGTAGGTTCTGCCTGATGAACAATAATGCCAAATAGTAACCTTTGATCGCGGGTCGAAGTGTGCCAACTCACTCGAGCTCTCCTCCCGACTTTTGTCAGTACTTGAAACTCAGTCGGAGACGTTGTGTGGATAAGAGTGTGGGGCCCGTAGATTCGTCTCAGTTTGAAAACCTGATTTTCACAAATCAAGTAATTTTTGGCTAGTGCGCTTTGAGAATACGTTTTATGCAAAGATATGATTTCGTAACAGTTTGAATGCAATGCAATAAAACAGTAAATAACACAAGCAATTTTTAACGTGGTTCGGATACGCAATATCCTACGTCCACGGTCCTACCGAACAGGAGTTCTTGTTGATTTATCTGAACAAGTCTCAGCAAGGAATCTGTGCACTGGATAGACCCTTCTAAGTTATAGTCCTTAGCGACTTTACAAATCAAACCGAGGTTTGAAAGGGAGGGGATAATCTCCAACTAGGAATGAGTTCTTACAGTAAGAACAATCACTAAAAGTGAGCTCCTTCGAATTTCTAAGCTATAAATTTGGCAATGAGCTTAGCTAGAGAAGAGGAATCTAAAGAACTCTAGAGAGAAGAACTAATGATATTCTATTGGGCAAGTTCTTCGTTGGATTGATCTTGAATGCGCTAGAGTTGTTCGAAAGCTTGAGCATTTTTCCCTTGATATCCCGTGCGTGAAGCTCGGATTTCTTCTCTATTTATAGTTGTGACCTAGGCATATGTCCGTTGGAGACGACGATGCCACGTGTCACAAGCTTCCAAAGAAAACGGCCATAAATTCGAATTATTGCAGCAGAGTTGTTGGACACTGTACATGAGAGCAGCTTTAGTGGGTCAGAGAAGATAAAGCGTTGTCGGCTTCTCATTGGTCGAGGTTTGTGGTAGGTGAGATTGTGTCAGACATCGGAGTTGACTCTCTCTAATCAATCATAAACTGGTCTAGCTTTATACATCATCTAGTCTATCAAGACACTACACTATCGATATCACGTGGGTTTTGGGATCTTCAATTCCATAGTACTACTATGATTTCCCCCAATATTATTTTAACCACTAACAATGAATACCATCTACTCGACTCATAACCCAACAATTTCCCCCAGTTGATGATGCCAAAACCTCTATAAAATATAAAGAAAGAATACTAAACTACGGCATAGATAGACTTGATGAAAATGAATCGAGTTAGTGTTAGGTTATGAGTCAGTAGATGGTGTTCGGTGATTAGCGGTTAAAATAATATTGGGGAAATCATAGTAGTACTATGGAATTGAAGATCCCAAAACCCGGTGATATCGTAGTGTAGTGTCTCGATAGGATTAGATGATGTATAGGTTAGACTTTTTATGATTGATTATCTTTTTGTCTAAGTCATGTACGAGGTAAAATGTTGGATTGATCTTCTATCGAAGTTACTTTCCAGAACCCCAGGTCATCAGTGTAAGAGCTTGCGTTTTTGGCCGAACGGTGATCTTTACCTTGATGAAGATGCACCCGTCAGTGATAGTTATCGGCGAGAAGAACATAATCTAAGCTTCGGTACCTTCGGCAGTCATCAACTGACCCACCAAAGCCTTATCGGCTTGTCAACCGACTAAGTCGAAGAAGATAGAGATTATCTTGAATCTATCGTATCCGACGAGAAAATGACCCGATCGTAAAAAGTCATTTCGAAGTTGGCGTGAAGATCATACGAGGATGTGGAATAGTCAACTCCGAACACCGACACATTCTCACCTACCACAAACCTCGACCAATGAGAAGCCGACAACGCTTTACCTCGCTTCCGGCCAACTAAAGTTTGCTCTCATGTACAGTATCAACCGACTGCTTGCAACAATTCGAAAAAATATGGCCATTTTCTTTGGAAGTTTTGTGACACGTGGCATCGTCTTCTCCAACCGACATATGCCTGCTCACACCTATAAATAGAGAAGAAAACCGAGCTCCACGCACGGGATTCACAAGGGAAAACGCTCAAGCTCACAAACAACTCTAGCATGCTTAAAGATCATCCAGCGAATAACTTGCCTTCATAGAATACCATTAGTTCTTCTCTCTAGAGTTATTTAGATCCCTTCTTCTCTAGCTAAGCTCATTGCAAAATCTATAGCTTAGAAATTTTGAAGGAGTTCACTTTTTGTGAATTGTTCTTATTGTAAGAACTCCTTCTTAGTTGGAGATCATCCCCTCCCTTTCAAACTTAGGTTTGAATTGTAAAGCCGCTAAGGACTATAACTTAGAAGGGTCTGTCCAGTATACAGATTCCTTGCTGAGGCTTACTCAGAATAATAAACAAGTTCTCCTGATCTTTAGGACCGTGGACGTAGGATCTTGCGTATCCGAACCACGTTAAATTGCTTGTGTTATTTACTGTTTTATTGTATTGCATACAACTGATTAAAAATCATATCTTTGCATAAAACGTTTTTTTCAAAGCGCACCAGCCAAAAGACTTTAACTTACGAAAACACGTTTTCAAACTGAGATGAATCTCCGGGCCCTACACACTTATCCGCACAACATCTCCGACCGAGTTTCAGAAATGCCGACAAAAGTAAGTAGGAGAGCTCGATGGTCGCACACTCGACCCGTGATCGAAGGTTACTATCCGGCACCGTTCATCGGTCCGCAACCTCACGGCCTTCGATTGTTCTTCACGTTACGAGAAAAAGCGTGATCAGAGGTGTATTCAACCCCCCCGTCTACACCGACTATCGTCTCCGGATCAACAATTGGTATCAGAGCAACGGTGTTCTTCGTCGATCGGTTACTTGCACTATTGGTATTCTCGAACGAATCCCCGAAAACATTTTCACCTTGCACAAGCATCTCTTCTATCATCCTTATACTCGTTCACAATATGTCCGATATATCGGTATTCGGATGTGTACCGATGTTCTCTATAGAGAACTACACCAGTATGGCGTGTGAGGGATGGAGAGGCACACCTTACATCGTGCATGACGACGTCCTTGAAAACAGGACCCATCGTTCCCATGATTGATGGCGTTCGGTTGCCATTGTGGGAGGTGTAGGAGCACCGAGGCCGGTGCTAAGATCCCCAAAGAAAAATTTGCCTTCACACCGGAAGAGAAAAAGCTGCACAACCTCGACCGAGTTGCGCGAAATGCTATACTAACTACACTTAGTGACTCTCACCTCGGGAGAGTGCGGGGCTCGCAAAACGGCAAAGAACTGCGGGATGCCCTAGGCATGCTGAGCCAAGGAACCCCGCGAGATCAAGGATAACAAGCTCGAATTAGAGCTACGGAAGTTCGATGCGCTGCTGCAATGGAGCCCGGTGAAACCGTTGACGAGCTTAGCGTCGATTCACAAATCAAGTCAATGTGATCAACGGGTGCGGGGAAGATGTTCACCAACAAAGAGATGAACACCAAGATCTTAAGAGCGCTACCTCGAGCGAAGTGGCTTCCATTTGCTACTTATTTACGACGCTCTAATCTTAATGCTCTAACCCACGATGTTATATTTTAGGAACCGAAAGCGGAGGAATTTGAGCATAGCTTTACCCCTAACGATGTTCCAACTGCTCCGGTGACACTCATATGACCATGCTTTCAAAAGCAACGTTCGGCAAAAACCTGGAGCCAAACCTATTTCCTCAAGCAAGGCAGTGGCCACGACAAGAGCAAAGTCCTCCTCGAGACTTGGGCCCACGAACAACTAGCATTGATGGCTCTCAAATATCGAGAGAGAGAAGGAGAGAGTCGAGAAAGGCGAGGAAATACAACGGAGATTCTCCTCGAGTAAGAAAGATTATTAGAAAATGGAAGAATATAAACCTTTTACCTGAATTGGGAAAACGAGCCTACTTGCTAGTCCATCCAAAGACTCGTTTGGAAAAAGCGACGAGAACATCTACTTTTATAACTGCAAGAAGGAGGGGACATTATCGGTATGACTGTCCCGAACTCTCAGCTGCTCAACGAGCGTAACGGCGGAGCCGGATATCCGACAACTCAATCGAGGAGGATACATTTATGTATTCCTCCTCGAGGACGAAGCTGCATTCATTGCAATTGAGACCCAGGAGAAACAATTCCTAAAGAAACAATGAATATTGTCGATGGCCGGAGAAGAGGGCCGAGGTAAATTCTAAACTTAACATACCCTCTTCTTCACATAGCACACACGACACGTGCTCGGTCACGTATGATCCTCTAGATGTGGTACAAGCCTATGACGATCTTGCTAGAGGGAGCCGGTGTCATTGAGCAGAGAATTGACGCGAACGATTCGAAGAGCCTGGAACAGTAAAGACCGAGAATCGAGACTTTCTTCGATTGTCATGTCTCTACCGAGTTAGAGAATCTAGTAGCGAGACTCAAGGAAGAGATTGAATCTCTTATGACTAAGTCTCGACTTCAAGAGACTCGAATCTAAGTTCGACTAAGGACAATTCCGAGAAAGAGACGGAAATAGCTCGACTCGGTCCGAAGCTCGCGAGCGTGGAAAAGATTATGACTCACTCGGAGAAGTGACGAGTGCAGCGAGGATCGATGATTGAACATTGCACAGGAGCTAAGGAGAAGCTTTGGAAAGTATGTTTAGAGCACAAAGGCCAACTAATCATGAAAGAAGGACTTGACTAAACTCACGAGGCTTCCACTTCAAAAAGCTTCAAGTGTTTGGGCGATAGGTTCATCGGAGGAAAGGTGCAAGGCTGCCGACACCACACCTCGGACGAAGAATAAATAGAAAATAGTAGCACCTCGCCCGAAGCGGCAAGAAGAAGCAAGCAGACCAAAGGTTCTAGCCCCGGACACCACGATCAAACTAAGGGGGAATCAAGAAGGTCAGATAGGCAGAACAGTACAATGAGCCACTGTATGAGCACCCGGCTCAGTATGGCTCGTACTACTATGAGCCCAGGGTCAGGAGGAGCGCAAAATCTCAGAAGAAGAAAGCTCATGAACCCAAAATCATCGAAAGTCGGTATCTCCGAGTCCCGTGGAGAAGAAAGGCGACAAGGTTCGAAGAAGAAGTCTCGAGACTTCTAAGGTTCCTAGACGGTATCTGGGTTCCGAAATCACCCACTAACATGTAAGGACCCAACCGAACCAAAGGGTACCTAAAAATGCTTCTGTTTTGCAGGTGCATAAAGACCCTTGGATAGTGGACAATGGCCGCTCGAGACACATGACATACCGGGAAGAGCTTGCGACCAACTACGTACAAGAAGATGGTCCCGGAGTGAAGTTTGGTGACAACTCAAAAAGGCTACCTGGGGATATGGAACGGCGAACATTATGAGCCTTGATTCCCAAGAGTAACATATGTTGAAGGACTTCAACATAATCTCCTTTCGATCGATCCAATTCTTTGATAATCTAAATAGAGTTATCTTTGACGCGAGGTTTTACGTGATGTTGTTGATAAATCTGGGGAAAACAAGTGTTATCGGGTTCACGGAGGAAGAATATCCATGTATCAAACCGGAAAACCGCGAAACTCCGAGGCTTGCTTGCTCGCACGAGACAAATCTAGTGACAAGGGGAGATGGGCTGTGGCACAAGAGACTCAGCCACTGAACTTCAAGACTATGAACAAGCTCGTCAAGAACTCTAAAGTCGGAGGATTGCCCAACGAATCGTTTATCAAAGATAGAAATTGTGAAGCATGCTTGAAGGGAAAGTAGACAAGAGTAGCAATCCACCTATTCCTTCACCTTCCACCGATGGAATCCTTCAATTGCTACATACGGATTTATTCGGGCGGTTTCTCCAAATGACTATACGAGGCAAGAAGTATGGTATCTAAAAGATTCCAAGCGAAGATTTCAAGCGGATCCCAAGCGAAGTCATCTAGACTCGGCAAAGAAGATTCTCGCGATATTTAAAAGGAAACACGCCTGGCAGGTTATGGTATCTGCTGATGAAAATCTAATACTGACGAAGGTTATTATGATGCGATTATGCGGGATGCGGGATAGATCGAAAAGTCAACTTGGAACGTGTCAGTTCCTAGGTAGCAAGGTGATATCTTGGTTTTTTTTCAAAGAAACGGCATTCGGTGGCAACGTCCGCTGTCGAAGGTTGAATACGTCCGGGCTTGGAAGTTGTTGTGCCTGCATCCTTTGGCTTCGACAACAAGCGAGAGACTATGGTATAATTCGGGATGAAGTGCCCATCTACCGTGACTCCACCCGGTGCTATTGTAATAACTGAATCCGGTTCTCCATACGAGATGCAAGCACGTGGATATTCGACACCACTTCATCGAGAACCATGTTGGTCCCGGAGTGACGAGTCTTCGAGTGTGGAATACACACTGAGTCAAAGTTGACAATGGCGCGACGGTCGATCTTGTTGAATCGATGCTGGCTGAACGTGCGGCGGGAGAATCCTTCTGCGAGTACGGTCCTACCGAATTCGGTCGGTAGAAACGGTAGTTGAATATCGGGTTTCGAGTGCGGAAGAGTAGGCCCAAAAGAATATTCGTCTAAGTCACGAAAACACCATTTTTATGCTATTTGATTTAAAGTCGAGTTTTATGCAAGTGAACAATTAAGCAGAGCGATACAATAAATCAACACGAGTTTTTAAAGTGGTTCGGATATCAAACGATCCTACGTCCACTGTCCCGAAAGATCGGGAGGCTATTTATTATCTGAGTTAGTCTCGGTCGGCCTCACAATGCACGGACAAGCTGCGGCTTGGGGATTATGCTGAGCAAGTCCCGGTTACCACGGTTATCAAACTAAAGTGTTTGACAAACTCTCCAACTATGAGGGAGTCCTTTTACAATAAGGAACAAGTTCAAATATGAACTCCTTCGTCTAAGCTATGGATATTACAATAAGATCAGCTTAGATTAGAGAAGGGGAACGAGATAGAACTCTAGAGAGAAGAACTATAAGAATATATCTATGAAAGATTAAGTTCTTCTCTAGATATGGCTTGAATCTTCTAGAGTGTTTGTTCGGTTGAGCTCGGTTCCTTGGATGTGTCCATCATCGTCATGATCGACCTCCCATCCTTTTTCTTCTCTCTTTTCTGCGTGAAGATCATTCTCTATTTATAGATCCGTTGGAGAGGACGATGCCACGTATCACTCTATGGGGTAGCAACGACTTTATTTGAATTCATGTAGAATCCACTATCTTTAATGAAAGTGGTTGACTTGCGACTTTATGTCGAGAGACTGCTGCGGCTGGCCTGCTTGTCATTGGTCGAGGTACGTGAGAGTGGTTGAGATCTATTCGGACTTCAAGGTGACACCGAAGTCGACTTCTCGAGATGTACGACCTCGGACAACTACAGTGAATTGTTCTTCGATGTCCATGGTCGATTAAAGTAGCCGACCGACCGTTGCTTGAGTCCGATCTTGATTCGGTAGATAACCTGCCCGAGTCCGCTCTTGATTCAATAGATAACCTGTCGATGCTGCTCTTGCGAAGATCAACTACGAGTACGGTGAACTACTCTGTTGAGTTCGGTTCGATTTGTCTCCTTTCGATACTCTTGCTGCTCTGAGTCCGGTATTTACTGAGTCTTCTACTCTGAATGCACAGTATTGTTGAACTTTAGCTAGTCCATTGGAGTTCCTAACACGGTGAACTCGGTTAAGCTATAACAATATCGAAAGTTCATCATCCAGCTTAGGGTTTTGGGATCTTCAAATCTATCATAGTGAACCTAATTCCCAGCGGACCTTGTAAAGAAGAAGGATATCGAGAATGGAGAAAATCCATATTGACAAGCAAAGGGGCGAGATATCTTGACAAAACCACTAGGCGAAAAGTTGATTGAAGAATTATCAGTTGAGCTAGGTCTCTTGGATCCTCTAATCGTGTCGGTAGAACACAACAATTGGTTGGTATCAATTGGTATAAGTAGAAGCCAACCACTGATATACCAACAATTGGTATCAAGTGTAAGGAATCAGTATGATAGGTCGGAAGACTCGGTACATTGATTCGGTCGGGAGAATCAAACTATACCGGTAGGGGGGAACGTGGTCATCGGCACGTCAACCGTCCTCCTTAGTCTTAACGGTAACCGGTGATCGTAAAAGTTTAGGCGAAGGAGGTTTTGCGTAGTATTACATACATAAATTCCTTTTGAAGCATGCTCGCATTTATTAGTCAGTCGCTTGCATTCAGTAGTTAATGAGCATTTATTTTCCACCATTAATTTTTAAGGATAAGTCAGAAGGAAACCATTCTTATTTAAAATGACTTAGTCTTTAATGTTGCTGCACCGCATTTAATGCACGTCTTCTCACTTACTTTAACTCGGCATTATCCCACGTAGGTCCATGGTAGAGCGGCTATGTAATCATTCCTCTTATAACATTAAATCTCAGCCATCCAATTAAAATGAAAGATTAAAACCCAACCCTCGATCTAAGCGGCTTGATATGCATGATTCTACAAAATCTTTCATCTCCTACCTCTCGCCTCACTTTTCGCCATTTTCGAACATTTAGAGCTCATTTTGCGATTCGGTTTCTCTAGAAAAAATTAACTACTCATATCTTGCTTATTTCAAAGCTCTAAATATTTCGGTAATATATTTATCTCTCGCTTAAAGCTTATACTAACTTACTCTCATTTTCAAGTCTTTAACAAGTTTTTCGCAGATATCTACAGCGGCGATACGAGACTCCCACAAATATTGACGAGATCATCGTCTCTCCCATCCGATTCGAACCAACAATGGCGCTACGCCAAGTCGATCTTCCATACTTGGAGCCCGTTTTCGCTATTGAAAGCTCACGGACTAGAACTGCTCGTCTCAAGCAACCCCGAGCATTTTGCCCGGAGACAAGTGGCGGAAGTCTACTTCAGGCCCGGAGAACCTAGATTGGGGGTAGAGGAGGCATCCCTTCGCATTCATGAAGGAGGTTGGACCGAATTCGTGGGATGCGAGTCGGCATATCATCAACATCCGAGATGCGGCTGGAATTAGCATTTGATCTTCCAGTAGATGGAATTTCTCCTATTAGATATAAGGAGAAGGAGATCAACGCATACGTACGAAGATTGCAGTGGCGGGAAGGATATCTGCGTTCAAGACGGCTCTGCTTGAAGAATCGGCTATTGCCCTTGTCCGGGGCGCTCGCATCCAACGTTTCTCACATCCTCACGAGCTCGGCGGTTCGTATGACCAACTTTCAAAGCCACGCATTCAGGTGATGATGGTCATGGAGCGATAGAGTCCAAGTTAAGCCCCGGACGGACTACTACGCCCCGGCCAGGCTTAAGGCTCGAGGCTCGAGAGTTGCGGCCACACCCAATGGGTGAGAGAAAACTTATTAGTGTGGGTAAGCTCATGTATGGGAAAAAGATGTCCCGTCTGATCGAGCGGTCGGTCTCAAGGAGTTCGGCCTTTGTTGACTCAGATGGCCTGACGACAAGCTCACAAATTTCAAAATGAGAGTAGCTGGCTGAAAAATCAATCGGGCGAGGGCCGCTGATCGAAAGAGAGTCGTCTCCCGGACTTACCCCTCGCTGACGACCCGCCTTAAGAGGAAGAGGCTAACCAAGAATGGACCTTCGAGGTCTCGAGTAGAACAAGCGAAGACAAGCCTCTCCCCCCGCTTGCTCGGGAAGAACAAATCCTAGACTCGACGCGGCATTGAGGGTGCCACGATAAAGGATAAGGTTGAATGCATCAGTTTTGAGGAGACTCGGTCGAGACATTCGAGGTACCAGCGAGGAAACATCCTGCGAGTGGACCACGATACACTCCCCCCGTCTTCGCGCTTAGGAGAAATCCGTACTCGATTCACGAAATCGGCGAGAAATTCGAGACTTGGTAGAAGGCTGCCGTAGGGCCGGAGGACACGAATCTTTGCAGTTTCTCACAGAGGATATTCTTAAAAATATTATCGAGAACTCGATCGGCTCGAGTCCTTACTTGCCTAGGATCAAGACTTGCGATCGGCTATGGGGTTACGGGAACCGGTGACCTTGCCTCGTTGAGGACTGAGGCCGCGATGCTTTCATCTCCTTAGTGCTGCGCTCTTCGGTCCACAGCGGCACCTTCGCCTCCCATCTCATCATGATGATGATAACGAAGACAAAGATGATGACAAGATGGAGCGAGGCACAACCCAGGATGCGGTTGGGAGGATCTGCTTGAGGGCTCCACTCCCCGCGAAAGGGCGATCACCCCCCCCTTCTAAATGGTGAAGCTCAAGTTGCCCCGAAGCCAGGAGTCGAGCGCAGCAACTCACGTTATCGAGCGAGAGGCTCGGAACCGGCTCTATCAAATCCAACCAATAGGTTCTGTGACCTCCAAGTCGGTGAACAAAGCCATCGGGCGCCGAGGGACAAGAATTGTCTCCTCGCGAAGGCCGTACACATCGAGTGGGCTCGATATCAAACGAGGCCGTAGAAAGCGTCAACCGACTTGCGTAGGGAGTCGAGAAAGTCGCACCCGGCTCCTACTCCACAAATCAATATTCGGGAAGCTATTGAGGTAGCCCTTGCGGCTTAGAAGGCGGACCTTTGCCGCTCGAGTCGGCTGCTCTTATTAGCTCGGGCGAGAAGTTATTCTGCGGCCGGTGACTGAGTCTCGCGCGATCCAGGCCACCCATGGATGGGAAGGGACGAGTGGCCACCTCCGGTCTCGATCCGTAATTAAGCAACGGGCGGAGGCACTCAAGAAATCCGGCGAGGAAATGACAACCTCTCGTGATCGGTCTGCTTTTTGAAACTCCGAGCGAGTGTTGCAGCTGAATTGAAAACCTTTAGAGGCAGTCAAGAGAATAGCCCGGGAGCAATATTGCGACCTGGTCAATTGGCTTGCAAGCCCCTTTGCCTCTAGCATCAACGGCCTCGTCTACAATTTGGAGAAGGACGTAAAAGTCGTCCGCTCTCGCCTCTCCGGGGATGATGCCCAAGGGGGGAAGGAGAAGTAAAGAAGAACATCTTTGCGGCGGAGCAGTGAGGTACAAAGAGTCCCGAAGTCCAAGTTAATGAGGCGGGAACTTCGGGGAAAGGTTCAGCCCGCCATGGCCTAGCCCAGCTCGGTACCCCAAGGAGAAGGTTCGGCCGCCGAGTCAGGAACCGGTTAGGGTGTACTCCTCTGGGTATGTCCCACTCCAGCCGGCGTGGCCGAGCGACAGCCTATCTCATCCGCTCCCGGTACATCGAGGAGCGTAGCTCATTTCCTCGATCGGGAGGGACGAAGGCGGGCCACAACTAGCGGCCGCAAAGGCCGGGAAGGAGATTACAGCGAAGCCGCTCCTCCATCTTCCCCGGTGCCCCAATTCAAAACTAAAGTGGAGCGAGAGCGTACGATCTAGGAGTTGCTCAACGGTGCGCAAGACCGGCTAGATCGTGAGCATCCCGGCTTGAAGAAGCTAAAAAGGTGAAGAAGCCTAGGAAGCTATTGGCAAGATTGCCAAAGAAAGGCTAAGCGAGTTGTGGACGAACAAAGAAGAAAGCTCGGGAGGAGCTGGCTAAAGTCTCCCACTCACTGCGGTCTAGTCTTCGGCTCGAGTTATTATCCTTCAATCTTACACCCGAGCAAGAGGTTGAAGACAAAGCTACCCGAGGAGGCCACCTTTGAAAGGACTCGATCTCGAATAGGAGATTGTAGAGCAGACCCTCGGAGAAAAGAAAAGATTGGGCTGACTGGCAAAAATGATTAGTCTCCTATCGATAAGCCGGTGACTTGAAAGCGAATGCCCAGGCTTCAAAATATTACGAGGAAGTGCCCGAGCACCTTATGTCAGAAAGCGCCTACTCCTCACATAGACGAATGGGTACCCGGCCCAGGCGAACGAACTATGGGAGGGAACTCAAAGAATCTTTCATCAAGGGATACCATGTATGGGACTTCTATCCATGCTGGATGCCTGGCGATCAACTTATTCGAAGAATGTCTTCATCATACTTTCCCAGCTCGCCAGAACAACTTACGCCCAATCATGGAGAAATAGAAGATACCCGTCGAGCTCCGGCCCTTGAGAAGAATCCCTCCTCCCAGCGCTTTCGCGGCGTGCTTTGCACAAAAGAGATAAAAGATGAGATCGGCGGCTGCTTATCATCCACAATCTCGATTATGATCGACACGAGGATCTCGAGAAATCCGGACTGCGAGAAAATAATCTACAAGTTTTATTATTTACGGATCCTCCAACTGATAGGTCTGAGACTTAAGAAGCAACCACGAGGGTCGGATATCGGCCATGATCTTCTTATCTTAGGTTGTTGTAATAGTAATAGAAACCTTGTAATCCTCACGATCACATATATATCGTTTCTATTGCTTGCCCAGGACAATACTCATTGTCTCCACGGCCTTTGTTTGTTGCTTTTACAAGTGATCAGAAGTGATCGGCACGCGCTCCCATGCTAGTTTCTCACGATTTTGCCTATCTCTCTCTGTTGAACTTCTTTGAAGTTATACTCGTTTGATTTGCGAAGTCTTTCTAAGTCGATGGTCTAGCATTCTTTTGTCTTTGTTTTTATGAAGTAGAGGTTTGGCATCATCAATTAGGGGGAAATTGTTGGGTTATGAGGTCGGTAGATGGTGTTCGGCTAATTAGCGGTTAAAATAATATTGGAAATCATAGTAGTACTATGGAATTGAAGATCCCAAAGCTTCCGGTGATATCAGTGAGTGTAGTGTCTCGATAGTTTATTTGTATTTATAGTTGTTTGTGATTGATTATCTTTTGTCTAAGTCTGTAGGGGGTAAAATGTTGGATTGATCTTAATCGAAGTTACTTTCGAGAACCCCACGTCATCGGTGTAAGAGCT
>CM054814.1:22201874-22485477 GCA_028984105.1 Lavandula angustifolia | reverse complement strand
ACTATTCTGCCCATTTAACCTTCTTGGTTCCCCCAAATTTGGATCTCGGTGTTCTACTGGTTGAACCTCTAGCTTTCGGCTGATAGCTCGGCTGAGGTGTTTTGATCTTCTGTTTGTTCTTTGCCTGGGTTGAGTAGTTTCACCACGTGTCGTGTGTGCATGGTGAAGAGGGATTCAAATTTAAAAGAGAATTTACCTCAGCCTCTTCTCCGGCCATAAAACACTATTCAGTTTCTTCAACTTTGATTGTCATGAATCCGGCTTCATCTTTTCATGAGTCCAAGAAAATATCTTCTTCACATGAGCAATCGGATAGCTCTTCAGCTATGTAGGCCTGCCTTTTCGTGGCAAATTTGTCTCGTATGGCCTGTCGTTCAGCTCGTTCAGCGGTTGAGAGCTCTGGATAAGTGTACTGATATTGTCTAGTCTTCTTGTACGATGAGGTCCTGCCTTCTCTTCTAGGTGTGTCATTAGTTGTAGTGGAAGTTGTCTCAGTGTTCCTGCATTCATATTGAGAGTTAAACTCTTCTTTATTTTTGTAATTATCTTTCTTATCCTGAGAGTTCTTAGCAACTCTCTTCAGCTTCCTGATTTTGTCCTTCTCCTTCTGGTACTTCATAGATAGAAAGACATAACGTTCAGCGAGGTTTTCAGCAGTAGGAATTAACATTATGATTGATGTTGATTGACTTACTGTTGAAGGACTTGCTCTTGAGGTGCTGATAGTTGCTTTATAAGCGTGATCCATTGGATGTCAACAGGAGCACTCTGGCTTTGTTGCGGAAGACTGTACTCGAACTCTTGAGCTTTGAGTTCTGAAAATATATAATCAGGAGTAACTGTGTTAAGATCTGATCACCGTAAATAAGTGGCAAAGGAATACCACTTAGGTCTAGATAAAGCTCTTAAAATATTAGTGTTCATCTCTTTATTTTTGAACATCTTTCCCAACCTTTTGATGATGTTTGTTGGACCTCGCTCGCTTACCACTACACCAAAAGCAATTGTTGGTGGTGAAGCCGCAACTTTTATTCCTCATTGCATAGCACTCAACGCCACAGTTACAGTTCGAACGCTGCTCCGCCACGCAAGGGCGTGGCGTCGGGCATCACACAGCCCAACACCGTGTAGTTGGAAGGATGTTGGGTATCACATATCTATTCATGAAATTTTCAATATAAAATGCACTGCATATCTATTCATGCATGTTATCAAGTGTTTTAGTTATGTAAGTCGCACCCTAGAAATTTAAATGAAAATTAAAGCATCTATCATATTTGTCATTAAATCATTTTTGTTATATAAATTTATTTTGAACTTTGAATGTGTTTATTTATATTATATTATGATTATATTGTTTATTGTTGAGATAGAAATCATGTTAGAATTATGATACAAGAATAATATTTATTTATTTTGGATTTCCTAAACCTACTAGGATATATAAAAGTATATAATATTTATTATTGTATTAAGTTATTAGGAGAAAATTTTATATTATGTTTTATGATTAAAATAGATATTTTATGTGTGATATTAATTTTTTAGAATCAATTTTAATTGTGTCTATATCCTAATTCAACTATGATTGAATCTCTTATGTGTAAGTGATAGATAAATTCTATAAAAAAGATAAAAGGACAAAAATAATTCTTCATAAAATATATTTGATACATTTTATGATTAGGGATCTTTAGATAATTTTTTCCAAGCCTATAAATACACCTTTAGTCGACCATAATATAGTTTTACATGAGATTTTTGAAATTATGTCAGCATACCTACGAACTGTTTCAAGAATTATTTACACATCTTTCCATCATCATATCGTCGTAAACAATTAGGATCAACTTCCTCGGTGTGTCTCGTATACCATAATATTTTTCTATAATTTTACATGAATGATAAGTATTTGTTAAAAATTGTTATTCGTAATCTGACAGTTTTTGACAACATGTTCATGAGCTTGATAGGAAAATTGTTTTTCATATTTTATTTATGTTGTTTTCGACCATGCTGAATTTTAATGGGATATAATATATGTTAGTTCATTCATGTTAAAAATATAGAATTTTTAGGATACGTTTGCTATTTGTTTGTTAATTTGTTTCTTTGTGTGCCAGATTCTTTTGTCAATGTACATATATATTGAAAAACAAAAGTTTTCATGTGACTACTAAATGAATTTTTTATCATCAGTGGCGGATGCACATACAGCCAAGGAGAGGCAATTGCCTCACCTCAAAATTTGAATTGAATTTTTTTTTTTTTTTGTATTTTAAGTATCACAAAATTATTTATTTTGTTGTAAAACTTCTCCAAATCTAGTATTTATGAGAGTAAAAATTAAAATCTTTTATTCTTCGGAGACATTAATTCATCAGTGCTTCGTGAGCAATTTTATAAGACTTATGTATATTATTTTGCCTTAGTTAGATATTGTTATTCTTTATAATTTCCTCTAACTAAATTTAGAGAGATGTCAAAATAGGATTGTGTACTACGTTTTTCGAATAAATATAAAAAATATATGAGTTATTCATGAAAGAAGAATATAATTCTTAAATAAGCCATAAAAAGTAACTATAATTAGATTTAAGTAGAAAAATGTGTTTAAAAATTTTTTTTCGGGGCTCCGCCCCCGAACCCCCGTACAAAGATAACTCAAGCCCCGATAAGTTTTGCCCCCCCTAACCGAAAATCCTAGATCCGCCCCTGTTTATCATGATAAGTTTATTGTGATGGAATAGGTAATATGTTGTTAATGTTAGAGATCTATAATGTTTAGGACAACACTTCTATGATTTCATTAATTTATTTCAAGAATTGCCGAATTACTCGATGCACGAATGAATTGTCAATAGAAATAAGATTGTGTTTAATATACTTAAGATTATTACTATGTAAAATCGTTAAAAATGCATGTTAATAAGTAGATTATGTATAATATGCATTGTTTTATTATTATGATCTATTTGTATTTATGAATTATTGAAATTGTTGTTGCATGCCTGACATTCCATATTGAGTCATTAAGATAAATTTACATGTATAGGATCGGCGCGCAAGACTTAAACATTGATATATCCGTTATTTTTCATTCACTTAAAAGGTTAAGGTAGGGTTTTTCTTTAATCATTATTATACACTATACAATTTTTCTCATGTGGTATTCAGTACAGGCAGAGCCTTAGGGCTATCACGCAGTAAAACCTTCGGGTTAGCCTTCGGGCAATCACGCAGTAAAACCTTCAGGTTAGCCCTCGGGCAATTCACACAGGAAAACCTTCGGGTTAAGCCTCCGGGCTAGCATGTCTAATCTCTCATGTTAAATTCTTTTTCAGATCATGGTCCGACAGATGCTTGAGGTGGCTGATGGTGATGGTCAAACATGAAAGGATTCGAAAATTATTTTAATGCATTAAATGAAGTCTTGTTATGAACTTTGCATTTTTTTATCATTTTTTTTAAAATTCGTGAAATTAATAGATGTACATGTTTTATTATTTTAAAACTTTCGATGTTTATGATATTTCTGAATGAAAACCCCTTTTAATGAAAGTTGTTCCCTCTTAAAATCTATTTTACTTGAAAGTCATGTATGAAGTGACGTCCCCTTGTAAAGTATATGAAAATTGGGGCGTTACAGATTGGTATCAGAGCAGGTCTACTTTCTTATAGACTTGCTTCATGTTATGCAGGAAATTGACTATCATCACTGCCACAACATCGTGTCGGCGAGGTAAGAAAGATTTTCTAAGTTAATTTTGACACACAATTTTGAAAGCATGTTTTTCTAGCATGACATGAGCATGATTTTTATGCATGCAAATTATGTAAAACATTTAAAGTCCTCGAAGATGTTGCCTTAAGAATAGGAACCTAGACGCCTTAAATAGTTGAACTTGATATGTGCAAGAGGAAGATGCCTCCGAGAAGAAACCTCATTAATAATGGTAGTGGAGGGACAGGAGATTACCCTCCAGAGAACCTTAGCAATTTACAGCTACTGGAGGCTATGAGGGAAATGTTCCCGCAACGCCAAGGAGAAGATCCAATTATAGTTAGTAAACTTGACTACCTCAAGAAACATTTTAGTACCTAACCAAATAGTCGTAGTTCTTTTTGATTTCGGAGCATCGGATTTATCATATCGAAACGATTTTACGATAAAATAACCGAAAATGCGAAGATGAGGTTGCAACATGCAAGGTAGGGTTTCCAGTAGGCAAGGCAAAGGAAACAAATCGTCGAATAAAAGGTGTAACGTTGAAGATTGATGGTGTGACTTTGAAAGCAAATTTGTATATCCTCAAGATGAAGGGATTCGACGTCATATTTGGGTTGGATTGGCTCAGCAAGCACGATTCGGTTATCAGACGCAAGGACCGTGTAGTCGTTTTCCCAATACCAGACGGAAATCAATTCTCCTTTTACGGAAGTAAGAGAAAGAGAGGACTACATATAATAACTGCAATGAAGGCCAGCAAGATGATGAGAAAGAAGGATTGTCAAGCATACTTTGTGAATATTACAAGCTCAGAAGCCGGGGAAATAACCATAAACGATATCCCGGTGGTGGGAATTTCCTGATGTGTTCCCTGAGGAACTAAGTGGACTTACCCCAGATAGACAAGTGGAATTCAACAATGATGTAATTCCAGGAGCAGCCCCTATCTCGAGAGCGTCATACAGAATGACACCAATGGAGTTACAAGAACTAAAGATATAACTACAAGAGTTGTTAGACAAGGGACATATTCGTCCAAGTGTATCACCGTGGGGAGCACCTGTGCTTTTCGTCTAGAAGAAAAATGGAACTAAAAGGTGCGGTGATCTTCTCAAAGATTGACTTGAGGTCCGGATATTATCAACTGAAGATTAAGGAGAGTGATATGTCGAAGACGGCTTTTCGAACAAGATATGGTCATTATGAGTTTACAGTACTGCCTTTTGGACTGTCTAACACACCAGCCATTTTCATGGACTTGATGAACAGAGTGTTTCATCAATATTTGGATCAATTCGTAATTGTCTTCATCGATGATATCTTAGTGTACTCAAAAGATCGGAGCCAACATGAAGAGCATCTAAGGATTGTGTTGGAGACCTTAAGAAACGAGAAGTTATACACCAAGTTCAAGAAATGTGAGTTTTGGCTTAATTAAGTAGTATTCCTTGGTCACGTAGTGACTGCAAAAGGAATAGAAGTGGACCCAGCAAAAATCCAAGCGGTTAGTAACTGGAAGGCACCGAAGAATGAAAGCAAAATCTGAAGTTTCTTGGGATTAGCAGGATATTACCGGCGGTTTATTGAAGGGTTTTCAAAGATAGTTAGGCCACTTACTCAACTTACGAAAAAAGGGATCAAGTTTGAGTGGAATGAAGAGTGTGAGAGGAGCTTCCAAGAATTGAAAGGGAAGTTAACCACGATACCAGTACTTTAATATTATGGACGGAACTGATGGATGTGTGATCTACTGCGATACCTCCAAATAAGGACTTGAATGTGTCTTGATGCAACATGGGTATGTCATAGCTTATGCTTCGAGACAACTGAAGACGCATGACCTGAATTACCCTACACATGATCTGGAATTGGCAATTGTAGTCCATGCCTTGAAGATTTGGTGACATTACCTATATGGAGGCAAGTGCGAGAAATATTCCGATCACAAGAGTCTTAAGTATCTGTTCACACAAAAGTAATTGAATATGAGACAAAGAAGGTGGCTAGAACTAGTGAAAGATTACGATTGCACAATTCATTATCATCCAGGAAAAGCAAACGTCGTAGCTGATGCTTTGAGCAGGAAAGGAGTTTAACCGCCCTATATACTTCCCGAATGATTAAAGAGTTTGCAAAAATGAAAATTGAAGTTGTACCCTCGACAAAAGACACTACGACCAAGTTAGCAGATATGAAGATCCAACCATTACTAAGGGACCAAATTTGGGAAGCACAAAAGAGTGATAGATTTTTGTGCAAGATGAGAGATCAAGTTTTGGAAGGCCAAAATAAAGGGTTTGAGATCGCAGCAGACGGGACGTTGATGTTCGAGAGAAGGATATGTGTACCAAAAGGGAGTGAAATGATGAGGGAGATTTTAGAAGAAGCACACAACACTCCATACACTGTCCATCCTAGAGGGATAAAAATGTATCATGATCTAAAGAGAAGCTTTTGGTGGAGGAATATGAATAGAACTATTGCAGAGTTCATAGAGAGTTGTATGACTTGCCAACAAGTAAAAGCTGAAGACCAACGACCATCCGGCCTATTAAAGCCGATTGATATACCTCAATGGAAGTGGGAGGAGATATCCATGGACTTCGTGGTAGCATTACCTAAAACCGAAAAGGAAATCACTCAATTTGGGTAACTGGATAGACTCACGAAATCGGCTCATTTTCTTCCGATGAAGATGACTGACAACATGGATCGATTAGCACAAATCTATATAGATGAGATTGTTAGGCTACATGGAGTGCCTACCGGTATTGTATGTGACCGCAACCCGAGGTTCACGTCGAAATTTTGTAATAGTTTGCAAGCTGCTATGGGTATTAAGTTGAAGTTCAGTACCGCTTACCATCCACAAACTGATGGACAGACTGAAACAACTATTCAGACTTTGGAAGATATGTTGCGAACATGTGTCATGGATTTTGGAACTAATTGGGAGAGATGTTTGCCTTTAGTGGAGTTTGCATATAATAACAACTATCAAGCAAACATAGGGATTGCACCTTTTGAAGCATTGTATGGAAGGAAGTGTAGATCGCCACTCCACTGGGATGAGGTTGGCGAGAAAAGAATATTGGAACCCGAGATCGTCGAAAGAACCGTGGGAGTGATTGCAAAGATTCTAGACAGAATCAAGATAGCACAAGATAGACAAAAGTCATATGTTGATTTGAAGAGAAGAATATACAATTTGAAAAGGGTGACAAAGTGTTCCTAAAATTGTTACCAATGAAAGAAGTAGTGTGAATTAGGAATAGAGGAAAACCTAGGCCTCAATACATTGGACCATTTGAGATAATCAAAAGGACTAGTGAAATGTCCTGCGAATTGGCACTACCGCCGAACTTGACTTCCATTTATAATGTTTTTCATGTCGCAAACTTGAGGAAGTATGTCCATGATCCAAGCAACATAGTCAATTATGAAGGATTGGAGTTGAACGACGATTTATCATATGAAGAGACGTCAAATGCCATCTTAGATCGAAAAGTGATTCGACTTAGGAAGAAGGAAGTGCCATTAATTAAAGTTCTCTGGAGTATACATGATGCGAGTGAGGCGACATAGGAAGTAGAGAAGGATAGGGAGTTACGATATCCGAACTTAATGAACAAATGTAACTAATTTTCGAGGACGAAAATTCTTTAAGTGGGTTAGATTGTAATGCCCCGAAATTTTCAATATAAATTGCGCGCATATCTATTCATGCATGTTATCAAGTGTTTTAGTTCTGTTAGTCGCACCCTAGAAATTTAAATGAAAATTAAAGCATCTATCATGTTTGTCATTAAATCATTTTGTTATGTAAATTTATTTTGAACTTTGAATGTGTTTATTTATATCATATTATGATTATATTGTTTATTGTTGAGATAGAAATCAAGTTAGAATTATAAGACAAGAGTAATATTTATTTATTTTGCATTTCCTAAACCTACTAGGATTCATAAAAATATATAATATTTATTATTGTATTAAGTTATTAGGAGAAAATTTTATATTATGTTTTATGATTAAAATAGATATTTTATGTGTGATATTAACTTTTTAGAATCAATTTTAATTGTGTCTATATCCTAATTCAACTATGATTGAATATCTTATGTAGTAAGTGATAGAATAACTTCTATATAAAAGATAAAAGGGCGAAAATAATTATGCATAAAACATATTTGAAACCTTTTATGATTAGGGATCTTTTGATAATTTATTTCATGCCTATAAATACACCCTTAGTCGTCCATAATACAGTTGTACATGAGATTTTCGAAATTATGTCAGCATACCTACGAACTGTTTCAAGAATTATTTACACATATTCCCATCATCATATCATCGTGAAAAATTAGGATCGACATCCTCGGTATGTCTCGTATACCGTAATATTTTTATAGAATTTTACAAGAAAGATAAGTATTTGTTAAAAAAATTTATTCATAATCTGTCAGTTTTTGACAACATGTTCATGAGCTTTTTAGGAAAAACAAAATTCATGTTTTTTTATGTTGTTTTCGACCATGCTGAATTTTAATGGGATATAATATATGTTAGTTCATTCATGTTAAAAATATAGAATTTTTATGATACGTTTGCTATTTGTTTGTTAATTTGTTTCTTTGTGTGCCAGATTCTTTTGCCAATGTACATATATATTGAAAAACAAAAGTTTTCATGTTACTACTAAATGAACTTTTGATCATGATAAGTTTTATTGTGATGGAATAGGTAATATGTTGTTAATGTTAGAGATCTATAATGTTTAGGACAACACTTCTATGATTTCATTAATTTATTTCAAGAATTGCCGAATTACTCGATGCACGAATGAATTGTCAATAGAAATAAGATTGTGTTTAATATACTTAAGATTATTACTATGTAAAATCGTTAAAAATGCATGTTAATAAGTAGATTATGTATAATATGCATTGTTTTATTATTATGATCTATTTGTATTTATGAATTATTGAAATTGTTGTTGCATGCCTGACATTCCATATTGAGTCATTAAGATAAATTTACATGTATAGGATCGGCGCGCAAGACTTAAACATTGATATATCCATTATTTTTCATTCACTTAAAAGGTTAAGGTAGGGTTTTTCTTTAATCATTATTATACACTATACAATTTTTCTCATGTGGTATTCAGTACAGGCAGAGCCTTAGGGCTATCACGCAGTAAAACCTTCGGGTTAGCCTTCGGGCAATCACGCAGTAAAACCTTCAGGTTAGCCCTCGGGCAATTCACACAGGAAAACCTTCGGGTTAAGCCTCCGGGCTAGCATGTCTAATCTCTCATGTTAAATTCTTTATAGTTTATAATTTGGATAATGTTTGATCTCACTGAGTAGTCGTACTCACCCCCTTATATTTTCATATTTTCATATCATGGTCCGGTAGATGCTTGAGGTGGCTGATGATGATGGTCAAACATGAAAGGATTCTAAAATTATTTTATTGCATTAAATTAAGTCTTGTTATGAACTTTGCATTTTTTATCATTTTTTTTTAATTCGTGAAATTAATAGATGTACATGTTTTATTATTTTAAAACTTTCGTTGTTTATGATATTTCTGAATGAAAAACCCATTTTAATGAAAGTTGTTCCCTCTTGAAATCTATTTTACTTGAAAGTCATGTATGAAGTGAAGTCCCCTTGTAAAGTATGTGAAAATTGGGGCGTTATAGTGAACATCTTTCGCAACCTTTTGAAGATGTTTGTTGGACCTTAAGCGCTTACCACTACACCAAAAGCAGTTGTTGGTGATGAAGGCGCAACTTTTATTCCTCATTGCATAGCAGTCAGCGCCACGGTTACAATTCGAACGCTGCTCCGCCACGCAAGGGCGTGGCATCGAGCATCACACAACCCAACACCGCGTAGCTGGAAGGATGTTGGGTATCACATATCCCAACAATCCTCTCCCCCCCCCCCCCCCCAACACCTGCCAGCTGCAGCGTGCTCAAGGGGATTCGGACCCATGACCTGCTCTAATACCAACTATTGGACCTCAAGCACTTACAACTACGCCAAAAGCAATTGTTGGTGGTGAGGGCGCAACTTTTTATTCCTCATTGCATAGCAGTCAGCGCCACAGTTACAGTTCGAACGTTGCTCCGCCACGCCCGCATCGGGCATCACACAGCCCAACACCGTGCAGCTTGAAGGATCTTGGGCATCACATATCCCAACGTTGTTGATCTGATTTGTGAATCAGACGTTGAGTTCTTCAATCGATTCACCAGCCTACATGCAAAATGCTTCAAACTTCTGTAGCTCCAGTTCCAGCTTGTTCTCTTTAATCTGCGGAGTCGGTCTTTTACTGAATCTGCTTGTTGAATAATTCATCTCGCCAAATTAGTTTTTTTCTCGCGTGGGTAGAGTGGTTCAAGATATTGAACACTATCTACTAAATTCAGTCAGTCGACAGTAAACTCAGTACTAGAAGTTGTGCGGAATGTGTAGGCCCGATTTTTTCCCCTCTTTTAGAAAAATGATTTTACTAAAACAGTTCAGTTATTCTTGTGCGTATATTCAGGTTTTCCTGAAAATCTAAACTGATTGTCAAGAGGCGAGCCTTCAGGTCCAGAGGGGGGATGAATACACTTGAGTGCAGATTTCAACTCAAACGCGAAAGTCAGTGCTATTGATTGTTGCTACTGAACTAGTCAGTTAGCCAATTAAGCTTTCTAGATCGCGTGGGCAGAGTATCTATCTACTGAGTCCTATCTACTGACTTATGTCAGTGAACAATAATTCACTATAAGATGTGTGCGGAAGTGTAAGCTATGTTCGTCTCAGTTTGAAAACACGTTTTATGCTAAGTGATTGAAAGTCATTTTTATGCAGTATGTACAGTTAATTAATGCAACAGTAAATCATTACAAGCAATTTTTAAAGTGGTTCAGATACGCTAGATCATACGTCCACTATCCTGAACAAAGCAGAAGCTCTTGATTTCTTATACTGAGCAAGTCTCAGTTGATATGTGCACTAACATATACTCTAGTTATAGTCTTAGTGACTTTATAGGATTCAAACACGGGGTTTGATATTCTCTAACTAGGAAAGAGTTCTTACAATAAGAACAGTTCAGAAAATTGAACTCCTTCAAGTTTTTATAAGCTTATGACATTACAATAAGTTTGTTTAGAATAGAGAAAGTGAACTAATTAATCTCTAGAGTGAAGAACTAAGATGATCTCTCTGTATACGAGTTCTTCGCTTTGATATGCTTTAAGTTCGCTAGAGCGTTTGTGAGCTTGAATGCTTTGGTTCCCTATTGATGTCTTCTCTCCATGAAGATTCTTCTCTATTTATAGTTTTTCTCATGAATAGATCCATTGGAGGGAGCCTAGACACGTGTCGAATATGATAAGAAAATTGACCATTTCAATTTGAATGTCACTTTAGGGATTTCATCTTTTTCAGTCTAGGAAGCAGCTTTATGGCAGAGCAGGTACTGTGTTGGCAGCTTCTCATTGGTCGAGGTTAGAGAGTAGGTGAGGTTTGTTCAAAATCCAAGAACATGCTGAGTTGACTTCCTCTGACTCCTCAGACCTTTTACTGAATCGTCTTCTACTAACATTCTTCTTAGATATTCAGTACGAGGCTCAAATTCCTTTTCAGATTCAGTGGGTACTAACATTCCCAACTAAGTTCTTTGATGTTGAGTTCTTCCGGCTGACACCTGATATTCTACTGAATCTATCAGCTACTGAACTCTAGCTAGCCTACTAAGTTCCTAACATGTTGAACTCAACTAAGCTATTAAATTATATAAGGCTCATCATTTAGTTAGGGTTTTGGGATCTTCAAATCTTATCATACTGAATCTCATACCCAACATAAACTTATGAATTTAGGAAACAATTTTATGCAGGATGAATAGTTAACCAATAAAACAATAAATGGCACATGCAATTTTTAAAGTAGTTCGGATACGTAAGATCCTACGTACACTGTCCTAAATTATCGGGAGGTCTTGAATTAACTATAGTCTATGTCGATCCGTTCACTAGAAAAATCACTAGTTTTAGTCCTAGCGACTTTACAAATGGTTCAAACACAAGGTTTGAGATTCTCCAACTAAGAAGGAATTCTTATAATAAGAACAATTCAATATATGAACTCCTTCAATGTCTAAGCGTATGATCTAGTAAGGTTAGCTTAGAATAGATAATGGGAACTAGAATACTCTAGAGTGAATAACAATTTAGATGTCTATCTACGTAGAAAGCTCTTTGTTGAAGTTGCTTTGAGGTTGCTAGAGCTTTGAGTGTGTGAATGCTTGATGTTCTCAGTGTCTTCAACGCTTGAAGATCAATCTCTATTTATAATTTTGACGCATGGAAAGATCCGTTGGAGAGAACCTAGCCACGTGTCAAAAACGAAAGGAAAAACGGCCATTTCGAATTTGAATGTTACTATAGAGATTCTCTCTTTTTCTGTTTGAGGGTTGCTTTATGTCAGTGCAGTTACAGTGCTGACAGCTCCTCATTGGTCGAGGTTGAATGGTAGGTGAGGTTGTTCGAACTTGAAGGCTGATGTTGAATTGACTTCCTTTGATACCTGGGACACTTTAACTGAGTTGTCATCTACTGACATTCTTCTCAGAGATTAAGCTTATAGGTCGATTATGTTGTACTGATGTCCAAGACACATTCACTAATATATGATACTAAACCTATCAGCTACTGAACTCTATCTAACCTACTGAGTTCTTAACATGTTGAATCCAACTAAACTATTACATTATATTGGTTCATCACTCAGGTAGGGGTTTTGTGATCGTTAAATCTTATACCGAGTCATCGCCCAACAGCTACTATCTGACAGATGGGATTTATACAGCATGGGGTACTCTCATGAAGTCTTTTCCCTGCCCGAACGACCAGAAAGGAGGCTTTTTAAAGAAAGGCAAGAGGCTGCCAACAAAGATGTTGAATGAGTGTTCGGGGTGCTTCAATCTTGATGGGCAATTGTTAGAGGGCCAGCTCGATCTTGGTACAGAAAAAGAATAAAATTCATCATGTTAACTTGCGTAATTCTACACAACATGATTGTTGAGGACGAGGAAGATATGGTTGCAACATTTTCCAACGATGAAGATGAAGAACCTGCATAATTCATTCAAGGTCCAAACCCTGAATTTTGAAATGTAATGCGAACCAACTCCGAGTTATGTACAACGATGTTCATCACCAACTTCGATATGGGCTCGCTACAACAACAATTAATTGATTAACATTTCATGTAATAGATCATATTTTTATTTTAAGTGTTGCATTATTAAATTTTCAATGTTATTGCAAGTTTTCTAAGTTGTAGTTTTTTTTACCTTCTAACTATTTATTTTTTAATGAGTTTATTCAAAATAATTAGCATTTAAATTTATATATTTTTTGAATTGTTAATTTATTTGTTAAAAAATAATATTATTGTTATATGTTTTTGGTTACTAAAATATAATATTTCAAAAAATTAAAATAGTGTGACCCAATAAAGTAGAATTTGAGATATGGATGGATGAAGAGATGTGGTTATGTGTATAAAAGTTTAGTGTTTAAGAAAAAAAACTAATGTGAAAGAGAGAAAAATTGATGGATGATAAAAATATGGATGAAGGGATGCGGATGCTTTTATATACAATAAATAAATTTATCAAGTGTTGGTCCAGAGACGAGTCTTCAGGTGTTTGGGAGTGGGGATGAATACACCTGAGTCCAAGTTTCAACTCAAACGTGAAAGTCAGTCTTTGACTGAATGTGCTACTGAGCGAGTAGCAAACCAGATAAACTTTCAGATCCCGTGGGTAGAGTAATTCGAAATACCAAACACTGTCTACTGACTTCAGTCAGTCTATAGTAAACTCAGTAGATGAATTAATGCGGAATGTGTAGACCCGGTTTTATATCGTCTCTTATTGAAAAACTTTGTTACTGAAAACAGTTTAGATCATGCTTGTGCGTGAATTTAGTATTACTGAAAGTCTAAGTTATGAGTTTTGGCAAATCAGTTGTATGCAGCGTGAACAGTAAACCAATGAAACAGTAAGAGCACAAGCAGTTTTTAAAGAAGTTCGGATATGCAAGATCCTACGTCCACTGTCCTAAACAAAGCAGGAGTTCTTCAATTTATTATACTGAGCAAGTCTTAGTCGATCTGTTCGCAGGACAGATACTCTAGTTATAGTCTTAGCAACTTTACACTGGTTCAAACAATGGGTTTGAGTTATCTCCAACTAGAAAGGAGTTCTTACAATGAAAACAGTTCAATCAATATGAACTCCTTCAGTTTTTAAACTTATGATCTAACAAGAGTGACTTAGAATAGAGATTGGGAACAATGTATCTTTAGAGAGAAGAACTATAATAGATGTTCTGATATGTGAGTTCTTCGTTGAGTGAGCTTTAAGTTCGCTAGAGGTTGTATGCTTTGAATGCTTGGTGTTCCCGGTCGTTGGTTGTCTTCATCGTTTGAGGTTCAATCTCTATTTATAGTCTTGACTTGTGAATTGATCCGTTGGAGGGAACCCAAACACGTGTCAAAAACGACAAGGAAAATGACCATCATCAACTTTGAACATTACTATAGAGATTCTCTCTTTTTCAGTCTTGATGACAGCTTTTGTCGGAACAAGGTACAATGCTGGCAGCTCCTCATTGGTAGAGGTAGAATGGTAGGTAAGGCTTGTTCAAACTCCAAAGCAGATGTTGAGTTGACTTCCTCTGATTCCTCGGACTTAGTTATCTTCTACTGACATTCATATGAAAAGTTCAGCTTCATGCCTTTTCCTGTCCATGGATTCACTAGGTTCTGACTAACCATACTGAGTATCCAATGTTGAGTCCGTCCGGCTGACAAAGATCTACTCTACTGAGTCAATCAGCTACTGAACTATAGCTAGCCTACTAAGTGCTAACATGCTGAATTCAACTAAGCTATTACATAATCTAGTTCATCATTCAGCTAGAATTTTGGGATCTTCAAATTTTAGGATACTGAATCTCATCCCAACATCAAATAATAAATTCGCTATATATTTTTATTTGAATGTCAAGGTTATTATTTGCCTTAACTATGAAAATAATTACTCATATACTATTATGCTGAAGCCCAGCCCAACTTTGCCTTTTGGGCCCAGCTCTTATTTTGATACACGAAATAATTACTAATATTATTTGGACTTTGGTGTGTGAGTATGGGGAGATCATCACATGTCCAATGTGTTTATTTTGTGTACATTAATAAAATGGTGGCACATTGTACCTATTTAATAAAAATATATTTTAGCATGAATTTGTGAGGAGTAAAGAATGGATTATTTTAGATAAGTTAGGGTACATGTCCATTATATTGGTGACACAAATCGAACACGAATTTTAGTCGTTCTAAAAATAGCACACTTTGAGTACTTCGAGATTGGGAATCAGAATCTTATTATAACTTCTCTCAAATTCTAGATATATGCCTTATTCTTACCCAGCCAACTCCCATAAAAATCTTATTATCTAAACTTTTTTCATTTTTCCACTTGAGATAGCTTCCATTTATTAAAGCTACTAGTCCTTCTCCAATCGCAAATCTTTCACTTTCATCTAACCATCAAGTTATAACCACTATGGAGATTCACCTTATAATACTACCTCTACAAATGTGCATCCATGTTATAATTAATATAATATATATATATATATATATATATATATATATATATATATATATATATATGGTGTGGATCTGGTGAGAACTATCATTTCTATAGAAAAGAACCAACTATAACCATAAATAATTAGAATTTTTAATTTCATTATATTAAAAAATAGCATAAAGGGCATAATTGGAAAGTAATTTAAACGAAATTGGGGCAAAACCATCCCCATCCATTAAGAATTAAAAACCGTCCACAATCTCTCAAAAATCGTCCACATTAATTAAATTATTTGAAATTCAAATTTAAGCCAATTCAAATATATTATGTTTTAATATTTTTATATTCAGATTTAAATATTTCAAATGCGTTATAATCAAATTTAAATTGATTCAATTGTGATTATTCAAAGACTTATTTTATGTTACATTCTTTTATGCATTTTTCCGTTCGTAAAAATGCATAAATATTAAAATTTTGATATATTAGCATATAATATTTTATGCATAATCGTTATGTATTTGAAAACCATACCTTATATGTGTGGATCTGTTAGGAACTATGCATAATCCTTTTATGTTTTATGCATAATAATTATGCGTTTTACGTACAATCCTTAAAGACTTTATATAAAATCATTAAATATTTTATGCATAATCATTATGTATGTTATGTATAATCTTTATATAATAAAAAGCATTTATATTACATTAATAAAAAGCATTAAATATAGATTCTACATTAATAAAAAGCATTAATTTTACATTAATATTACATTAATGTAGTTCTCACATTAAATATAGATTCCTACATGGTCCAACCCATATTTAATAAAAAGCATTAATATTACATGTATGAGGTGTAGTGTTTGGTGCATATACAATTTCATTGTATACGTTTAAATTTTTAAATTCTAAAGCAAAAAGATAAAATTATTCAACTATTAAATTATATGCATTTAATAACTCAATGCATCAACAAAACTTTTTTGTTTTTTTTTTCGCATCAGTATATAATGTTTGATGCATTAATATTAGCGTAATGATACATTAAAATATAATGTTTAATGCATATACAATCTCTTTCAAATTTTCATTTTTCAAATTCTAAAATAAATAAATAAAAATTTCAATTATTAAAATAAACGCATTTATGTAATAATGCTTTACAAAGAAGAACAAGAAAAAGTCAGCATAAAGCATTATTTATCACAATTTATTTATCTTCTTATATTGTTTTTCATTTATACGTTGTCATGAAAATTAAAAATATTGAATTATCTATAATAAAAATGTTATTTAATAAAGTTAAAAAAGTGAAACGGTTTTAAATATGGAAACTGGATCATGCATCCATGAAATACGGAATGAAGTTAATTAATGTTAATGATAAAATTACACATGAGACCTTTTAATATATTATTTCTAATTAAAGAAATAAAGTTAATACATAAAAATCCTCATCATTGATTTAACAAAATCAAGTGGTAAGAATGGTTCTTAATTCTCACAAAATCTAAGAGTTCTCACTGAATCCATTTCCTATATATATTGTGTGGATCCTATAAGAAGGAGTTTTAAGATAAGAAGTAAAAAGAAATCTTAACCTTATATTTAGTGTCATCATTGGATGTAATTAATTGATAAGTTTTAATTTTTTTAATTGCTGAAAATAAAAGAAGTGAATCATTAATGGTAAGCTTGTAATTTTGAATCTTATGTGTTTGAATCCTAATTAACTTCCCTAATTTTCGTCTAAATCTTCTCCACTTTCCCATATATTTCTTTCACTTTCCAGCAAAGAAAAAAGGTGGATCTTCCATATTCATCAAACTCTCACATGACATTTCCATCTTCATTTAACTTACAATCTCTCTCTCTTTCATTAATGCATGCATACATCTGATATAACATATGCATATTCTTATTTTTTTTGTTTACTTGATTTATGCATGTCAGTTTTATAAGTCGATGCATACATGAAATACAGCAAATGCGTATCATAATATTTTAGTATCCAATTTATTTATGTATATTTTTTTCATTCTTTCTTTTTGAACGCTTTATACATGTAATCCGATTTACGCATAGTATCGATATAATTTATGCATATTTTATCATTCCTTATGTATTCAATATGCATAGGATTATAACACTTTATTTTATCAATATTTTTTTCATACTATCAACTAATCAATGCATATTTTTTCCATTCTTTCTTTTTGAACGCTTTATATAGGAAATCTGGTATATGCATATCACAATATTAGTTCATGCATAGTATCAATATAATTTATGCATATTTTATCATTCCTTATGTTTTCAATATGCATATGATTATAATACTTTATTTTTTCATTATTTCTTACATACTATCAACTAATCAATGCATATTTTTCTCATTCTCTCTTTTGAACGTTTTATACAAAAAATGCGGTATATGGATATCACAATATTAGTCCATTCATATTATTGATATAATTTGTGCTTATTTTTATCATTCTTTATGCTTTCAATATGCATAGGGTCATAGTACTTTATTTTATCATTATTTTTTGCATACTAATAACTAATCAGTGCATATTTTACTCATTCTTTCTTTTTGAACGCTTTATATAGTATATGCATATCACAATATTAGTTCAGGCATGATATCGATATAATTTATGCATATTTTATCATTCTTTATGTTTTTAATATGCATAAGATCAAAATACTTTATGCATAAAATTATGGATATTTGTGCATTATCCAATCTTTACAGTCTGATTTCTAATGATGTTCAAATGGTGGCTTATGGAAAAAGAAGATAATATGATAACTCCAAAAAAAAATCGGTACATAATGTCTAGATACAAAAAATGAAACTCAAACTTAGAAACCTAAATTTGATTTTATATGAAAATTGATGTATGTGAATTTATGTGAAGAGAATGAAAGAAAAAAGAAGATGAACATTATGAATTTACGTAGATTGCGGTTATAAAAATAAAAGAAAATAGATTGCGGTTAATAAAGGAAGTAGATTGCAGTTATAAAAATAAAGGAAATAAATTGACATAAATAACCTTAATGATATCTTAATCAATAATAATGTATTAAGGAAATACATAAATTTAAAATAATAACAACCATAGAATAAACAAGATTGAGGGCTAAAATTCCTTCTTATTTCTTATTTTAAGTCTCCTTCTCATATGATCCATTTCTTATATATATATATATATATATTTTTTCTTTATTCTTTCATTCTACATCTTCTGTTCTACCAAAAGTAACGCTTCAAAGCAGCCAACGAGAAATCCATGGAAGCCTCTGATACGCATTGAACATTTTATTCAAAATGATATGACCGATTTTAATCCATTATAAAATTGACTTTTAAATTCGTACGACATTGTTCCTGTGTCAACCAAAATTAATTATATGTGCATACATTTGAATGGTACATTGTCTCTTAGTTTAAAAAAAGTTAGGAGAGACATAATTGATGTGTAGTTTAAAAAAGTTAGGAGTTACATGTCGGCACGAATACATTATAACTATTTATAAATTTCAGTGAGTGATAGATATATAAATGAATTTCTGAGTGTAGGTTTAAAGAACCGGAAGAAAAAAATTAAAAGTAAAGATCCAATATGCTAATTCAAATGGATGGGATACTTAGATCAATGACAGAATTCAATATTTATAAGATAACAGTCAGTTTGAGCGTGAACATTTTAGATTCAATTTATTGGATGAATCAATTAAAAGAAACCATTAGAAACTGACTGAATAACAACATGCTTAATGGAATGCACATTTGTCAATTTTTTTCCTAAAGAGAGCAGCTCCGATAAAGTGTTAGATCAACGAGGGAAGTAGAGATGGAATATAAAAATAATAGAAAGATAAAGATGAGAGAATAATAAATTTTTAATAATAAAATCTTTTAATAAGTTGGTGATGGTCCAATGAATTGACATCAAAATCCCTGACGTGGCAACGATAATCTCCAACCATTTCCCCAGAGTAATGAAAGCGTTGTTTGAAGTGAACACGTAAAGAATTTTTTTTAGCATTAACTAAAGAATTGGATATGTGTATTTGGTGGATTCACACTCAAAAGTCGCTTTATACTAACTGACGAGTTCTGCCTAATCCAATAACGTGTACTCTTCTTCACACCAATAGCGCCACAACATGTCGCATAACTACGTTTTTGTAGAGATTAAATGTACTACATTAATCTATGTTTTCAAATAGAGGTCTGATTACTTGTCTCAAAAATTGATATTTAATTAATATTTCTTATAAAATTAAACTAAAATATCATTGTTATGGGTTTATGCAAACAAAGATGATAGTAAGTAAGATCACTTTATTGTTTCGCTTGGACTTTTTTCATTTCGAGAATTTTTAGTATTTTCATGTGTCACGTATAACATATAGGTAGTAGTAGTGGTTTTACTAGTGTGACAAATTTGATTGGTTCCTCTATCACAATTCACAAAGGAAGTAAAAACTGAATTTTGTATTTAATTAATTTGCAGGTAATGTTCAACTCACAGGCCCAATTAGTATCAAACATCTGTTAATTAATAACTTTTTTACTTTTTTAAAAATAAAATAAACAAAGCGGCACGTCACACATAGTTAGAGAGCATGTATCCCACGTTAACACCGAAAGATAAAAGAAATTTTTTGAATAGTCTCTTCTCTTCACGCAACTCAAATTGGATAAAGTGGGGCCGCCTTCTTATGGTGGTCCCACAGTTTTCGGATAACTATCTAATCCCCCTACAGAAACCTCAGAAAATTGATTTCCCAAGACAGCGGACTAGTCTGACACGTGGCGCCATATTATTGAACACGACGGGAGTCACGATGATTTCTGTTGGCGACGCCACGTGCCGCCATGGCCCTCCATTGGGCAGGTCAAAGGCTCAAAGGGAAACTTTTATGCTAGGGTGGGAGCACTGCACCTCCCACTCCCAAATTTTAATATGTGTAAGTGTGAAAAAAATTTAAAGAGTGAGATAATTGATTTGGAAGATGGCTTTACACTTGTCAAAATTTGGGGGTGGGAGGTGCAGTGCTCCCACCCCTAGCATAAAAGGAACCGGCTCAAAGTTAGATGCCTGTTCCGTGATATGTCAGAACGCCCACGTCTTGCCTTCGTGCCTCCATCAAAACTTATCTTTCAGAAAATTGTTTTTCCCCTCAATAGTTTCTACAATATTGCAAATACTCCCACAATATTATATGAATGTGCAAATTTATCCCTACGCCGTTAGTCTCGCCGTTTCTTGCAGCTTCCATACGGCTATCTAGTCACGGAGTACAACGTAGTTTGTGACCCAATTACACCAAATATAGTCCTCCCATTTACTCTATAGCAACCAAACTTTTATTGGGATCAAATAATATTCTCTCATGAATTGATATGCTTATTTCCTTTTTCATATTTATTAATAAAAAATTAATAGATATAAAATTTTATTTTTCCCATAATACTTTGATATTGAAATTTAATTAAATTAAAGTAAACTATTAAAAGATTATGTGATATAATTATATTTTTTATTAAAAAAGTTGAATAAAATAATATTTTTCCTTATTAATCCTTTTAAAATTAGTGCAAATCATGTAATAGATCAGAAAAATATAATAAACATATTAATTTATGATATAAAAAAAGAAACTAAATATATAAATTCAAAAACGGATAGAATAGTTCAAATGTTTATTTTTTTATCAAATGAAATTTATTCAATATAAACTTCATAACAATGGTATGTTATCTTTCTCATAAAAATAACAAAATCCCGTTGTTGTTTCCTCCTTATTTAAATCACCCACTTTACATTTTCTATTTTTAATTCACCCACTTGAATCCTTATCCATTCACGAAGTTAGCTGGCCATCACCGAATCAATTTTCAAAATAGACTTTTCAAAAAACTTATTTACCAAAATAATTTTCTTTAAAACTTATTTGCCAAATTAGTTTCCTCTATAAAGTTATTTCTCAAACTAATTTCCAATATACCACATAAGCATCTATGTGGATATCAAATATTTTAATTTAAAAGTTAATATATTTTTTAACTTTTTAATTAGAAAAATGATTGAAAAGTGAAAACTAATAACAAAGTTTTTGTTAATGAAAAATATTTAAATTAATCAAATATAAACATAATATTTTTAGTTAGATATACGTTTCAATTTTTATTTGTTCATCCTTAAGAATAAATAAATAAATATATATATAAAAACTTAATTAAAACATTCCCATAAACTTAATTTATATTCAATTAAAAGTTTTTTTTTCAAAATGTCATTATCTGACATGGATTTTTTTTTTTTTTTTTGCCAAGGAGTCAAAATGAACAAAATCTATTTTAAATTTATTTGAAAAAAGTGTTTATTCAAGAAAAGACTTTTTCTCTTTTGGCTTAAAAAATAATTATTTTATGATAAAAACTTAATAGACTTTTTCTCTGCTTATTTGGATTGTTTAACAACTATTAAGTTTTTATCATAAAAAATAATTATTAATATCTTACTTTATCGTACAACTTTTTATCGTTGTAATTTATTGTCGACATGCCAACCGGCTCAATTAATTTAATATCTTATTTTGATCTATATTTTATAGGTCCTTATTTTAATACTTCCTCTGTCATTCTATTATTGTCTTCTTTGATTTCAACACGGAAATTAAAAAAATTTATTTAAATGTATTTTTATGAGTTTTAATTATATTAAGAAATGAACATAATTTTTTATGAGTGATTGATAAAAGAAATGAAAATCCATCAAATTTTTTGCAAAGCACAGTTGAGGCAATCGAATTTTTTTCTATTTTCTTTTTTCATATTGTATTTTAAGAAATAATCTAAGTTTCCAAAAAATTAAAAATAATAAGTTTCTGAATTCGGAAAAATCGTGTGAAAATTAGATTTTTGGAGAAATAGTATGATAATGTGGGAATGAGTAGTAAGTAGGAGGGACCTATTTTATTTTTTCTGTTAAGAGTATTTTTTTATTTTAGGAAAAAACACGATAATAGCGGGACAATCTGACTAGGAAGTAGGACACTAATAACGGAACGGAAGGAGTATGGGTTATATTCCTTTTCGAATTATCCCATTTTTGTTGTCTTATTTTTAAATAAGTGGATCTTCACCCACTTATTTAATCTCCTTATCGAAAACAAATGTCATATTTATTGGGATGGAGGAAGTGTTTTTGTTCTACTGTTTCCTGTCATTGATAATGACTCGGACACCAATAAGTTACTGTTACAAAGGATAACGTTTTGGCAAATATATTATGAATCGCTTCGTTCAATTGCATCTTTTTGAAAATAGGAAAATGTCAATGTGCTATTAGTCTCCAAAACATGAAAATTTTGGTCAAACTTAATCAGTTAAGTCAAACTATTGAATGCCATAGTTTACATATTTTATCCGTATTTTGTAAGCTATTTCATTCGATATAATATCATACAATCTACACAAACAATTGAGGGGCATTTGACAATAGAATTCCAAAATTAAGAATCAATATAAAATTTATATATAATATTTGAATTAAGATTATCAGAATTAATAGTTTATGCTATAAAGAAAATTAGGAATAACCAATCCCATAGTATTTGTTGAGTTTTATATCAAAACACAAATTTTAAGTTTGACGAGAATAATAGTCTACGACTAGCAATTCATTTATTTTAAAAATGGCACATTTACTATCGATTATATTATTTGATTGACCAGTCATTTATATTGAACTGGGTAAAGAGTCAAATGGTTTGACACTTCCGCTTTAGAGGAAAAGTTAAGAAAATTTTAAATCAGAATTATAGATTTTTCTTCATCCTTTACCATAATAATATCTCGAGGTTTGCAGCAATAACTTGGTATTATCTACTATACGCCGATTCACTAAAATATGTCGCAAAATTTATATATATAGGAGGAGGTTCAAATGTGAACAACATGTTATCGTGTGAACGTGTGAACACTGTACTTTGAAGACAAATGTACTGGACTTTAAAGGCAAAGATACTGCATTTTAAAGTGCAGTATATTTGTCTTTAAGTGCAGTATTAAAGTGCAATATATATACCTTAAAAGTGCAATATGTTTGTCTTTAAAGTGTAGTGTTCACACGTTTACATGATAAGGATTGTTCACACGGGAACCACTCCCTATAATAAGGACTGTTCACACGAGAACAACTCCACATATATATATATATATATATATATATATATATAAACAATCATTTTAGTTTTTCTTTCAATTTCATTCTTTTATTTTTTTTTTCAATTTTTATTTTTCATTTTAGTCGTTTGCTGATTTTTGAAATTTTCTCGTTCCTCAGTTTTCATTCTTTCATTTTACATTTTTTATTGTTAATATTTTAATATTTTATATAAGCTAGGGATAAAATCAAATTTTCTGTATTCATTCCGAAAAAATTAGCAAAGCAAACATCAACTTGTCAAGTATAGCAATAATATAAATTTGAATAAAAGAGAACGATTCTGTGTTAAATTTCAAGCTACGAACCAAATGATCCTATTTCATTCAACATATTATCTACAAAGCCGAAAGACATGAATTGAAACCAAATAACGAAGTAGAATAGAATTGCAAATTGCTGGTACCACACAATAGGTATATGGCTCCTAAAATGAAGCAAGTTGGTAGGAAATAGCATTAGTGAATCAGGGATGAAAAAGAAAAATGCGGATTTAGATATTTATCATCATCCGGAGTTTTGTGAGGTTGTGGACCCAGATCAACCATTTTCCCTCGGAGCATTGAAAGCGCGCCTTTGCTTTCCGCGCGAATCTGCGAAAAGATTTGGTGGTGGGCCACAGATATCGCCTTTCTGCTGAATAGCGAGTTATCAACAATCCAACGAGGACGAACACGTCCAATAATACCACACCATGTCATTGTCCTTGTAAAGTTTCTGTCTTATTTATATAATAAATATAATAAAATGTTATTAAATATTGCAATCATTTCATTAAATTAAAAAAAATGTACTAATATATAGTATGTATATATTGAAGCTGAAAACTGAGACAAAATATGTTAGGTTTAGTTGATTTTCTTTTCAGTTAAGTTTCTTGACTAGTTGCTTAGAGTCCTACCTACATGAGATCCGAAAATAGATTAGTTGTTGATTCGTAATCTGAAATATGAAATTATCCATTTGATGTCGAACGGTTGAAACTCTTGGTCATATGTGTAAAATATATCAGTTCTTTTATATTTTTAATAATTATGCTTATATATTTTGGTAGATAATTAAGAAGAAATTTAAGCTTTATTGAAATATTAAAATCATCTAAAATGACAATAGTCGAAAATTAAATGATTTTTGAAGTCTTATAGTTTTCATTGTATATATTGGAATTGATAGGAAAAACACGCTTCACGTTTCTTAATTTCTCAAGTAACATTAAGTTTAAGCATGTATATGGACATTTGTGCGATTGTGTGAATATATAAATGCGCTCGTTTTAAATAAAAATATTAAGACTAAGTTTTGAGTTCTGTCAAATATTTTATATTTATTGATTTTATACACGAGCTTTTTAAGGACTGTGAATTTATAAACGAAACATGTTTATTATTCGATTAGACGTTAAGTTAGTGAGAGTTTGATGACATTTGCATCAATCCATAAAAACCCAAAAGTAAAATAAAATTATGCAGTTATAATCAGTCATGATATACTCACTACTGTACCTCATAATTGTTGGAAAATCGTTTATATATATATATTTATATATATATTGTTATTATGGAAATTTAGTTAGCATTAAATGCTAATTTGACTTGGGCAAAATTTAGCCCGTTTAATCGTTTTTTCGAGCCTTGATATATATCCGATTTATGAATTGAGGTATATGACGTCGATCTAAGTTTCAAGTAGATAAAATTATAGTCTGCTTAATTATCGATTCCGATTTTCGGTGAGTTAGAAATAGTGGCTCGAAGTTTGGGGGATAAAACTAATATGTTACCTAAAGTAGAGAAACTTACCTTATTCGGGTTTTGGAGATTTATTACATTAATCAATGTCCCACATTGATTAATGAACAATGTTTTTAATGGTATTTAATTATTTACCACTTTGTAGGAGATAACAAAGTGACATGTGGTGGATTTGGGCCACACATACATGCTAATGCGCGCGAGCCTCTTCGCCGATCGCATCACACGCGGTGTGGCGCGCCGCGCCCGGCCCCAGTTCCGGTTCCTATCTGTGTCCTTGAATCTTGATAATTGATCATTTGGGTGGTCCGTGGGCTTTCCTTGGATCTTGACAATTCCAAACACACAAAAACACAATCTATGCATCATCTAAGCTCTACCTGTCCAGTTCTGTCCTCGCCAGAAGTCCAGTTGCATTTCATTCCAAACACACCTCTTAGATGTGTCCTTGGATCTTGATAATTGGTCATTTGGGTGGTCCGTGAGCTTTGGATCTTGACAATTCCAAACATACAAAAACACAATCTCTGCATCATCTTAGCTCGCTATGTCCTTGGATCTTGATAATTGGTCCTTTGGGCTGTGTCCTTGGATCTTGATAATTGGTCATTTGGGTGGTCCGTGGGCTTTCCTTGGATCTTGACAATTCCAAACACTCAAAAACACAATCTCTGCATCATCTTAGCTCGTTGTGTCCTTGGATCTTGATAATTGGTCTTTTGGGTGGTCCGTGGGCTTTCCTTGGATCTTGACAATTCCAAACACACAAAAACACAATCTCTGCATCATCTTAGCTCTACATGTCCAGTTCTGTCCTCGCCAGAAGTCCTGTCCAGTTCTATCCTCGCCAGAAGTCTAGTTGCATTTCATTCCAAACACACCAGTTCTGTCCTCGCCAGAAGTCCAGTTGCATTTCATTCCAAACACACAAAAACACAATCTCTGCATCATCTTAGCTCTACCTTGGATCTTGACAATTGGTCATTTGGGTGGTCCGTGGGCTTGTCCGGTGCAGTGCTCCTGCTGCACTAGATCATCTCCTTTTGGAAGTCTCTGGACACTTTCCTTCCACTACCCCCACTACCTACGAAATCAATGCTCAACATTATTGTTGGTCCCGAGAGCACGTTCAGGTGTAGAGGGGGGGGGGGGTGAATACACCTGAATCCTATTTTCTCAACTTTGAACACGAACAGTCCTGTTCAGGAAAGTGTCGTACTGAAAGAATTCAGCAGACCAAATAGCTGTTCTGAATCGTGTTTGGCAAAGAGTCTGACTCTACTGAGATCTGCTAGCTGACTGAGTCAGAATTCAGTATCAGCAGATAGAGTTTAGTGGTGCGGAAGTGTGTAGGCCCAAATCAGTTGAGTGAAAAACGTTTTATCAAGACAGTCTCAATTCAGCAGGAAAAACAGTTCAGTATGCTGAGACTTAGTTGTATGATTTTGAAGGATAATTTTCAGTATGAACAGTTAAAATCAATGCAACAGTAAATAAGAGAGCAAGCGAGAGACAGATTTTTAAAGTGGTTCGGATACACAGGATCCTACGTCCACTGTCCCGAAAGGTCTGGAGGCTATTTATTATACTGAGTTAGTCTCAGTCAGCTTGTACACAGGACAAAGCCGCGTCTTGGAATTTATACTAAGCAAGTCTCAGTTTACAACGGTTATCAAACTAAAGTGTTTGACAAACTCTCCAACAGTGAAGGAGTCCTTTTACAATAAGGATTAGGTTCAAATATGAACTCCTTCGTCTAAGCTATGGATATGATAGGTTGAGCTTAGGGTTAGAGGGATAGGGAATGAGAATGTAGCTTCTAAAACGACGAACAGCTGAGTTTAGCTTTGGGTTCGTGTAACGTCGTTTGGATACTAGAGAGGCTTGTATATCGGTTAAGCTTGGTTCCCTAAGAGCTAGATTGTAGTCTTTCGCCGGAGAAATATTCTTCGAGTTCTTGCGGAAGACTTAGGCTTTTTGATTTGCTCGTTGAATGCTCTGTGTTCTTGCGTTTTCTCGTCTTTTTTCGTGAGCTTCAAATTTCGAATGATCCCTCTATTTATAGAGAAGAGTCTTGGAAAGATCCGTTGGAGATGATCATTCCTTTCTCTCTCTTTTGGTAGCTAACGGCTCTTTTGAAGTAGAGTAACAGTGTCCTTTCCCTCATTTTCTGGAAAGTTGTTGACTTGCAGCTTTAGTAGGTATAGGACAGGTGTCTGCTTGTCATTCGTCGAGGTTTTGCAGAGTAGTTGAGACATAACAGACTTCGAGGCATAATGAAGCTGACTTCTCTCTTCCTCGTATTTGACTATGCTGATTGTCGTTCAAAAGATCTGACAGTTCAGAAGACTGTCTGCCGTTACTGAGTCTGATTCTGTAGAGAGTACTGAATTTACTCTACTGAAGGTCAACTCTTAGTTCAGTGAACTACTCCTGCTGAGTTCAGTTCCACTGACTCCTTTAGTATACTGCTCCTGCTGAGTACAGTATCTACTGAGTCTTCTACATCTGGTGCTGAGGCTGATAATCTACTGAACGCCTAAACCAGAGCAGAGTGTCTTCGAGTCTGAACCCTCAGAGACAAAAACAATTACAACAGAATGGTTCACCAATCAGATAGGGTTTTGGGATCTTCAAATCTTCAAACAAATTCAGAGCACGAGGCTACTGAGCTTTGGTCAGTTAAGATAGAATCATTTCCCACTAAGTATGACTGTGCTGAGGATAGAATCATCACCCAACAATTATTCACTTGGGTGGAACAATCCTATAAATAGGCCAGTTGCATTTCATTCCAAACACACAAAAACACAATCTCTGCATCATCTTAGCTCTACCTGTCCAGGTCTGTCCTCGTCAGAAGTCCAGTTGCATTTCATTCCAAACACACAAAAACACAATCTCTGCATCATCTTAGCTCTACCTGTCCAGTTCTGTCCTCGCCAGAAAGTCCAGTTCGCCGGAGCTCGAAGATCTTGCGGTGCTACAATCCTCGAGACGTTCGTCGTTTCATCTTTGGGGGCGATACACTCGTTTCATCTTTGGGGGCGATACGCCAAAATCGAGAGCACTACCGAGGCGTATTTCGTCTTGTGGATAGAGACCATCATCGACTCGATGAAGCTTACATTTCTACTTCTGTTTTATTCTTGTTTTCCCACTTACCGATTTCATTGTAAGCAGCTTGTATTCTACAATAATCTAAAATATCCAAAATATTCCGTATACATCAGGATTTAGAAATCTCAACTAATATATATAATTAAAAGATAATTAAAGAATTGTAATGAATCTAACATTTGGGACTAAAGGAATCGTGATCCTCTCCTAACTTGAAGAAACGCTCATACACATATGTACAAATATTAACACGCTTTTAACTTGCTAATATTCGTTCCTTTACAATTAATCCAAAGCAAGCCGCTCGATGGATCCAATAAATACACCAAGGATTACGTCATCGTTATTATCTAAACTGGATTAAAGCAGATTTAAGACCTCACTTAATGTCAAATCCGGCCATTTATAAATTAATTATATATTTTATATGCATGTAAATAAATATCAAATGAAATTGACCATAACGATATTTTCTCTATGGAAAATACATGCTCACATGTAGCGTTTTCAGTGGAATTTGAACCTATGACCTATGGGTTCAGGGCCACCCACCTTCACCGTTATGCCATCCCATAGGGACAAAACTCATTTATTACTATTTCATAGTATGATTGGATAAACATTAGAGTGCCAATTATGACTTTGAGATTGCCAATTCAATCACAAAAGGCGAGTCCAAGATGCATTGGATTAATATGAAATGGAATAATACTTTATGATAAGTGATAACGATATAAATGCCAATTCTGACGTACAAAAAAATCATACCCATTATTCCATTGTTGTTATCTATAGTGCACATATAAAGTAATATTACAGAGTTATTAATGCTTCGTTAACAATAATTTTAAACCAATATTTTTTCGAATCGTAATTTCAGCCAATTTGGTAAAATAATAATCACGGAGGATTAATACCTTCAACACACATAAATCCAAGGTCTCTATAAGTTAATAATTTTTTTTAATTATATATCATTTATAGAGATATATTACTATAGATGATGAATCAATTAAGAACTTTATAAAAATTATAAATCAATTCGAATCTTTTATTTTATTATTAAATAATTTAAATTGAATATGCTCTTGCAAGATCTATTTTATATAATTTTTATATTTTTTTATAACTAAGTGCCATTAAAGTTATAAGATTGAGTTTTATGCATAAAAAATAAGAATTATAGATAAATAATATAAAAATATAAAAAATACTTATAAGTATATAGTTTTTATGTAATCTTTGATTTCTAATTTCTAATATATTACTATATCCTATTGATCTTGTAAATTTTTTTTAGTTCGTTCGTATATCTTATAATATTTTCTAAAGTGAAAATAAATAAGTAAATCATAATTATCTAAATAAATGAACACTACTAAATAGATTAATGGAACAATATATATATATATATATATAGTTGACCAATATTATTGGTTTGTCCAGTTCTCTTTGAATATTCGAATAAAAAACTCGTGGTTGGATTGTGAACGACTCTGACATTATTTTATGCAGCCCGACTAATGCACCACCATTAAGGACTTTTTATTTTCTAGCAATATATTAGTACTATTTAAAACCAAAAATACTTTTTCATGTTTCCATAAAAATTATTTCCAAATAATTATGGATTGAATTATACTGCACCAACTAAAATTTTAAAAAGAAAACTCCTTATGACGGAAAAAAAATCATTGTTATTGAGATACATACAAGGTAATTATAGCTCTTTAAATTCGAAAATTGTGAGCAATTTAATATTTTAAACATGTGGTATAAAAGATAAGAAGGGGGGGATGTAGACAAAATCTTGGCCGTTTAAATTCTAAAACCAAACACCATTACGTAGCGACCCATATTTGGTAAGTGTAAGTCGGTCTCTGTTCTTATCCTTTCTTTTTTCTAAAACGACACCTTCCTCCTTCAATTTTATCCATATTTTTAACAAATTTCCATTTTATATTTCTTCATCTCCTCAAATTGCAATGTTTTTTCTCTTCGCGACTGTTACAATCTTCATGAATCACATTCCATATAGTTTTAATTATACAAAACATACGCGCAGATTCAAGAAACTACTTCGTCTCCCTCAACTCTCCTCCGTTCTGCACTGAATCTCTCTTTTCTTCCATTCTTTCTCCTTCCCACCGTCGAGAAAATCCAAGATTCTGCGCGATTCTTTGTGGGTTTTTTCCTTGTAATCTTCAGCTATGTTGTCGAGATCTTACTTCAATCTGCTGAACCTCGACGACTACACGAGCGATCGGACTCGAATCCCGAGAGTGATTTCGATGCCGGGGATCATATCGGACTTCGACGACGGCAGCAATGCGCCGAGCCGGGTTTCCGACGCCGCCTCATCCGCCGGTCAAGAAAGGAGAATAATCGTCGCCAATCAACTACCCTTGAAGGCGTATTGCAACAAAGATTCTTCAGGAGGCAAATTATGGGGTTTTGATTGGGATAAAGACGCGCTTGTTTTGCAACTCAGAGACGGGTTTCCGCCGGATGTGGAGGTTGTTTATGTGGGCAGCTTAGCGGTGGAGATTGACCCATCCGACCAAGAAGAGGTGGCGCAATCGCTGTTCGACAAATTCCGATGCGTGCCGACTTTTTTGAGCGCGGATTTGATCAACAAGTACTATCACGGTTTCTGCAAGCATTACTTGTGGCCTCTGTTTCACTACATGTTACCGATGTCGCCTAATTCTGGTGTGCGGTTCGATAAATCGATGTGGATGGCGTATGTTTCAGCAAACAAGATTTTTGCGGATAAAGTGATGGAGGTGATCAATCCGGATGAGGATTCCGTTTGGGTGCATGATTATCATCTTATGCTTCTACCTACTTTCTTGAGGAAGAGGTATCATAGGGTAAAGCTTGGATTTTTCCTTCATAATCTTTTCCCATCTTCTGAGATTTACCGGACGTTGCCGGTTAGGGAGGAGATTTTGAGGGCCCTTTTGAATTGTGATCTAATTGGGTTCCAAACTTTTGATTACGCTAGGCATTTCTTGTCATGTTGTAGTAGGATGCTTGGGTTAGATTATCAATCTAAGAGGGGTTATATTGGATTGGACTATTATGGTAGAACTGTTAGTATCAAAATCTTGCCTGTTGGGATTCATATGGGGCAGATTCAATCTGTTATGTCATTGCCTAGCACTGCAGTTAAGGTGAAGGAGTTGAGTGATAAGTATGAAGGGAAAACTGTGTTGTTGGGTGTGGATGATATGGATATGTTTAAAGGCATTAGTTTGAAGTTCATGGCATTTGGACAGCTTTTGGATGATAACCCTCACATCAATGGAAGTGTTGTTCTTGTTCAGATCATAAACGCACCACGAAGTAGGGGTAGGGACATCCAAGAAGTTCAAGATGAAATCAATAAAGTGGCTAATGAGGTTAATCGGAAACATGGTGGTCCGGATTATCGGCCTATAGTTTGTGTAAACGGTCCCGTATCTTTTGCAGATAAGGTTGCATACTATGCGATTTCTGAATGTGTAGTGGTGAATGCTGTTAGGGATGGTATGAATTTAGTCCCTTATAAGTATACTGTCTGCAGGCAGGGGAGCCCGGAGTTGGACAAGGCGCTCGGACTTGAGAACTCAGCCGCGCCGAGGAAGAGTGTGATTATTGTTTCGGAGTTTATGGGATGTTCTCCATCACTCAGTGGCGCGATAAGGGTCAATCCGTGGAACATCAACAGTGTGGCCGAGGCCATGGTTTTGGGAGTCACAATGGCGGATTCTGAGAAGGAGCTACGCCATGAGAAGCACTGCAAGTACATTACATCTCATGATGTTGCCTATTGGGCTAAGAGCTTTGATCAGGACCTCGAACGAGCTTGTGCAGATCATTATACGAAGAGGTGTTGGGGTATCGGATTTGGCTTGAAGTCGAGAGTTGTTGCGTTGGGTCCTAATTTTAGGAAGCTTTCGGTTGAGCACATTGTTAGTGCTTACAACAACACAAGTAGAAGACTTATCCTTCTTGATTATGATGGGACTATGATGCCTCAAGATAGAGTGGACAAATCTCCTAGCCCTGAAGTTATTTCCGTCTTGAACAGCTTGTGTAAGGATCCGAAAAACATCGTGTTCATCGTTAGCGGAAGAGGGAAGGATCCTCTAGGCAAGTGGTTCTCTGAATGTGACAAACTTGGGCTATCTGCGGAGCATGGTTATTTCACTAGGTAAATTCAAGAATTTGTGTTTTTGTGCAAGGGATTTGGTATTTTTCTTGTTCATATTCTTTGCTTAACTTGCTGGTTTGATGTTGTTCTGCTAGGTGGACTAAGGATTCAGAGTGGAAAACTTGCCGGATACATGTAGATGTGGAGTGGAAAAAGATAGTCCTGCCTATAATGGAGCATTACACAGAGGCTACAGATGGTTCATCAATAGAGCAGAAGGAGAGTGCTTTAGTCTGGCATCATCAAGAAGCCGACCCCGACTTCGGCTCGTGGCAGGCCAAGGAGCTTCTTGATCACTTGGAGAGCGTACTAGCTAATGATCCAGTTGTGGTAAAAACCGGTCAGCAGATAGTGGAGGTGAAACCACAGGTACATGATTATTATCTATGTTCGATGTGGGATAACATTCATATTGATGTCTTGTGTCTGTAACATACATATTTATGGATTGTAGGGGGTGAGCAAAGGTGTGGTGGTGCAGAATCTGATTGAAACCATGAGAAATAATGGACAAGAGACGGACTTTGTTCTGTGCATAGGCGATGATAGATCAGATGAGGAGATGTTCGAGGCGATTGCAAGCTCGGTTGCGGACCATTCATTACCCGAAACGACAGAGATATTCGCGTGCACGGTTGGTCAGAAACCAAGTATGGCCAAGTATTACCTTGATGATACAGTTGAGGTCATTAACATGCTGAAAGGCCTCTCGCTTGGATCAGCCTCAAAATCTTGATCAGTTTGATTTGATGTAGCTCTAGTGAAAAAAACAGAGATGTGTACATAAGATACATACAGTTACAGCCAATCTTGACTTAATGTTAGTGTTGCTGTTTCTTGCATTTCCATCTTAGAAAAGAAATGTAAGATCACTCCTTGTTCATAGTGGTCTCTCTGTTGGCGCCCAAGAAGAGATTTTTTTTTCCTTGCAATTTGGGATAGATTTCAGTTGCAGTTTCTTGGTCATAGAAAAGTGTAATTTGATACATCTTCTAAATCAAAATGACGAAAGTCAAGTGGCCATCTTACAGTCTCCAACTCAAAAAACTCAATAACCATTTACAAGTCATATAGCTCTATGGTCTTGTATTTCTGGGATATTATCTCGGCCTCAACTTTTCGAGCTGTATCAGTCGCGCAACCAACGAGAATGAGAACTGAGGTGCCTGCGAATCCCCTAAAAGCCGTAAGATGTGTTGCTTGTTCAATCACAGCAGGACCAGCAGCAAGAATCGCCAAGAATACCGACCCCAGAACAGATATCCGGCTCAGAACCTGTAAATCAGAAGCGATTCTCCCATTACAACACCATAAGCATACACGAATACAGTCCCTAGAGTGAAGTAATTCCTTCAAATGTTACCCTTTGGATGAATAGAGCAGTAGTTTTCCCAGGTCGGACGAGTGGTATTGAGGCGCCTTGCCTCTTCAACTGTTCACTCACATCGTCGGGGTCCAGTTGCAGGAAGGTGTAGTAGTAATTGAAGAATGCTATCAGCAAGATGTTAGTTGGCAAGTAGAAGGAACCTGAATCCATATATTACTATCAGTTCACAATCGTTGGCATTCATTGGCAGCACATAAACAGACACAAGAAGCTTAATAATCATGTTAACACGTACCCCCAGGGACCAAACCTACAGCAGCCTTCTTAAGAAAATCTAGTCCAGTAAAGCGTGCTAATGTTGCTGGAAGAGCCAAGGAGGAAGTAGAGAAGATGATGGGCATCACTCCAGTACTATTTACCTGCTTGTGGTAGTGTGGTACACTATTACTATAATTAAAATGTATGGAGGAAATACGACAGATACTTGATAGGGGAGTATACAACAAGCAAACATCAGAAATAGCTCACGTAACCTTAAAGGGTAAGTAAGCAGATTTTTGAAGTCCACCAGCTCCACCTGTATACCTTGAGGCATGATTAATTGGGATTTTTCTCTCTGCTTCCTGAAACATTATAATCAACTGAATACAATGTGCAGTAATATCAAAATAACTTGATGAGTAGAAGGTAACATGTACCTGGACATATACAATGCTGAGAACCAGCAAGAAGAAGGATACAATGGTGCCAACAAGGCCAACATAGTTACCATCTTGAAATCCTTGTGCAACAGTCCTCCCAAAAGATGCTGGTAAGTAGGAGATGATATTTGTGAAGATTAAGAGAGATGTACCATTTCCTAGTTTTAAGTCCGTAATCTTTTCCCCGATATAAGTTGTCAAAACTGAGCTGAGAGTTAGCAAAATTACAGTAGAGAGAACCCACTTGAGTGCTGAAGTCATTGACATAAGGACGAAGATATAGCACTTGTCCAATAGCCTGCCGCAAAAATTATATATATTATTGAGAATAACTTATCTGAATTGTCAAGTACAGTTCCCTAGCAAAATAAACAAGCAAAAGATATTGACAGAAAACTAGGTTTTGGTGTCCTAAACCATTGGAAAGCCTCAGGTGTCTAGTTTTCAACAAAAAAACGGCACTCAAAAATGTTATCTAGAGCATTCCGGTGCCAGATCTGATATGGTTGATAATGTGGGGGGACCATCTTATTTGGCATATACAAGTCAATAGAAAAAGTTCTCTATATGTTGACTGCAGACCCACTCAAGTATTTTTCATGCATTTCCAAGTTAAATTTAAACTGAAAAACAAAAACTTGCGCAGTTTGACAAGCATCTGAAAGTGGAAGATTGAAGAGATGTGGTGTTGTATGTGAGCCTCTAAATCGTGGGCATCAATTACCTGCACTACTGCAAACACTACAGATGCATAGCGAGTATATTGTAGCACCTTCTTTCGTCCAGCCTCCCCTTCTCTTTTTTGGAGTTCTTGCAACTTGGGGTAGATTTGAGTAAGAAGCTGAAAAACTATCTGTGCATTGATAAAGGGAACAATGCCAAGGGAGCCTATTCCAAGCCGACCGATACCCCCTCCAGAAAATGAATCTAGAGTGCCTAACAGGCTGTTTTGATCCAGATTACCAACAAAAGCTGCCCGATTGACTCCACCAAGAGGTATGTATATACCGAGTCGTGACAGAGCCAAAATGCCTAAAAGCTTGAGAAATTTTCCAGGAAGTGGCCCCTTGAAGAAATCCCCAAAATCAATGCTAGTATCTTCGATGCTAGCTGGAAAATGTCAAAGAATCCTATCAAGGGCCAAGAGCATTAGGTAAAATTTATAGGAGACATGAAATACACAAATAAAAATGATAATAAAGAAACCTGCCACTCCTCTTGCTGATGAATCCTTATCTTTTCTGGTACCCGAGGTACTCTTAAATGTTTGAGAAATTAATTCTAAAGCACTTTGCCATCCAGTGTTTAAATCTGACAATCCACCTTGGTTGATGCCCAGGGGGTCAAAAGCAGAACTATCGCAGCTGGAAAAATTTAAAATTACAATACATTTCATTGCATGTATAAGAGATCAACGATAAGTAAATGGATTCAACTTTAGATGAGACCGGCAGGAAATCCAAAACTAGAAATGTTTGCTATTCTAAGTAGTGGTGAATCAATAAAAGTCTACTAACTTATCTAGGTTTGGACTTGACCATTGAGGATAAATTGCTACAGGTTTCATCAAAGAAACTAGAACTCAGCTGTTTGGAGTTCCATCATTTCAAAACAATATTCTCACTCATGTGCCACACTTTCACTCAACGAACACATGCACATAGGCATGGGTTAACTTAGCACTGTTTACTCAAACTCCAGTCTGAATGAGACTAGTCTAGCAAGTAATTTTTATTTTACATACTTGTGGAGATATATTTTTGTACTTAGCTTCATACCATATAAACATAAAGTATCATATCATGTCTTTCCTAACTCCAGCAGCTAAACTTATACGTCGCATGAAAAATAGATAAAGGCGAGAACAGCTAATAGAAATCACAGAAAAAATCAAGGACATGCAAAGACATTGAGATCCATCATTAGAACATGAAATGCCTAATAGAAAAGTGATTTAGAAAACATAATAGATGCATACAGTCATTACTAGTACATGCATATATGCATATATGTATGTAATGCATACATAAAATATGAGACACCAAGTACTTTAGTATTGAGAAGTCAGATATACGTATCATGTCCTATATGAAAAAGTCTACTAATCAGCCTAGTAACAAATTAATAGTCCAGGGATCTCAGCAATCTGCAACTAATGACACTGTTAATTTGAGGAGTCATTAATCAATTTATCAGATTTTCTTCTTCTTGAATGTAGTCACCCATAAGGAGCGGGCTGGAAATGAGATTTCAAATCATAAATCTTTTTTAGCAGCCAATTTGGGGTAAACTCATGAGCCTACGCCTTTTAACTATCTAAGTTTGTTCACTTCATATGTACCATACTTTGACTACAATGCATCAGAGGGAGCAGAAAAGGCCTTTCTCCAATCTCACGATAGTAAATTATACTTTTTAGTTACTAGAGAGTGATAGCGTATTGGCTGAGAAGATTCTAGTTCAACCTTTGTCAAGGAACACCATGACCTTTTATCGAAACGCTCAGAATGAAAACGAGCCTTTATCTAAACAGGTGTATAAACATGAGTATCCTCTCATGTAAAAGTAGTGCATAGTGCACCCAAATTGGTAAATCAATTAAGACTCCTTAAAAAGCATGACTACTTAGAAGTTAGAACATTGTGATTTGCTTCATAAGCTTCACTAGCAGTTCATACATTACCAATTGATTTGGACTAGATCAATAATCCATAGTTTTAATTTGCTTTACGCAGAAAAGAAGCTTAGTCACACAGCTAACGTGATTCAAGAAAAGAAATGCAAGATTCAAATCCAACATATATAAAAGCACACAGGGAAGCAGCAGCAGCACCTCCTGGAAGAAGAGCTCTAAAAATTCTAAAGGCAAACAAAAAACTGAAAATTCCACAAAGAAAGAGGAGGCTACAAAAAAAAAAAAAAAAAAAAAAAAAAAAATCGAAAATTAAGGAACTAATCTATAGATGTGTGCCTTTGCTTGTTGCTTCTGCGAGATTTGTTTCCGGGAACAGCAAGTATAGCTCTGCAAATGGGTTTCTTACGGCTTCTATGGACATAATTCAACGGTTTTTCTGAAAAGGAATCTCTCTTGTGTATGGAATTGTGGTTTAAAGACGTGGTGGAACAGAAACAAGAAGAGATTTGCCTCACACTTATCAACATTATCTCCTCTCACTCTGAGCCTCTCTCAACAATTTGGACTAACTAATTTCTGGATCTCATTTTTCTTCCCTGGAAAATCGTTTTTGGGAACAACCGAACAAGGCTGGAATTTTTATATGCTTCTTGATTTGCAGTGGACTATCTCGAATAAAGAAGATAAATCTGCTAAAATCGAAGAAATTTTAGTTTCTCCTCTCTTCTCGTGTATAGGACGTTTGGATCCTTTTTAAGGAATAAGGCCTTTGTGCATTTTCCGTATTCGGCCTTTGTGTGGGTATTCGGGCTTTGTGTGTGGGCTAGAAGGCCTCTTGTTTTTGGAAAGGCTTTAGAAATTTGTTAAAATGAATTAAATCTTGGGCTGATTTCTCTTGTACCCATCCACACTATATCAAAAACATTTTACCAAGTATTTCAAGTAAGTTATATCCAATTTAATCATTTTGTCCACTTTTTTCAATTTACAGAATTTCATATCTGCATCAAATGATTAATTGTACAATTTCGTAGGTTTTTGCATCTCAATGATTGTAATGATTGACAAAATTGACTTTAGTTTTTTTCAAGAGATCGAGTCCCCGTCTGGTCCCAATAGATGAATAAAGTCCCAGTCGCCATTTAACCTTCCAAGTCCTAGTTAGTCCTTGTGGCTAAAATAAAATATCGATCGACTATATGAGAACAATAAATCATCAATTATCTTCCAAGTCCCGTTCAGTCTCTATCTGGTCCCAGTACCCAAATTAAAGTCTCAGTCGCATCCCTATCAAGTCTCGATCTCTTCCTTGTCGTCGAATCACTGTAGACTTTATAAGACCAATTTTCAATCAAATAATTCTCCAAGTCCCGATCGCGTCACTGCCAAGTACCTATCTGGTCCCTTTCACCGAATCAGAGTCTTAGTCGACTTTAAGAGTCCAATTTTAGGTTAAATTAACCTGCCAAGTCTCGATCGCATCCCTATCAAGTCCCGATCTAGTTTCAACCGCTGAATTAGAATCACAGTCTACTTTATGAGACCAATTTTCGGTCAAATAATATTTTAAATCCCATGGACGATCAAGTCCTGGTTTGATCTCCCAAACCCTGAACATGCACCTAAAACCCTCTCGAGGGAAATCAAGTAGAGTCCCAGTCATAAGGGTTTAGAGTTCCTGCTGTTGTCAAATGATCAAGTCCTTATCTCCTCTTAAAATTTGATTTTTTGATTAATTCAAAATGATTATGTGCTTTAAAATTGAATATAACTTCATCAAAATCAATTTAAAGATAATTGTATTCAATTTTAATGCATATAATCATTTGAACTAAATATTATAATAGAGTGATATTGATTTTAATTAATTTGAATTTGATTTAATCAAGTTATTGGAACCAAGGTGCACAAATAAAAACAAATTGACACGTATTGTCTACAAAAGAAAGTTAATTTATACATCAACAAGTTAGATTCAGAGTTAATAAATCGAATTATAATGCATACATAATAAGTTTGATACATATCAAATAACTTCAATAGCAATACAACTCTCCACTTCCGCAAGTAAAGGTCATAGCGGAATCAGTGACTGCAATAATAAAAGTAATAATTAAAATAAGATCGATGGCACAATATTATTAAACATTAATATTTAATACTTAATGATGGGAGGCGGTGTTGGAATTTTGTATATTGAAAGCAACATTTTTGCTTGATATAATGTGTTTTTTCTTTCTGCTGTTTTATTCTCTTATCTGATTAATTATATTCGCACATGTTGGTCATTTATCTTGTATAAGAGTTAGATTGTGTAGTGTATTATAGATCACGGAAGATTGCACAATTGGTTGAGCTAATAAGATATAAACAATTATCACAACTGAGACAACTTAAGGACAAGTTGTCGATTTAAGCTACAGTTTAGATAAGAAGTGGCTTGTCTTAGCTGCTTGTCTATACTGGTACACAAAATGTGATGTATTGATGGATCACAATGAGATGTGTTCTCCTAGCTGACCTTATTGGAGAACCAAAGATCTCAATGACTTAATTTGGTCTTAAGCTTGATAAGATTTCAACTGAGTGCATTTAGCTATCTATCACTTTGACTTACTATGGTGAATGTCATCGTGACTGGATCTACGTATTTTGGGTGATAGTGGTTAATTGTAGCTCATGCTGGTTATTTGTATTTTGCATTCGTATCCTTGTTAAATGGGTTGATAATATCCCTTGAGGAACTCGTAAGGATTAACACACTAAACCCGACCGGTTGATTAAGTTCATGTTTGTTAATAAAGTCGAGTGATACTACTCATGAATATAATAAGATGTTAATTAATGACAAATTGGCAAAAATAGTCCTCAAACTTATCGATTTTGCGAAATTTGTCCTCAAACTTTTTTTTGGAATTTATGTCCTCGAACTCCTTGTTTTTGAAAATTTAGTCCTGACATTAAATTTTTCGTTAATTTGAACAGAAATTAAATTTTTATTTAAAAAAATAAAAATACAAAAAGGACAAAAATGACTATGTTGAAAAACCCTACACTATTTTCTTTCCTCCATGGATTTTCTTTCGTAAGAAGAGAAGTGGAGAGCGGGAACAAGAGAGCGTCGTTGTCGACACACCTTCGCTCGTGAGCGCTTAGAGCCCCTCTTCCATCAATAGGTAGTCTCGCCCAGCTTTCGCCTTCTGAAGTAGCTAAGTTGAAGCGTTCAACGGTTCTTCTGCCTACTGCAATCAATTTCTTTTTTCAAGGTTGAGCTTATTCAATTAAATCTAATGTTGTGTTGCTCGTCCCTTGTTCAAGAGAAAGCGAGGAAAATATTACCCTCTTGATTGATCGATTGATTGGATGAACATCGGGAATAAGAGACGAAGGAGACGACCATCGAAGAAATAGGTTTTTTTCCATAGGGCGGGAATCGAAGTGTAATGTCGTCGTCAGGAAGAAAGAGGTTTTCTTCAAAGAGGTAAACTCCCTATCTTGGTTTCTTCTTCCATCGATTTCTGATATTTTTGGGAAAAAGAACAATTATGCGACATGAATATTGGGGGAAAAGAACTATCAATCTAGCTATAGAAGATATATTTGCGAGTCTCTGCTGCTTGCTTCATTATGTTCTTTGTTAGTCTCTGAAGCAAGCAACAACTTTCTTTTGATATGTTTGATTTGTCAATATGGTATTCTCCTAGTCCAGTTCATCAACACTGCAAATTAACAACTAATTGAGAATATGCTCTACTTGTGTTCTGTTGTTGATTCTGGGATGTAAGATGTAAAAAAACGAGCCACCATTTCTGACTCATATTTAGTATTTTAGCCTAAAATAAAAGTCATGGTCGAACCCTTATCTCCTGTAGCCCCTTCTCATCATTGACATTCTCCTGTAAGATCGTAATAGTAGTCAGCAATTTTATGAATGGAGAAAGGGATTGAAAATCTATAAGAAGTTAAAAGAAGCAGACCTCTGCATCTTTACTAGTTTTAGGTTGCTTCAGCTTCTCTTTCCTAATTGTTTATAATATATATAAATTATGTATGTAGAATTATACGTTGAAATTGGCGGAAGAAGTAGATTCCTACTAGATGATTTATTTGGCTTAAATACGCCTTCAACAAACCTCAAGTTGAAGTTTTATTCCTAGTAATGGATTATTCCTCATAATGTGCAAGAAGTTGATTCCTAACTAATGTGTATGTATAGATTTCTAGTCGTGGATTACTCCTCATAATTATCACATCCTTTGAATTTTATGGTTAATTTTTATTTTGAATCATAAGTCGAGATGGTGCGAAGCTCCCGTCGTCAGAGTGGAAAATCAATTGAACCAGTGATTGCTTCAATTTTGGAGGGCATGCTAGATAGTGATGCACTTGAAAAATAATTTGAGCAAGTTTTATTCTCATCCATGCTACTAACTTGTCATTTTTTTTCTTTTTTATGATAATGGTTTTAATTTTTGGGTGGCATTCTTGTAGATTGATTTGGAAGGAACGATATATGTGTTGGAACGAACTATTCTCTTAATATATGTGTTGTACAATAGGTCTATCGTCTCTAAATTTTTTTTTATATTTCTTGATCCTTTGTAGGGGGCATTGGTATCTTTTGATATTGTGCAACTTCAATCATGAAATAATAAAGAAGTCTCAATGCACGATTCAACTAGATTCTCTACATGGTGTAGATAATCCAATTCAACCACTAATCCGAAAGTAAGTCCTAATTAATTACCTTTTACATTCTTATTTAATAAATTAAGCATAGCATTAAGATGATGTTGTTTTCTTTGCATAGTTTTGTGTTTGATCTTTTAAAGTCCGAGTTAAAGCAAGTTGACAAAGCCTTGGTTTCTGGAATTCCCATACTAATTCCAAAGGCAAGTTTCAGCCACAATATTTTTCATATTTGTACCTTGATACTGAGGGCGATTACTTATTAATGAGCATATGTTATCTCTTGTTAGGTTCCCCAACAAAATAATGGTGAAGACTGTGGGGCATTCGTTCTATATTATGCATACAAATTTATGGAAAGTGCACCAAAGAATTTCAACCATTAAGATGGTTATCCATACTTTGTAAGTATATATCATGTAGATTTGTCTTAGTTTTATCTCTATCTAGATGAAAATTATCTTGGAATACATTATTAATTAATGGTCCAAATGATTGTAGATGAATAAAGATTGGTTTACATATGATGACCTAAGTGCATTTAGGCACTTCTTGGATATACTGAATGGGGGAGCTAAAGTGAAGGAAGTTGAAGATGAGGGTGATATTATCTGTTCAGGTACGTCAAGCAAATTGGAGCCAAGCCAAAGGGGTTTAGGAGAGTGTAATAATGTAGTTGGCCAAGAGCCAAGTCAAGGAGGAACTGAAACAGTACAGGGTGTTGTTGTTGATGAGGTTGGTCTCTTGGGAAGGGGTAAAGAAAAGGTTAGCAGGATATTGCCAATATGTACAAGTACAAATACAAGTGAGGGTAATGAAGGAATTGGCAAGGAGCCTTATAAGAATGGTGTAGAATAATGACAAAGTGATGAGGATAAAGAGTTTGGGCAGGATATTTCCTTCTATGAGGATTCTGACTACAATAATAGTGAAAGAGAAGACATCTTTGAGGTAATTATTGAGCCGGTTCTTTTGGACTTTGATTCAAATGTGGCAAGGGAAGCTAGTCTAAGGAATTTCACCACCACTGTTGCAGAGGCTGGAAGTGATGCAGCTAGTAATCACACTAAAGTGTCTGAGGATGATGGTGAAGTTAAGGATAAAGAAGAGTCGGGTCCCTCAAAGAGGTCTTCTTAGAAGAGATGGCAATTGTTGGATCTTCAAGTAATGAACGATATTTGTCTAGACTTTGGGACTGAAACGGTTGAGAAAGGGAATATTGATGAAGATAGAAATTATGATGAAGAGTTCTATACAATGGAAGATTCGGAGGATGAAGATGAAAATCCAAAAAAGAAGCACCAAGTGTTTAATTTGGCAAGGGATGGGGATGAACCAATATTTAGGGTCGGTATGTTGTGATGGAATATAGGAGAGGAAGAATTATAGCTTCTTCCACGTATGTTGTAGTCGCCTTGATTGTTACTCCTGTTCAGATCTTCTGGACTGTGTCTCGACCCTTCCGCTCCTCCGTGTGGACAGAGATCTGAGAGGAATGAATGAAACTGCTCTCACGTACCTCACGTTCTTTTTGAATGGCGTGGATCTCAAGAATGAAGAATCATAATCTATTTCCTGAACGTGTATATTTATAATATAATATATATAACATTATATTATAATTGTGGCCTATTAGTAATTACTCTCTCCGTCCCATAATTCTTGTCCCTTATTCCTTTTTGGGACGTCCCACAATTCTTGTCCCTTTACCTAAAATAGCAAATTATTACACACTTTTTTTAAGGGCCCCACCATCTTACTTACAATTAACCACTCTCCTAAATTTCCGTGCCCAAAAGAAAAGGGACAAGAATTGTGGGACGGAGGGAGTATATTGCTAATGGGCTTCCAATAAATTAATATTCAGCCCATAATATAATTAATAATAACTAGGTCACTTATTTATCAGTTAATTGGCCCAGTCAATTAATTCCAGATAAATATTTTTATATTATTAAATAATGTATAAATACATTAATATATTAATAATAATTTTCGAGGGAGCAAAATAAATATTGGGCAACTAATTGGGCCAGACCAGGGATTCAATACAAGAAATAAAGTCGGGCCTCAAATTAATTAATTATCTATGCTCAGCCCAGAGCAAAATTAATTAATAAACACAGATTCATTCTACTAGGGAATCCGTACCGACTTACCCCTTTATCCCAACTTGAGTATGGGCTTGTATTTTAGACTTAATTGATTTCCGATTTAAAAAACAAATGTCTGTTAATTAATTAAGCTCACTGACAGCTTAAATTAATTAACATATTATTACATTCTTAAGTAGTACCACTCGACCTTATTAACACACTTAAACTTAATTAATCTGTCGGGTTTAGCGTGATAATCCTTATGAGTTTCACAGGGGATATTATCAACCCATTTTACTAGGATACGGTTGCAAGATACTGACAACCAGTCTGAGCCAGAATTAACTACTAACACCCAAGATACGTATATCCGGTCGAGATGACGTTCAAAGTAGTAGGTCAAAGTATTAGATAGCCAAATGCACTCAACTAAAGTTTTACGAAGCTTAAGACCAGCTAAGTCACTAAGATCTTGGTTCTCCACTAAGGTCAGTCAGGAGAACACATCTCATTGTGATCCATCAATACACCACCTTAAGTGTAGAAATAAAAACAAACAGCCAAGGCAAGCCACTTCTTATCTAGACTACAGCATAAACCAACATTTTATCCTTAAATTGTTTCAGCTATGACAACTTTTTATATCTTGTCAGTTCAACTAATTCGTGTAGTCTTCTGTGATACCCAACACACTACACAAATGTAACTTTTATACAATATAAATGATTACATGTGCGAATATATATATATATATATATATATATATATATATATATATATATATATATATATATATATATATAGGAGATGGATCTTTTAGGAACACTCTCTTAACGAAGGAACTAGGAACACATCTCATCTTTTCATTTTGAAGACGTATGGCTTAGATTAAAGGAGATGTTTCTAATTTTAAAGCCCTTAGTTAATTTCATTAAGGTAATTATGTAATCTTCAATTTTATTTCAAAAACCTAACTTTCCAATTTATTTAGAAATTCAATATTCCTCCTCTCTCTCCTCTGGTTTTTATCGTTATTTCTCTTCTCTCTCCTCTCTTGTTTTTCTGTTTACTTTTTCTTTCTTCAGTAATTTTCTCAATAATATCTTATGTACTTTACATTTAATTTGTATGCACTTTTCGTTTTTTCTGTATGCACTTTCGTTATTCAGATCTGGGACGAATTTGTTCAAATCTGGGACGTAGCTCTGCAGATTTATGACGAATTTAGACAAATCTAGGGTATAGAGAGAGAGAGAAGAGAGAGGGAGAAAAAAATTGTTCTTCATTTTATCTGTATGCACTTCATTTTGAATTTTTATGCACCTTTCATTTTTTCTGTATGCACTTTCGTTAATTTGCAGATCTGGTTAGAGTATCTGCAGATCTGAGATGTATATATTCAGATCTGGGATGGATTTGTTCAAATCTGGGACGGTGCTGCGGTGGAGGGACGATGGTGCGGCGGCGGCGCGGTGGAGGGACGATGGTGCTACGGCGGGGTGGTGGGAGGACGACGGTGCTGCAGCGGCGCGGTGGAGGGACGATGGTGCTGCGGCGGTGCGGTGGGAGGACGACGGTGCTGCAACGGCGCGGTGGAGGGACGATGGTGCTAACGACGGTGTTGCGGCGGCACGGTGGAGGGACGACGGCACTGCGGTGGTGCGGCGATGTGTGTAGTGTATTGGGGGAGATTTCTGCAAATTGAGAAATAGAGAGAGAGAAGAGAGAGAATGTAGAGAGTGTAGAGAGGATAATGAAGACGTAAAAATTATGTCACTTCATTTTTGTATCTATTTTTTAAGGTTTTGTACCAATTTACCCTTTTTAAACTCAATAACATTTAAAATTTATTTCTTACCTATTAATTTAACTTTTGATCTCAACCATCCATATCTACAAAATAGAAGGAGGAAATTTGTTCTCAATTCCTTCATTAAGGGGGTGTTCTCAAAAGAACCCTCCCCTATATATATATATATATATTTATTTATCAGATAGGAGAATAAAATAGTGGTAAGGATAAAACACACTGTATACAAACATAAATTTTGCTTCCAGTATACAAAATCCCAACAATTCTCCCACTTATACTAAAGTTAACTTTTAGTATGCAATGTGTCAGTTCTGGTACTAACTAGTACAAAAAAAAAAAAAAACGCTCAGCTATCTGTCATCTATCACTGCATCTTACTTACACAAAAGTTTATGCAGTTCTAAGTGGGGGGCATCTCTACCACTCATAAGCCACGGACATGCTTCTCGTAAGCCGGAACTGGTAAGCTCTTTGTGAAAGGATCAACTAGGTTGTCTTCAATTCTAATTTTGTCAATCATTGCGTCTCCTCGATGTACGAATTCTCGTATGATGTGGTACTTCCTGTCTATGTGTTTAAACGCCTTGTGGGATCTAGATTCCTTCGAATTTGCCACTACACACGCATTATCACAATAAATTGTGATTGCCATAGGCAAATTCGGAATAATATCAAGATCCAGGATGAAATTCTTGAGCCAAACTGCCTCTTTCGAAGCTTCTGAAGCAGCCGCATACTCTGCTTCCATGGTTGAGTCCGCAATGCATTTCTGCTTTGCACTCCTCCATGAGATGGCTCCACCTCCCAAGGTAAACACATAACCCGAGGTAGACTTCTTCTCGTCTCTGTTAGCCTGGAAATTAGAGGTCTGTATAACCTAAAGGTATTAGAATGTTTGACTGGTAAACAAGCCTATAATCTCGAGTCCGTTTAAGGTACTTGAGAATATGCTTGATTGTAGTCCAGTACTTCTTTCCAGGGTTAGACTAATATCTTGAGACCATGCCTACACCATATGAGATATCTGGTCTCGTACAAAGCATTGCATACATGAGGCTACCAATAGCGGAAGCATATGGTACTAGCCTCATACTTTCTATCTCTTTAGGCGTTTTAGGGCATTGATTCTTGGATAGAAAAATGTTATGTCTGAAAGGTACTAAACCCCTCTTGGCATTTTGCATGCTAAAACGAGCAATGACAGTGTCAATGTAGGACGCTTGTGACAAGCTTAACATCATTTTCTGGCGATCTCGGATAACCTTAATCCCAAGGATGTAAGCAGCTTCACCTAAGTCCTTCATTTGAAAATGCTCGGATAACCACGTCTTTACGTCTGATAACACTTCAACATTGTTGCCAATGAGAAGGATGTCATCTACGTAAAGTGCAAGAAACACCACTGATCAGTTAACACAGATATGGTATACACACTCTTCGTTAGGACATGATACAAAACCATAGGATTTAACTACCTCGTCAAAACGCTGGTGCCATAACCGGAAAGCTTGCTTAAGTCCATAAATAGACTTCTTAAGCTTCTAAACTAGATGCTCTTCGCCTTCCTTCGCATAACCTTCTGGCTATTTAATGTAGATGTCTCTTCCTTTTTCAAGGTGACCGTTTAGGAATGCGGTTTTGACATCCATATGACAGATCTCTAGGTTCATGTGAGCTGTTATGGCAAGGAGAATCTAAATGGACTTGATCATTTCTACAGGCGAGAAGGTCTCTTCATAATCGATACCTTCTTTTTGGGTAAAACCCTTCGCCACTAGCCTGGCCTTAAATGTCACAATCTCTTCATTAAGTCCTCTCTTTCTCTTGTATACCCACTTACTACTAATAGCCTTGCAGCCCTCAGGTAGTTCTGTGATCTCGTATACATCTATATCAGTTATGGATTCAAATACCGAGTCCATAGCGATTCGTCATGAATCTACCTCTACATCTCCCACTGCTTCGTTGTAAGTCCAGGGATCCACGGTATCTTGTTCATCTGTCGGGAGATGATCAGACGTCTCCCAGTGAACATATACCGATCAGGTATGAATATCACCCTCTCACTACGTCGAAGAGTGTCAAGCGCTGTGTTAACAGATTGTGTAGTTGCTCGTGGAGCTCTATCTTGCACAACTGGCTCTGTGAGTGGATCTTGATCACCTTGTATTTCTTCAAGGATGATCTCGACTCGAAACTTGTGATTACTAATATAATCTTCTTCTAAGAACCGAGTGTTGGTGCTAATAACGATCTTCTGTTCCTTAGGATCATAAAAGTATCCACCCTTCGTTTCCTTCGGATACCCTATGAACAACATCACTTTTGAGCGTGATTCTAATTTGTCGGCCTGCCTATTTAGCACATAAGCAGGACAATCCCAAATCCTTAAGTGGTGCAAACTAGGCTTATGCCCGTTCCACAACTCGAAATGGGTCTTTTGTACTGACTTGGAATGCACACGGTTCAACAAGTATGCTACAGTCTCTAGGGCATATCCCCAAAAGGAAACTGACAAAGTTGCATAACTCATCATCGACCGAACCATCTCTAAGAGAGTTCGGTTCCTTCTCTCTGACATACCATTCTGTTGAGGCATACCTGGTGCTGTCAGCTGGGATATAATCCCACATTCTGTCAAGTAGTCCTTGAACTCATTGAATAGGTATTCCCCACCACAATCAGATCACAGTGTTTTGATTTCTTTATCTAACTTCTTCTCCACTTCTACCTTGAATTCCTTAAAGATTCCAAAGCAATCCGACTTGTGACGAAGAAGGTAAACATATCCACACCTCTACTAATCGTCATTAAAAGTGACGAAGTACTCATACCCTCCACGAGCTTGTGTAGACATAGGCCCACACAAGTCAGAATGTATCAAACTTAATGCTTCTATGGCTCTATAACCCTTTGCCTTGAAAGGCCTAGTCACCATCTTTCCTTCCAAGCAGGGGTTGAAAGTTCGAAATGGTTCAACTTGGAGAGACTCAATTGATCCATATTCCACCAACCTTTGAATCCTGTTAAGATTGATGTGACATAGTCTTAAGTGCCAGTAAGTTTGGTTTAGCTTAGAAGATTCTTTCCTCTTCTTAGGATTTGATGATGAGGAAACAATATTAACAGAATTATACGGTTTAGAAGTAATAGTATATAAAGATCTGTTTAATGGCCCACCACAGATAAAATCATCGTCTTTCATGATAGAAACTTCACTATCAAAACTTGATTTATAACCATCCATGGTGTAGAGTTTTGAAACAGAAATTATGTTTCGCCTAAACTCAGGCACATATAAAACATCTTTAAGTGCTAAAACAAAAATATCAAAAGATAGATGTAAATCTCCAATGACAATTGTAGGAACTCTCGATTCATTGTCCATTGAGACTACCACCTCGCCATCGCTCAATTCCCTTTTCTGCAAGAAACCTTACAAGGTGTAACAAACATGATCAGTTACCCCCGAATCTACTACCCATTCGTGGGTAAAAGAGAAAACCAGAACAATTTCAGTTACAAGAGCGACTCGCGTCTCTTTCTGTTTAGCCTTGACATCTGGATAACAATTCTTCCAGTGTCCTTTCTTACCATAATTGACGAACTTTCCTTTCTCCTTTGGCATTCACATGCCGCCGGTAAGGACCGTCTTCTTACTCCCACTGCTCTTCTTGAATTGACCACCCTTTCTGCTCTTTTTCTGGTTTCCGCCTTTCAGAGGATTCCTTGAGCAACTAGTGATGTTCAAGATTTGAGCGCTCTTGCCCTTTCCTATAACCTCTTTGACCGCTACCGAAGAATTGAGTAACTTACTCAGAGTAATCTCAATCTTTGACATAGCGGTCCTAAAACAGAAGTTCTTATAGGACCTTGTAAGAGCATTTATTGGGACGGTAAGATTTCTCTTCCACTCTTTGAAATTTGTTAACCCGTTAGGGTTTGGTTGGTGAGACTGTTTAGGAACTCGAAATTTTTTCGAACCAACATATCTGGAAAATATAATTAAAAGCATGTAAGAAACTTATATTTGCACATAATTCGTAATTAATCATCATTGTAACCTTTTGAAAAAATCAATGATGTTAAATACTCGGATAGCCCTAGAGATCACACTCGTAAGCTACTCAGGTGGATGTTTACTTGTGTACCCCTAGACCAAGCTATATACTTAGCTCTTTAATTCCAATCCACGCCTAGGTTCTTAAGACGAATGGAATTAATAATCGAATATCTCTGGACCATGTCACTATTTAATTAAAACATGGGAAGGGACTTCTCAGGAAGTTGTACCCGCGGTGACATCTAAGCTTTGACCATCAATTTGACCGAATTAACATCAAATTCTCGAAATTGACATACTTACACGAACTATACCGCATTCAGTTTGATTTAATTGGTCATCCTATTTAATTATTATTTGCCAGAGTACTCGTGTTCACTTGGCACGTAAGCCACTCGGGTGGACGTTTACGGCTTCGCTCCCACTACTCAATAATAGTTAAATATTTTTTTGGAAAACCCATCTCACAAAACTTGTGGTTCAAAAATATAGTAGCAAAAACTCAAGTGGACGTTTACTTATATAATTGTTCCACTTTTGTGTAGAGTCCAATTAATGGAGGTCCGTATTAATGCTTAATGTCCAATTTGATTGGAATCTTATTAAACATTAATTATTTTATTATTTGCTTAGCCTTTTTCTTCAAAAGGTTTGTTTTGAATCATGTATCACCACATAATTCCTAAAGCATGCAATTTCTTAGCGCACATAATGAAACGTGCTCGTGAAAAATAAACATGCTTTAAAAAACATAAATCATATTTTCATGTTTTTCTAAACTCAGTTAAACACATAATTGTATGCTAAATCATAGTAATAAATAAACGCGCAAATAGGAAATAAAAAGTCGTTATCGTGCTTAAAAATATAGATAAAAATTAAATATCTATCTATTACAAAGCCCGATCGAAAATACAGTTCTTCGAAATCTCTCGAACCGAAAACTGCATCAAAATTGCATCGAAAAAACTGCCTCGAAACTGCATTAGTGCCAGTCAGCAAGGGTAGTTGCTACTTGTCAAACACATGGCAACCACGTGTACAGGCCACATCAGCGAGGGATGACGTCAGCAGAGCCAGGGCTGATGTCAGTCCTTCTTCTTCCTCACGAAATCAGCGCCGCCTGGACGTTTCCGACACTACATGGGTCCTCGCCGCCCGGCGCTTGCAAACGCGACATGAAACACAATCGCGATTACTCCCGTCTGCGCGCGACGGGCAATCGCAGTCGCGCGAATCGCGATTGCTCCCTCTCACTCCCAGTCGTCATGGGAAGTGAAGGACGGCCGCCCGGAGCCGCCGCCGCGACCTGGTGCTGTGAAATTTCACAGCCTATTGCCGGCAAGCTCCGCCGTCCTAAGTTCATCCTCTTAGACCCGCGATTTCATTCAATTGATTCATGGAAAACGATATTTGGATGATTATCGACCACCATGAATGGATTCTGGCCGAAATCATCCATCAATTTCCCTCAATTTTTGAATTTATTGCCGGAATAACATAAATTAGAGCAGCAACTTCGAACATCGATTCTGGTCACATCCGGGATCGAATGATCCCATACGACATATCAACACGAAGCTCATGAGATAAGGAATCTAGAGGTTCAAGTCGATCATCAATCAGATACTGGACGCAAGGGGAATCGCCGCCGCAAGATGCGGCGGAACCCTAGCCAAACTAGGGTTTTCGGCAAGATTGGGAATTTCTTCTCTGTCTCGATTTTTGTGCCTCATGGACAAATTACAGTACAAACACGTAGCAAATAGGTCATATCATATACTCGTGGATTTTCTCATGAGAAAAACGTTACAAAGGGGTCAAAACAGTAGCTCGCAGGCCGCCCCAAATACAAAAAATGCCCGATAACGACGAAAATAAATCCTAATCATGCTCCTAAAAGCAACAATCAGAGTCGAAACCTGGCTCTGATACCAATTGATGGAATGTAGGAGAGGAAAAATTATACCTTCTTACACGTATGTTGCAGTCGCTTTGATTGTTGCTCTTGTTCAGATCTTCTGGACTGTGTCTGACCCTTCCGCTCATCCGTGTGGACAGAGATCTGAGAGGAATGAATGAAACTGCTCTCACGTAACTCACGTTCTTTTTTAATGGCGTGAATCACAAGAATGAATAATCAGAATTTGTTTCCTAAACGTGTATATTTATAATATAATGTATATAACATTATATTATAATTGTGGCCCATTAGTAATTATATTGCTAATGAGCTTCCAATAAATTAATATTCAGCCCATAATATAATTAATAATAATTGAATCACTTATTTATCAATTAATTGGCTCAGCCAATTAATTCCAGATAAATAATTTTTATATTATTAAATAATGTATAAATACATTAATCTATTAATAATAATTTTCGAAAGAGCAGAATAAATATTGGGCAACTAATTGGGCCAGATCAGGGATCCAATACAAGAAATAAAGTCGGGCCTTCAAATTGAAGCTTATGGTTTTGTGAAAGTCACCGAAGACTACGATGGTATTAACAAATATGTCTCTAAAGAAAATGTTACGGGATGGAAGAAAAGAAGCATATTCTGGGATCTTCCTTATTGGAAATTCTTGTTGGTTCGACACAATCTCGATGTCATGCACATTGAGAAGAACGTGTTTGATAATGTGTTCAACACTGTCCTAAATGTGACAGGAAAGACCAAAGACACGCCGAAGTCTAGGGCAGAGTTGAATACATATTGTGCTAGACCTGAACTGAAGAAGCTTAACGAGAGTGACAGACATTATCCGAAAGCATGTTACATGCTGGGTCGTACAGAGAAGCATGCATTATTAACGTGGGTGAAGCAGCTCAGACTACCAGATGGTTATGTGTCCAACATGAGCAGATGTGTAGACATGAGTAAGTTAAGAATGTTTGGGATGAAAAGTCATGATTGTCACGTTTTCATGCAACGGCTTCTACCGGTTGCATTTCGTGAACTTCTTCCACAACCTGTTTGGACAGTAATTACAGAGTTGAGCTTATACTTCAGAGACTTAACATCTCGTGCTATAAGAATTGAAGATATGAGGAGACTAAACGAGAGTATTCCAATTACTCTTTGCAACTTGGAGCGCATATTTCCACCAAGTTTCTTCGATTCCATGGAGCATCTCCCGGTGCATTTAGCTGATGAAGCTCGTTTAGCCGGTCCTGTTCAATATCGATGGATGTATCCATTTGAGAGGTATAATATCATTCATATTATCGTTTTCCTATTCAATATCATTTCTTCCTAATTATTAATGCATTGAACCACCCTTTATCAGATATTTAGGGAAATTGAAAAAATATGTTGGCAATAAAACTCGATGAGGAAGATTTTGACGAAGGAGATGATGATGAAGAAGAACATGTTTTGACATCAGAAGATGAGGAATTTAGTGATGACTAGTACACCTTACAGGTTTTAAAAGAATTTTATTTTATTTTTTTGGCCAAAAACGATTAATGATTATTCTTTGTTTTCAGGTACATGGCGCCTCCCAGAGGTCGTGGCAGGACTGTATCAGCTCCTGCTGGGCGTGGAGCACCCCCATCGACATCTGGCTATGGGGGCAGTCCCCCTGAGTCGGGTGGACCCCATCAGGGTTCACCGACTCTTACTCGGTGGATAGCCGCCGATGTTTCGAGATTTCACCTGAGGGGTATGTAATAATTGTTTTTATTAATTTTAAATATATCAAATTTCACTTGGATTAACCAATTTTCAATAATAGGCGATTGCTTGAGCCATCTGGATTGGCCTCGACAATCGTTGATTGTTTTAAAAAGATCAATAACCCGACTGGGTTCACTTGGAAGCTGACTCCTCCTGAAATTAAGGAGCAGTATTTTGAAGAATTTAAGGTTAGTTTTTCTTTCAAGTTTACAATCTTATAATTTAGCATTTATTTATATATATCTAACATGTATAAACATGTAAATTGCAGAAGCACTTCCGCCGGCCCGCCGACTAGGACTGCATACCCACCACATGTGGCGTAAGAGGGCATCCAAGAGGTTCGGCCGACCGGCACTACGAAATGAAGATGGGCCGCCCTCAAAAATCGGACTACATCAACACGAGAGAGGTGGGCGGCCCTCAACGAGTACCGGATGCGGCCGAGGTGCTCCGAAGTCGAGACCGCTTCCCAGTGCCGCGAGTCGAGCCCGAGCCGGGCGCCGGGATGAGCAAGCACAAAGGAGGGTCCCGGTCGCCCATGCAGGACTCACGTCTACGGTAAGTCTCATTTTATATGTTTTTTAGCTTCTTATGTCTTTGTTTTTGACATAATTTTGTTTATGCATGTTATGAATAGGCTTCTCAGAGGGGATGCTCCTTAGAGTCCACCGCCTTTGACACTTTCCAGAGTCTCCATTACAAAGGTGGAGACTTCTCCAACATGAAGGCGGCGAGACTTCATGTAAGCACACAATTACAATATAGAATATTATTCTACAATTCTGAGTTTGACTAATTTCTTTTTTTATATTGTAATAGGCGGAGGTGGAGCGGATTGCTGCTGAAGAAGGCCCCCACGCGGATAAAAATGCGATTTATCTGCGTTTGGAAGGGGTTCGGGACAAGAAGCAGCGGCTCTACGGTTTCGGCGAGGAAGGGAGCGGCTACATCAACGCCGCCAGCCGCTCTTCTACTTCCTCACTTGGGTCATCCCAGAGCAATGCCGAGATCATGCGCCGACTGGAGGAGGAGTCGGTAGCTAGGAGGAGCCTCGAGGCGCAGGTCGCATATATGAATGCGCAGATGACCCAGCTTATGGAGATGATGGGCTCCTCTAGCCGACGACAGCCTCCGGACGACAGCCAGTCCCCTCCTCTCACCTCTTTATGATTTATTTATTTATGGTTTATGTATATATACTGAATATTTGGATTTTAGGATTTATATATTTATATTTCGGTTTGCTTTTTGAGTTGATTTGAATCGTTATATGTGATGCGTTGGTTGGTTAAATATATGTGATGTGTTGGTTGGTTAAAAATTGCAGGTTGTCGATAACTGGGTACAAAAAAACGAAAAAATTTATATCTAAAAAAAAAAATCTACCGACGTTTTACCGACGGATATTTCCGTCGGTAAATAAACCAAAAAAAATATTACAAAATTATTTTAAATTTACCGACGGATATTTCCGTCGGTAAAAAAACTTAAAATTTATTTAAAAAATTATATTAACATTACCGACGGAAAATTCCGTCGGTAAATAAAAACAAAAAATTTATTTAAAAATTATTTTAAATTTACCGACGGAAAATTCCGTCGGTAAAGAAAAAAAATTATTTAAAAATTATTGTAAATTTCCTCCTCCTCCTCGACAGAATATCCGATGACAATCTCCCGACGGTTTATTTCCGTCGGCAATCCGTCGGGAAATATTACCGACGGAATATTCCGTCGGTAATATTTACCGACAAAGCCTGACCCGACGCATTTATTCTGTCGGTATTCCGTCGGTAATTTTTTTACCGACGGAATTTTGCGGTTTACCGATGGAATTTTCCGTCGGTGTACGGTGAATTTCTTGTAGTGAAATTAATTAATTATCTATGCTCAGCCCAGAGCAAAATTAATTAATAAACACAGATTCATTCCACTAGAGAATCCGTACTTACTTACCCCTTTATCCCAACTTGAGCATGAGCTTGTGTTTTAGACTTAATTGATCTCCGATTTAAGAAACAAATGTCCGTTAATTAATTAAGCTCACTGACAACTTAAATTAATTAACATCTTATTACATTCCTGAGTAGTACCACTCGATCTTATTAACACACCTGAACTTAATCAACCGGTCGATTTTAGTGTGATAATCCTTACGAGTTCCTCAGGGGATATTATCAATCCATTTTACTAGGATACGGTTGCAAGATACATACAACCAGTATGAGCCATAAATAACTACTAACACCCAAGATACGTACATCCGGTCGCAATGACGTTCACCATAGTAGGTCAAAGTATTAGATAGTCAAATGCACTCAGCTGAAGTCTACCAAGCTTAACACCAGCTAAGCCACTGAGATCTTGGTTTTCCACTAAGGTCAGTCAGGAGAACACATCTCACTGTGATCTATCAATACACCACCTTAAGTGTACTAGTAAAAACAAGCAGCCAAGACAAGCCACTTCCTATCTAAACTACAACTTAAAACAATTTATCCTTAAATTTATTCAGCTGTGATAACTGCTTATCTTGTTAGTTCAACCAATTCGTGTAGGAGAATAAAACTTTTATACAATTGTTAGTTTCAGCTGTGATACACAAATCTAACTTTTATACAAGATAAAGGATTACATGTGCGAATATATATATATTTATCAGATAGGAGAATAAAATAGTGGTAAGGACAAAACACATTGTATACAATTATAAAATTTGCTTCCAGTATACAAAATCCCAACATGTTGTTCCCCACGAAGCAGGTGCTGAAGAAGGTTATATTTAACCATGTGATCAAGCATGGTAAGAATATAAAGATAAAGAAAAATGACAAAATCAGGATTTCAGCAATTTGTAGTGGGCATGAGTGCGATTGGAAGTTGTATGCCAGAGTGTATGATAATAGCAAGACATTCCATATAAGAACTCTTCAAGTTGTTCACAAATGTCCAAGGGACATGGAACATAACATGGCAAGTGCTGAATACTTGGCTGCAAAATACATAGACGTTTTTCAGTCAAATAATCATGTTATTATTCGGTAGTTTCAGCAGATTGTTAGGAAGGATCTTATGGTAGGCTTGAACCAATGGAAGAGTTATAGAGTGAAGTGCAAGGCAAGAGATATGATTGAGGGAAATTTCGAACACACTTGTTGAGAATCTATGCAGTATTGATATTGATCCAATCTATTTGGTTGGTTTATTCATACATTTAGGCACTTTCTCGTACTGATAAGTTGGAGTGTTTGTATTCGACATATGTATTGTGCAAAGATGTTGATTTCAGTTTTGTTGCAGATAGTATTACTTTGGTCTGTTTGGTTGATTTTTATTTATTTGGTCGCGAACGTGCTTGCTGACAATCTGTGCAGTATTGATATTGATCTAGTTGGTTGGTTTATTCATACATATAGGCACTTACTTAGATGTATATAACAACTTTCGAATGTTGTTGGATCTATTTGATTGGGATGGTTCATATTTTGTAGTTGAATATCTGACAATTCCTTTTATCCTTGAATGTAGAAGAAAACTTCTCAGAAGATTGCTCAAAAAAGGAAACTTGTTCGTTGTGGTTGGTGTGACTAAGAAGGTCATAATAGAGCGACTTGCACCGAAGCTGGAGCGTGCTTGGATGGGCACATAAGTAAGGAAGCAACTTTGAGGATGTTAGATTGAAGTCATAGGAGGATATATGTTTTGCACATATAAGTCGTTTGGGAGCTAGGAGTGAATGTTTTCTTTGAAAAAATTGGGATTTGCTTATTTTGAAGTAAAAATTATGGTTTAATGGTTATTTAGAAGTAAATGATAGGTGTGACAATAACTTCTTTTTTATTATTTTTAATTTGCAGTATATATTTTGCATTTCGAATTAAGTGTTGTTTATACTGATACGAAGAATAATTAACTTAAATTTGATACGTAGCAATTAAGTTATATAAAAACTTGCAAATTTAATACAAAATTTCGTCTATACGAAGCAATTAGTTTATTCTCTAAAATTAATGAAATTAAATTTCAAACTGTTGAAATTGGCTAAATAGGTCCCAAATTATTCAATATTTGCAATTTTGGTCCATGTAGATGAAATTAACAATTTTGCCCTTTTTGTTTTTTTTTAAAATAAAAAATTGATTTCCAATCAAATTGACGGAAAATTTAACGTCGAGACTAAATTCGCAAAAACAAGGAGTTCGAGGACATAAATTCCAAAAAAAGTATGAGGACAAATTTCGCAAAATCGATAAATTTGATGACTATTTTTGCCAATTTGTCTTAATTAATTTAAGCTGTCAGTGAGCTTAATTAATTAACGGATATTTGTTTCTTAAATACATGGATCAATTAAGCTTGAAAGACAAGACCATGCTCAAGTTGTGATAAAGGATTCTCTAGTGGAATAAATCTGTGTTTATTAATTAATTTTGCTTTGGGCTGAGCATAGATAATTAATTAATTTGAGGCCTAACTTTATTTATTGTATTGGATTCCTACTCTGGCCCAAAGAGATGCCCAATATTTATTCTGCTCTCTCGATAATTATTATTAATAAATTAATGTATTTATACATTATTTAATAATATCAAAATTATTTATCTGGAATTAATTTGCTGAGCCAATTAATTAATAAACAAGTGGCCCAATTATTATTAATTATATTATGGGCTGATATTAATTTATTGGAAGCCCATTAGCAATGTAAGTATTAATGAGTCGTAATTATAATATAATGTTTATGTACATTATATTATAAAGAATACATATATTATTTTTCATATCATTATTCCAATCACATACGAACGTGAGAGAAGCAGAAGGTAATTTTTTTTTCCTCTCAGATCTTTGTCCACACGGAGGAGAGGAAGTGTCGGGACACAGTGCAGAAGCTCCATACATGAGCAAAAACCAGAGGCATTCCAAGGACGCATGTATGATTGTCTTCCAGTTCTTCAGGCGAATCGAAATAACCAGAGGAACATCCGACCTATCTTGGTCGGTTAGTAATAACATAAATTATTTTGGAGCCGATAGATAATAATCAATATTTAACTCTAGTGATTTGTACTTGGGGAGGCTGATGCGTAAGAAAAAGCTGATCAACCCAATATGAATCTAACATATTGAGGACGACCCTCTTGGTACCTATTGGTGGGGGGAGGAGGAGGCTGATGTGTCTAATAGAGGTATCGTTGAATCCTCATTAACACACATGTAAACCTTAGACTCACAAGGGTCATAATAAGCTTATGGATTGAAATCACAACGACCAAGCATAAACCCTATTATAAGGGCATATTCGTACTGCGAAAATCGAATTTTATTTCCTCGTACACAAATCCAAATGTTCATCTCGTCATCTTCCTTAAACACAATTTCGTGACTCATACGAATTTTTATCCCTCTAGATGCGCTTCTACTGACGATTCACTCTAGAAAATCTTCGAAACATCTGGCACTAAACTAATTGACAAGTGTATCACCTACCATAATACTTAATATCGTCCTAATAGTACAGAAAAATAGAAAGCATGAGCGCCAAGTCAATCTTCAACGTCGTATCCGGAATAGTTGTTCTCTTATACCTCGCCTATATTATAAAATGAAAATAAATAAATAATAGATTAATATCATAAAAGTAAATCAAAGTTCTTGTCTATGCAAAGTAGTCTCGGTCAGTCCCTATTGAGAGGGACTATTGTAGATGCAGCTTTCAGTAAATTCATATACGATGAAGTCTCTATCGGTTAACACGATAAGGATTTCATGTGGTAATTAAATCATATTTTTCAAGACGAGGCTATTTTGTTAGATCTAACAAAAATTAAATTAGAGAACTAAAATTCAAGTCCTGGTCGGTCCCAGTCAAAGTCCCAATAGTGGTACCTATTACTGACCGTGACTTGTATTATATCGGGACTTGTTTTATCATTTCAAAGTACACTGGGACCAACTGGGACTTCGTCCATGGCAACCGAGAATTTTTGCTATTTTGTCCATTTACTGTTCAATTTCATCTCGAATTCAGAAACTGACGCACATGTAAATTGTATTGAAAACATGGAGGGCAAAAATGTGTTTGTTGGTCCCGAGAGCACGTTCAGGTGTAGAGGGGGGGGGGGTGAATACACCTGAAATTCGATTTCTCAACTTAAACACGAACAATCCTTTTCAGGATGATGTTGTACTGAACAAATTCAGCAGACCAGATAAGTTGTTCTGAATCATGTAGGCAGAGTGACTGACCCTGCTGAGATCTGCTAGCTGACTGAGAGTCAGAATTCAGTATCTTGCAGATAGAGTTCAGTGGTGCGGAATAATGTAGGCCCAAATTCAGTTGAGTAAAAAAACGTTTTTATCAAAACAGTTTCAGTAGATTAGTGCAGTCTGTTAACTTTGCTGAAACTCAGTTGAATGATTTAAAGAATATTTTCAGTATGAACAGTTAAATCAATGCAATAGTGAAAAGAAACAGAACACAAGACACATAGATTTTTAAAGTGGTTCGGACACAAAAATCCTACGTCCACTGTCCCGAAAGATCAGGAAGCTATTTATTATACCGAGGTAGTCTCAGTTGGTTTGTACGCTGGACAAACACTGGTCTTGAGATTTATACTGAGCAAGTCTCAATTTACAAGGTTATCAAACTGAAGCGTTTGAAAAACTCTCCAACTGTGAAGGAGTCCTTTACAATCAGGATTAGTTCAAAGATGAACTCCTTCGTCTAAGCTACGGATATATGCTATTGAGCTTAGGTTAGAGGGATAGGGAACAAGAAGGTGGCTTCTAGAACGACGAACAGCTGAGTAAAGCTATGGGTTCATGTATCGTCGTTTGGATACTAGAGGCTGTATTTATCAGTTCAGCTTGGTTCCCTAAGAGCTAGAATGTAGTTCTTCGCCGAATATGAATTCTTCGAACTTCTTGCGGAGAACCTAGGCTTTTCGAATTTGCTCGTTTGAATGCTTTGAGTGTTCTTGCTTGTGTGCTCGTATTCTCATGTGCTTCAAATTTTGATTTATCCCTCTATTTATAGAGAAGAGATTAGGATAGATCCGTTGGAGACGATGATCCTTTGTCTCTCTCTTTTGGGTAGCTAACGGCTCTTTTGTAGCATGGTGGCAGTGTCCTTTCCCTCCATTTCTGGAAAGTTGTTGACTTGCAGCTTTAGTAGGTGTAGGACAGGTGTCTGCTTGTCATTGGCCGAGGTTCAGAAGATGGTTGAGACAGAACAGACTTCAAGCAGATTTGAAGCTGACTTCTCTTTTCCTCGTACTTGACTAAGCTGATTGTCTTTTAAAGATCTGACAGTTCAGAAGACTGTATGGCCGTTGCTGAGTCTGATCTCTAATTCAGTAGTGAACTCCTGCTGAGTCGGCTCTACTGAAGATCAACTCTGAGTGCAGTGAACTACTCCTGCTGAGTTCAGTTCAATCGACTTTCGCATATCTTGCTCCTGTTGAGTCCAAGATATCGAGTCTTCTACTTCTGGTGCTGAGGCGGATAAGTTACTGAATGCCTAAGCCAGAGTAGAGGGTCTGCTGAGTCTGAAACCTCAGAGACAAAAACAGATTACAACTTAAAGGTTCACCAATCAATATAGGGTTTTGGGATCTTCAAATCTTCAAACTATTTCAGAGCACAAGGCTACTGAGTAAATGTCAACACAGAAGACTGAGTCATTTCCCACTATATCTAATACCGCTGATGATAGAATCATCACCCAACAGTGTTATAACAAGTATCAAATATAATACTCCCTCCTTCCCACTCATTTTGATGCGTTTCTTTTCGGCACGATATTTAAGGATTTTGAGTTTAGTGGCTAAACTAAGATGGCCCAGTTGATTTGAAGAATATTATAATCATATCTTTACTCATTTTTTATACTTGATCAACTTTTATCACTATTTACCTATTTAACTTTTTTTTTACCAATTGTTTAATTAAAATAATCAGTATTTACCATAACAGTATTAAAACATTTCAAACATGGAGCCAAAATACGAAAATAATCAGGATTTGCATAAAAATGAATGGCGCCAACCATTTCAAAATCTGAAAATATAAAACAATGGGATTTCATCAAAATAAGGCGGCAACTATTAACACTACAATTTCAAAATCTCAAACTATCCTCACCCATAAATACATCATGTTACCCGAACATGCAGAACCATAAATTTAGCAAGCTACATACTCCCAAAATCACAGTAGTACACCCAAAATGGTTGCCAAAGATCTGAGAACAATTGTGTGGAATCAAATAGTACAGTTCCTGCTCGAGAACTCCAAGAATGGAAAGCCACAACGGGGGAAGCAGAAAGAAGCTATGAGCGAATAGGGCTGCTCTCGAAGAACCGTTAGTCGGCTTTGGGCTGAAGCAAAGAAACAACAAAATCGTGGTGAGGTATAGACTAGTGTGTAATTATCTTTTGCTATAGACAACTAGTGTGTAATTATATTTTGGTATAGACTACTAGTATGTAATTATATTTTGGTATGAGGCTATAAGGGTATCTTTTGCTATATTTTGCTAATCTGAAACAATCTTTTGGTATAGACTACTGTGTAAACAATAAGATGCATGATCAATTATAACATGCATCAGGGAACAACATGCAATTCACTTTTAATGCATAAGGGAACAACAAGTACATTCAGAACTTGTTCAAGCAGGATAAGTAACAATAGAACTTCTTCCAGCTTTTGATAACATTACAGCTTGTTCAAGCATTTAAATATACCCAACACTACAACTTCTTCAAGCAGGACAATAACACATCAAGCATTTGAATAACCAACAATACAACTTGTTCAGGCAGACAAGACAAAGACATAATTGCGCAGATAATACTAGCTGATTAGCAAGCAACATATTCACCAAAAAATACTCACAAAATTGAATCAGAAGTAGAAATGGTTGCCATCATATGGTTCACCCAAAACAACCTAAGTGTGAGCATGCATTCTATCATCTCAAGACAAATTACTCAATTTTCCACGAGTACTCTTGCCACATAATCATAACAAAAGAGTAGCAAAACAATGAGGATAGAATTTTTAGGAAAGATCTCACCATATCAAAGTATCTTGGTAGATAAATACGCAACATCATCTCAACAACTTCCTTCCTCGGTGCCTCTTCCCTCTCCCTCCTCTTAATTTCTTTTGGAATCAAGGACAGAAATCGATTTGCTCTACCCCGAGCTGCCGCGGCTTCGCCGTCCACTTCTCTGCTCAGAGGCCGCACTAAATCGAGGCCACAGATCTGGAGACTTAGATCCACGGGATCCAGAACGGTTTCAGGATCAACCGTTTCTGAATTCATCGCCAGTTGTGAGAACATCTCGTAGTTGTTGGATTCAGAGCTGTCCAAACCTAGATCTGATGCATCTAGCATCGTTTCGGGCACAATAGTTTTGCAAATCATCATCAACTCTGACAACGTATCGTAGTTTTCCCATGAAGGAGAGATATCGTCGGTATCAGAACCGGAAAGACTTAGATCTGCCGGATCTAAGTCGGTTTTGGGAACAACCTCAATCGCGGAGGACGGCGATGACAAAGATCTGACTTTGCAATTCTCAGATCCAGAAGAAGGTCGATATGAGGAAACGAAGAGCGATGGCGACAGTGGCTCATCGGAGGATAGACGGTCATCATAGCGGAGGGGTTGCGAAGGGAGGATTCGGAGGGGAGCGAAGTACGGTTTCAATTTGGGGAGGGAGGCGGCGCAAGAACTTGTGAGATTTTCATAATGAAATCGTTAATGGCAGGGTTGTGTCGGGTAGGTGTAATTAGGTGATCTGTAATTAGAGAAGTAATTAGTGAGTAGTTTAGAGTAGTAATTTATATCCTTTTTCATAAACGTGTCATGTTAAGTGGAACGTCCCGAGAAGGAATACGCGTCAAGATGAGTTGGACGGAGGGAGTACAACTTAAATCTTTGTGCCCGAATAAGGTACACTAGCAGCGTTGATTTGCGCTTTGCACGGTATTGTAAATACAGATATTTTTAGGACTAAAAAAGTAACCGAAAATATGGAAAATTTAATACCGAAGGCGAAACTAATTGGTTATTCAATTAAGAAAAAAACAATCGATTTCGGTTCCAGTTAGTATGATCACCATAATCAAAACCTGAATTTTAATAATTATTAAAAATTTAAAAAGTTTAACCTGAATTTTAATCATTATTAAAAATATAAAAAGTTTAACTGCATTTGTTGGTCTTCCTCAACAAATGAGAAATTCATCCAAAAGGACAAAATATTGAAACATATTTGTTGTTTATAGCTTCTGATCTCCTTTGGATTTCTTTTCTGTTCGATGCGGGACGGCGGCTTCTCCTTAGCTTTACACATACACTCATCTCACATCGGTTTAGTGTTGTAAATCTGCTAGGAAAAAAAATATATATCATATAGGCTAAAGAGTCTCATTTCCTTCCAGATCAGGATTGCTTGAGCTTTAGTAATCCCAATCAGTTAGCCATCGGTTAGTTTAGTTAACCGTTTAGTCAGCCAAAACCGATCTAAGTACAATGTTTCAAAACCGAACACCAAACTGTACCTAATTTTGGTTAACCAAAAACCAGTTAGTTTTCTGGCCGATTTTGATTATAACTGAGAACCGTGTAACCGATTTCCAATCCTACTTATTTTACTCCTGGATATCTAAAATTTGGCTTAAATGCATTTTGCAAATCATTAAGATTTATCATTTAAATTCAAATACATATTTTAAGAAAACAACATAATTGATAAGCTTGAATACGAAATAACTTAGTCATCTAAAACCCTAACCTTAATTTCAACCAATTGATTGAAAGAACGTAATGTCGGAATCATACCTGTGTCCTTGGAAGCTTTGATTGTTGCTCGTGTTTAGACCTATGTGTCCCAATCCTTTTCTTCTTTGTGGACTGAGATCTGAGAAGAATGAAAAACTGCACTATAAGAAGTTACCCACATCTCTATGTAATAAGTTACCCACGTCTCTCTCTCTCTCAATATGCGTGTGTACGTATTTGTGGGTTGGAGTAGATCAGAATTAATGTAGAGCACATCAATAAAATCCTCCAGCTTATTACCAATTATAATTCTAATGGGCTTAATTAATAAACTAATATACAGTTAAGTAACATCTAGGCTACAATTAATTTATCAACTAATTAACTCAGCTTATTAATTCCAGACAAATATTACGCACATCATTAAATAATGTATAAAATACATTAATCTATTAATAATTACACATAAGTGCAGAAGAAAAACTGAGCAATCTATTCGGGCTAGACCATAGATCTAATACAATAAATAAAGTCAAACCTCAAATTAATTTATTATCTATGTTTAGTCCAAAGCAAAATTAATTAATAAACACAATTCATCCACTAGAGAATTCGTGTTGACTTACCTCTTTATCTCAATTTGAGTATGGACTTGTATTTTAGATTTAATTGATCACCGTATTTAAGAAACAAATATTCACAAATTAATTAACTATACTGACAGCTTAAATTGATTAATATCTTATCAATGAAAAGTACGACTCGACCTTATTAACACATGTGAACTTAATCAACCGGTTGGTTTAGTGTGCTAATCCTTTCAAGCTCCTCAGTGAATATTATATATCAACCCAATTAACCGGGATGCGGTTGCAAGATACAGATAACCGAGCAACAAGTAACTACTATCACCCAAGATACGTAGATTTAGTAGCAATAACGTTCACCATAGTAAGTCAAAGTGATAAATAATTATATGCACTCACTTGAAATCTTATTAAGCTAAATTACCAAGATCTTTGCTTCTCTACTAAGGTCAGTAAGGAGAACACATCTCATTGTAATCTATCAATACACTACCTTAAGTGTACCAAACAAATTATTTCTAATCTAAACTGTAGCTTAAACCGATAATTTGACCTTAAGTCGTCTCAGCTGTGATAACTATATACATTTTGTTATTTCAATCAATTAATTGTGTAGTCTTCTGTGATCTACAAGATACTAAACCATCTAACTTTTATAAAAAATAAAAGACTAAACATATACAAATATAAATAACAAGATATATGAAAATAAATAATAGATAGGAAACAAATTGTATACAAGCACAAAAGTTAATTGACAGTATACAAAATCCCAACATCGATGTCACACCGAAGCCAGAGTCGTGAGCAAACAGAAAAGCATCTCTAGAATCAAACAACATAAAATTATGAAGGCCCTACAATTTCTTAAGCAGTTTCAAACGTCAAGTAAACCATATGATATCCATATTTCAAAGGATATTAAAAACCAAACTGTTCGCCCACCCATCGAATCAAAACCAGCAATCATAAGGGAGAATATTCTTAGTAGTGACGTTACTAACCTTCCTACAATTATGTCTTCCTTAAAATTTGCAATGTTACTAACCAGCAATCATAAGGGAGAATATATATATGGAATGAATCATATGATAAGCCTCCTTAAAATAAGAAATAAGAAAAAATTTGCACCGTTGATTTCATTTTTTGATGGTTTAGATTGAATATGCTCTGAAATATTCCTTTTGCATATTCTTTATATGTTTTATGCATAAGGGCAAAAATATAAAAAATACAAGATGTATGCATAAAAAAAAAATAAAGAATATGCATAAAACATATAAGGAATATGCATGCTTTCTCACCTTCCTACAATTATATCTTCCAACCGGATCCAGGCTGACCATAGGTGCAGACTCATACAACGGCGTTGGTGGGATTCAAACCCGAAACAAAACACCACCTTTTTTGGTTATAGACATATTTCTTGATTTTATGAAACTAATCAATGTACACTGAAGCAAGAAACCATGAAATTATGTGATAAATCTGATCTCTAAACGGGAATACTTTAAGCTTCAAAATATCCAAGCCCAAATTACCACTTTTCAAAATGCACTAGATTCCTTACAAGAATAATGTGGTCTTGTATTGATATGATGTTGAGCAGGGCAGAGTGAGCCCTCCCTCAACCAGCACCTACATCTTCATCCATTCGCCTTTGCGATGGACAAGGTAGAGACGATTATTTGATTCTTGGCTTAGATCAACTAAGAATCCACTCTGATCACCAATACAAAACAGAAGCTTATCGCAAGGATAACCTAATCTCCCCATACTTCTTTTACCAGTACCGTAATACCAAATCTCATCGCGAGCTTTCCAATAGCTCGAGCCATTGCAGTGGACTTCGAATGAGAATTTTTGTTCGCTATTCGCGATAAACGGATCGAAGCCTATCTTCCAAGTACGACTCATCGAGTTGTAAACTTTGACTCGAAAATGTGGGCGAGGTTGATGTTGGCTCGGAGAACGACGGCGTAATGAATCAATTTTGAAGGATCGAATGCGGGGAGGATACTCAGAGGAATCATAAAAAACAATTCGTCTCATTTGATTGGTGATGATATCTTGCATGTAATAATCAATCCGATCACCATTGACGGATTCAAATTCCAATAACATTAGGCCGTTGCAAATGCACAAGTCGGAGAATATATAAGGCGTTATCGGGTTTTCGATGTAATCAAAATTAGGGCAGACTATGTAGTACTGATTTGTACTCGTTTGGATGATGAGGAGGACGGCGGCGATGTGGGGGCGCGGAGAGACAATCTTTGCATATCAACCACTGAGTGCCGTGATGGAGAATCCGCTGCCGTCTTCTTGTGGAGGAGTTTATGGATAGAAAAGTATGTGAAATAAATGCACTCGGACTCTAATATACTTAGGCGTAGAAAAGAATAATCTATTATCTAATATAATTATCTTGTAACACCCTAATTATTTGTGTAAGTCTTATTTTTGTTGGCCTACTAAATCCTAATAATAAGTGGGGTATATTCATAACTCATAAGATAACTCCAATACCATATACTGAAGTTTAAAAAAATAATCATCTTGTAGAATCTCAACATATTAACGAGTTTATCATTAAAACTTATAGATTATATATGTTACGGTTTATGAAGTAACATCCTTATGTACTGATCTCCACCATCGTAATTTGCCGTTTTCTCATGATTCTTATTTATTTTCAAGGGTTATTAATTATTAGCTATAAATAGAAGAATAATATGTGGGTTTTGATTATACACATGACTTTCAAAGCACTCCGAAAAATAAATACTTTTTAATTTGTTAAAATTCGTACATGTGATAAACACTCACAAATTAAGTCTCGCGTGGAGGCTGGAATCTGCCAACGAGAAAAACGGCGTGTGGATAACTAAAATTAGCATGTAAACTTAATTTTAAATAGTTGAGACATAAGCAACGTGGAGGAATCTATTCCCAGAGTTTGATGTACTCTACAAAGTAACAGAAGTACCTTTGACGACAACATGCTTCTTCTCGTACGCTCCTTTAGGTTAATTTGGTTTAAACACCACATGCTGAAAGGTAAATAACCAAACCAAGATCAGTTTCAACTATGATGAGCACCACATAAAAACCAAGATCTTAATTACCTTAATTTGTGTCCGATTATATGTGTAAGTGATATGAACCAATCCATCATCACTGTCTTGAATGACAGCAGGATAAGAGAACTCCATCCCTTCAGTCTCCTCTAAGGTGGCAACATCGTGCCACGAGTCACCATCGTCCGATGAAACAGCAACTTTGAGTACAGCACGAGATATGGTGTTATAGGCCAGTACAAGACGGCCGTCACTCAGCTTCACTCCATCAATTCCTGTTCATGCAAATGATTCATATGTCGTAATAAAAGCCAGTAATGAATCATAGAGGATATTATTAAAGCTTTACTTGGTTAAAATTTGTCAAACCTGAATTGGGATTTGGCAGTTCAGTAGGCCATGCATAATCCCATGTGTGGCCACCATCTCTAGACTCTGACATGCATATTTTGTCTATTCCTTGGAAGGATCTCATGAGAACGCGTATGTTTCCTTTTGCAGTTTTGTTAGGAACAGGCTGAATGACACTTAGAGTCTCATTCTGAATGTATATTGGTCCATACTTTCTCCATGACCTACCCAAGTCTGGAGTAATCTGTTTTCACAGATTTACGAGACGCGTTAGTAAACACAACTGAGTTTACTTTAAGAAGGGATGTGATATGAGAGGGAGCAAGCCACTACAAGTCTACCGACGGAGGGGAAGCGCAAGGAGAAATGAAGGAAAGTAGCGTCTTGTTAGCTGTTTATTTTAGTAGTATTTGGAATATTAGAATAGTGTTGAGACCTGCGTGTCTCCAGCTGATTGGCCGTATGTGGCCTTTGTTTTGGTATATAAGTCAGTTGCTCTGACTTTAGTAGGATCGGAAGTTTAATCTTGTAATTTCTGTTCAGGGGAGTTGCCCTGTTCTCTCAAGAGGGTTTCTCTCTGCAGTTTATTGTTATAACAGTAAACTTGGTTTCGTTATTACTGGGAGTTGCATATCACAAGTCGTAGTGGTAAGTCTATCACTGCAATTGGTATCAGAGCACGATTCTCGGCAACATGACGAACAACACCAAAAAAATCGAGGAGTTAGGAAATTCGGTTAGCAACAACACTTCGAGTTTGCTGGCGTTAAATGAACAAATATCCGCAATGAGAGCGGCTCAAGAACAGAACACGGCCTTCCAAACAACCATGTTGAAATATCAAGAAGAAATGGGAAAGCTGATGCTGAACCAGGACAAAGGGAAGGCTCACACCTCGATTAGTGGGGCTCGACCTCCGCCAAACGAAGAAAAAGAATGGTCGATAGAACAAAACGACCAAGAAGAGAACCAGTCCCAAGAACAAGAGGAGTATGGAGGCGGACGGTATGTGCGCAACCATGATTATGTGCATCGCACCTCTGAGCGCGATCGAGATTGGGAAGACGAAGGCGGCGAACATCAACGGCGTTACACCGACCGCCGAGACTTCGACCGCCAAGCGTACAAACCGCGCCGGATTGAGCTGGCTAACTTCAACGGAAACGACCCAGATGGATAGTTGATGCTCGTGGATAGAGCTTTCAAGGTAAATAGAACCCCGTATGGGGAACGTTTTGACACGGCGATGCAAGTATTGGAGGGAAGGGCATTATCGTGGTTCCATTGCATGGAGAGGATGCGACCCATTGACACATGGGAAGAACTTCGAGCGGGCGTCCTCACCGAATTCCGATCCACTCAAGGTGGGGATTTGTACGAACAGTTTGCTGCGGTGGTGCAGAAGGGGGCGGTGGCGGACTACATCGACGAATTTCGCAGCCGAGCGGCGCCGCTGACCGAGCTGAAACCTAAGGTTGCACTTGGCCACTTCATTACGGAGCTCAAACCCGAGATACGGGCCGAGGTGAGGTATGTGGGCCCCCCCAATTTATTTAAGGCCTTTGAAGTGGCCTGTCGGGTTGAAGAAAAGAAACGGGCGCAGCAGTCATTTAAAACTTCTCGGCCCAAGGAAACATATCAATTTAATGCTGGGCCCATAAACTTAAATGACGGGGCTCATTACAGAACGACTTCCGGAAACAAAGGGGGCTCTTCTTCTACTACCACTCTCCACAAAACCACAGCAGCTATTAGTGATCGACAATCGACAAATCGGCCTGAAAAGAGAATGACCGATTCTCAAATGGCCGATAAGCGGCGACGCGGGTTATGCTACAAGTGTGACGATAGGTGGTACTTTGGCCACAAATGCAGGGTCGATTGCAATGTCATCCTCATTGATGACGAGGGGGACGATGTGCAAGGCGGGAGGGAGAGTGGGGAGGACGGCGATGGAATTTCGGCCGAGGCGTCGACGTTGAACGTCGAGGCCGAAGTATCTCTGAATTCGGTTGCCGGGGTTGTATCCTCGAAAACGATGAAGGTTCCTGGAAAGGTTCGGGGCAGACCGGTGGTGATTCTAATTGACTGCGGAGCCTCACACAATTTTATTTCGACGGAGTTGGTGGCCGCTTTGGAAATTCCCACATCGGGAAAGGCCGTTTACAGGGTCCGGATGGGTAACGGAACCCCAGTTATCTGCCAAGGGTTATGTGAGGGGGTGGGCTTTCACCTCGGAGAAGTCGATGTCCACGATGATTTTATTCCATTAGAGTTGGGTAGCGCCAACCTTATTCTGGGAATGGTGTGGTTGGAAGGCTTGGGAGATTCACACCACTTTTGGAGAGAAAAGGTCATGGAATTCTTTATCGAGGGGCGCCTAATTCGGTTACGTGGATTGAAAGCCGAAAGCCGCACCCCGAATCTTAATCAAAAATCGCCGCGGGCGGCTGGTGAAGATTCCCTGCAGCTACACTATCTAGCGGAATCGGGCAGTACGGAGCCTAATCCAAGGAAAGAGCCGGACGCTATCCAACGGGTGTTACAAGATTACGCAAATGTGTTAGTTGATTCTCAAGAATTACCACCCTTACGGGGCCACGAGCACCGAATCGAACTAAAACCCGGGAGTGAGGCGGTTAGTGTGCGACCGTTTCGATATCCCCAGTTCCAGAAAGGCGAGATCGAGAGGATGGTTAAAGAGATGCTGAAATCTGGGGTCATCCGACACAGTCAAAGCCCGTTCTCGAGCCCGGCCATATTGGTAAAAAAGAAAGATGGAGCGTGGCGTTTTTGCGTGGACTATCGAGCACTCAATCAGGTAACTGTCCCTCACAAATTCCCTATACCAGTGATTGGAGAGCTACTTGATGAATTAAAGGGAGCAGCGGTCTTTTCGAAATTGGACCTAAAATCTGGATACCACCAAATCCGAATGCGGCCGGAGGACATACCCAAGACAGCGTTCCGCACGCACGACGGACATTACGAGTTCACGGTCATGCCGTTCGGGCTCATGAACGCCCCCGCCACCTTCCAAAGTCTGATGAACGACATATTTCGACCTCATTTGCGTCGGTTCATTTTGGTATTTTTTGATGATATCCTCATCTACAGCAAGACGGAGACCGAACATGAAGAGCACTTGCAGGAAGCCTTAGCCACTTTGGAACGACATCAATTATTTCTCAATCGTTCCAAGTGCGAATTCGGGAAGAGGCGGCTGTCGTATTTAGGGCACTCAATTTCGGTGGAAGTGGTGGCAGCGGAGGAGAGCAAGATTAGCGCCATGGTTGAGTGGCCATCTCCTAAATCGATTAAGGAGTTGTGGGGTTTCTTGGGTCTCACGGGCTACTATCGAAAGTTTGTCAAAAACTATGCTAATATTGCGAGCCCGCTCACCGCGCAATTAAAGAAAGGCAAATTCGCTTGGGGCGCGGCGACGGAAGAGGCGTTTCAGGCTTTGAAGGGAGCCATGGTGTCGGTGCCAGTTCTTGCGATGCCGGATTTCGATAAAACATTTATTGTGGAGACGGACGCGTCGGGATATGGTCTCGGGGCCGTACTATCGCAAGATCAGAGGCCCGTAGCTTATTTTAGCACGACATTAAGTCAAAAAAATTGCTTAAAGTCGATTTATGAAAAAGAATTGATGGCGATTGTGAAAGCGGTGTTAAAATGGCGTCATTACTTGGAGGGAAGGCGCTTTGTTGTGAGGACCGATCAATTGAGCTTAAAGTTCCTACTGGAGCAACGGGTGGTGGGATCGGATTATCAGCGTTGGATAAGCAAATTAGCGGGTTTCGATTTCGAAATTCAGTACCGCTCCGGAGCTAGTAATCGAGTGGCCGACGCCTTGTCGCGGAAGAGCTGGGAGGCAGAATGCTCGGCGGTCGAAGTGGGCGAATGGGAATTTTGGCCAGAGTTAGAATCGGAGCTCAAAACTGATCCGTTCCTTGAAAGGGTGCGGCAGGATTTGGTGAAGAATCCGGAAGGGCATTGGGGGTTCGCGTGCGTCCGCGGTCGTTTATATTACAAGGGAAGGTTGGTACTTCCGAAGGGCTCACCGTGGCTGAATAAAGTCTTAGGCCTTTACCATGACTCGCCGATTGGGGGCCACGAGGGCGTGACAAAAATGTATCAACGGGCTGCCACGGAAGTGTATTGGCAAGGAATGCATCAGAACGTGAAAGATTACGTAGCCAAGTGCGAAATATGCCAGCGCCATAAGGGAATTACCATGGCCCCGGCCGGCCTATTGCAGCCCTTGCCAGTGCCGTGCCGGGTGTGGGACGACGTGACTCTCGATTTTATAGAAGGGCTTCCGCGTTCTGATGGTTGGGATACGATATTGGTGGTGGTGGACCGTTTGAGCAAGTTCGCTCATTTCATCCATCTAAAGCACCCGTTCTCGGCCGCCAGTGTGGCTGCAATATTCATGAAAGAGATTGTCCGTCTGCATGGGTTACCGAGGTCCATGATCAGCGATCGGGCCAAGATTTTTGAAAGTCAATTTTGGGCCGAAGTATTTCGTCTCCACGGGGTAAAGTTGAAGAAGAGCACGGCCTATCATCCCCAGACGGATGGGCAAAGTGAAGTGGTTAATCGTTGTCTTGAGACCTATTTACGTTGCTTCTGTTCCGAAAAACCGAGGACGTGGTCGCGATGGTTGGCATGGGCTGAACTGTGGTATAATACCTCCTTCCATACGTCTCTTCAAACCACCCCTTTTAAGGCGCTATACGGGAGGGATCCGCCGACCCTACTGCGTTATGAAGGACAGCACACCGCGGTGGATTCTCTCGATGAAATGTTGGAAGATCGCGATGCGATCTTAGACGATTTTCGCATGCACCTCATACACGCGCAACAACGGATGCAAGATCAAGCGAATAAAAAGAGGCGGGATGTAGAGTATGAAGTGGGAAATTGGGTTTTCTTGAAGTTGAGACCTTATAGGCAGAAGAGCTTGGCGGTTCGGCGTTATGAAAATTTGGCGGCTCGTTTTTACGGGCCTTATCAAATAGCCGGACGCATTGGCAAGGTGGCTTATCGCCTGGACCTACCGGACTCAAGCGTTATCCATCCGGTGTTCCACGTCTCCCAATTACGGAAGGCCGAAGGCACGATTTCAGCAGTAGCGCACATTCCAGTCCAGCTCACTCGAACATTAGAGATGGTGGTGAGACCCGAAAAGATTCTGGGAATACGGCCGTTGCAGGGCAGTCACACCAACGAAAAGGAAGTTCTGGTGCGCTGGGAGAATACAGGGGAATCGGAGGCCACATGGGAAAATTATCACAAGATCGACGACCATTTTCCGGACTTTCACCTTGAGGACAAGGTGGTAGATTTGGGGGGGAGTATTGATATGAGAGGGAGCAAGCCACTACAAGTCTACCGACGGAGGGGAAGCGCAAGGAGAAATGAAGGAAAGTAGCGTCTTGTTAGCTGTTTATTTTAGTAGTATTTGGAATATTAGAATAGTGTTGAGACCTGCGTGTCTCCAGCTGATTGGCCGTATGTGGCCTTTGTTTTGGTATATAAGTCAGTTGCTCTGACTTTAGTAGGATCGGAAGTTTAATCTTGTAATTTCTGTTCAGGGGAGTTGCCCTGTTCTCTCAAGAGGGTTTCTCTCTGCAGTTTATTGTTATAACAGTAAACTTGGTTTCGTTATTACTGGGAGTTGCATATCACAAGTCGTAGTGGTAAGTCTATCACTGCAGAATGGTTATGGTATGGAATAGTTGTTAGGACCTCCACCCATGCACCCCAGGAATTCCAGCTCTCAACAGATGAACCACAGAGCAAGTCCCCATTATCTAGCTAGGATAGGCTGCAAACAAGCATTAGTTTTGTTACGACACAACTTGTATGGATCACTTAGTACTAATAGATATACCTTATTCTTAATTGGACCCAGTATGCCAGGAGGAAGATGCTTTCTCGCTGACCATGTAACCCCACCATCATGAGATAGCTTCATGCATCCACTCCATCTGAGAAAGGGAGAAATGGAGTTTCCATCTCATTATTCATTATACTCGGAAGAATCTTTAACTCATTTTACCAGTGGAGCATTGTCAGCTGCATAAATCAGCAACCAAAAAGAATTTCAAATTGAAAGAAGCAACACAAACACATTATTTGAAGACTTACTTTTGAACCTCTTGACCAATTTTATAAAATAGTAGCAACTCATTTGAAGGGTGTTTATATAGCACCGGATTCCACATAGGAACATTAGGTTGCTCATCAGCAGCAGACGGTGGGTGCCAACAGCCATCCTGACATACCATTGAATGCACTAGCAATTAGCAATGGAAGTTATGTTACATAAGGAGTAAGAAAGACCCAAAACTCCGTTTCATCTGAGGAGAAGAGTGTAAAAGTGATGCAAGCCAGTTGAATCAGGGAATTAGGCACCTCCCGCACCAAGTAGCCCGTAATATTATCTATGCAAAATTAAGACCTTTTAATTGGAAGCACTACAGGCTTTGCCAACAGTTTTTTCAAAGTTATGTTTCTCAATGATTGATTAAGAAAAAATATTCAAGTAAATAAAAAAATATTTCTTTCGAAATCCGAACACGTTTAAAACTCGACTTGATTAAAAAGGATAACCAATTTGACTGGATGATCACCTTGTAAGCCTGTGTCCAGATTTTCACATCAGGAGCTCCTTCTGCTGTACCACCAAAATAAGCAACTAAAAAGTTATCTTTATCAACCTACAAGAACATCAATTATAATTTTATAATATTCTTAGCTGATAAGAGTCTACAGAAACTCTTGTTACTGAGAAAATACCTCTACAATCGTAGAAGCATGGCAACTTTTGAAGGGGGCTGAATTAGCAGGAAAGGTTAACTCCTCGACTATCGGCTTCCAAGGGAAAGGAGCATTCTTCATCTGCGAAAACTGTGCGGTGTTTGCCTGTATGCTCCTTACCCCACTGGATTGTGTAGAGTTCCACAAACTTACCATAATGTAAAGATGGAAATAAAAGAAAAGAACTTTATTCCGTCATGCACTTTTACAGTTTTACTTATCATGCGAGCTTATGCTATCTTAAATCAAGCATAAAAGAAATCCTCTCCGGAATCCATTTCGTTCAAAGAAGCTACAGTTTTATGGGTGATTCAATTTTATATCTTAAGCTGCAAAAGAAAACTTCAAAATAATGAATGGTGACACTCTTTTGTTCCTGCTCAAGTCCAAGGTGATGCACAGATTTAAAGCGTCAGGGATCAATAAATTCCCCCATTATACAGTATCCAATATAAGAGAAATACAACTAGTGGTGACCAAAAAAACCGGAACCGGGTCTCAGTGGGCCGGTTCCGGTTCTTCTTTTAACCCGTAAAAATTCAAGATTTAATTTTTTATATATATTTATATTAAAGAAATAATATTTTAATAGTTAAAAAATGAAAAAAATAGTGATGAACGATTAAACTTAGGTGTAGATTTAATATAATTAAGTTGGATTTTTTTCATAAATTTCTCCATTATTTCTGATTTTTTTCTTAAAAAATTAAAATAAATTAAATTAAATTAAATATCCGAACTGGCGGTTCGAAATGGAACCATACTGGAACCGGGAACCGTCCTTCAACTAGCCGGTTTCGGTTACAAATTTTAGAACCGGGTACCGGTGCCGGAACCAGAACCGCCCACGTCTATATACAAGTACAACTAGCCAACATATACTCGGTTAAGATGCTAAATATGTTTTTCGTGTGTCTTCACAGAACTTTTAAGCATTACAGATTTGATCCTCATATTTACAATCTCAATCATCTACTCAGTGATTAATCATCATTGTTGCTTTGACCACCAAAGCCCACCCATAGCTCTCATATGTTGCACGCATACTTGCAGAAAATCCACCCAGTTTCTTCTAGCCTACCTAATACATTACCTGTCTAGGCCATATCAATATCTCTTAGTTTTAATTTCCCGAACATAGAACTACATCCAAATGACAAATTTGCAAAGGAGCAAATACAGAGATGGGGTTATTGCAACTTAGTTTTCTGATAGCTAAACTATCCGGCCTTTCCTTCAAACTCGTAGGCATTAAAAAGGTTAAACTGAAGGAGCAAAATCGGGGTATGCATTTCTCTTTTTGTCCTGTTGGTTGGTACCATCAACATAACCAGTAATCTCAAGCACCAAAACTGCATACAGATAGAAAACTAAACTATTCTTCTTCTTCTGTCTGAATTCCTCATATACACATCCCAAGTGCATTCCAATATTTTCGAAAAGCATGTAATGTAATCATAGAAAGAACGAACTAAATTGGAGACGAAGTTCTGAAGCATAAGAACTATGATTGAGGAGTTGTCCCATAATTCCAATAATGAGGAAAATCAAATATGGCGAATATAACAGAACAGAGAAGACACACACACATTGAATTGGCCATGAAAATGGATAATTTGAGTTCGAAATAAACAGCAACATTAAAGCTAGCAAAAACCCAGAAACTAATCTCCGCATTTTCAATCGCCCTCAACACCAATTAGATATGCAACTTCAGAATTACTAAGCATTAAATTAAATGCCAGCAGCGCTGCTACTCCAACTATGCAACTTGAGAATCCGAAATCAAATTAAGCAGGAATTGAAATACCTAGCTGATGGAATGTCCGAATGCCCATTGTCTTTGGTGGCTCACACTTAATCCTTTGTCTGGAGTTTGAATCAACAATTGTAAATGGCTTGTCGTTGTGTGAGAGGAATATATGTGAATTAACAATGAAGAAGCGAAAGCCAGCGTAGCAGGAGGCACAGGGTTCACTGCACTAATATTCAACTCCTCAAAATCAAAATATTGCACACTAAAACAAATTTAAATAGCAAAAGTATCTTCGTTAAGGCTGTGGAGCGAGCATCAAGAGCAAAATACCAACAGTAAATTAATTATGATTTCGTTCCAAAACACCAGCCATAACCATGAATCTCAATCTCAAATTCTCAATTCCGACAACTTCATCGATGTCCGTAGCTTGAACATCTACGATCTCATCTCCGTTCAAACTTTTATGGGCACGAACCCAATAAAGACTCGATTTTTAGTCTATTACAATTTTTTATTGGGGCATTTGCAGCAGTAGCCACACAGTAGTACCCAAAACACATATATAGCCGTCCGCTAAAACAAAACACAAATAGTCATTTTGTCCTTATACGGCGCAGGGCCGATAGACTCCGCCCATCGGCCCTGTAGAAAAATGCCGAACTCTCCCCATCAACCGAGCCCTTACCGACATCGGCCGATATGATGAAATAAATTATCGGCTTAGAGGGCCGAATAAGGGCCGACTGGTAGTGTCCATCGGCCCTCACCGACATCGGTCGACGGTTGAATGGCCGAAGCCCGAACATCCCATAAGCCGAGCCATTTTTGTGATGGCCGAAGGAGGGCCAAATTTGGATATTCATCGGCCCTACATCGGCCCTCAATCGGCCCTGTATCCCTTTCTTCGAGACGGAATTCGACACAGCATTCGACACGACACATGCATGGCTTTTCCTGCAATCGTACAGAGGGCCGAAGGGTGGCCGATGGTTGGCCGATGGAGGGCCGATCGACGCATGTGGGAGATACAGTTTGAATTCGACTTTATTCGTTGAAATGACTAGTCGGATATGACAGTCACATGCAATTTAATGAGGGCCGAAGGGGGGCCGATGGAGGGCCGATGGGGGGCCGATGGTGAAATGACTGTCCAATCCCATTATCACGTGAAAATTGACGGGAAAATTTCTTATAAGACGTAGAATGTCTGATTCGGTTGAATCAACGAAATGCCCAATCCCATTTCACTTCCACTCATCTAAATTCTTCACAACAACTTGATAAAAATGGCCGATTATCGATCAATTATAGTGAAATTGAACGGTCAATTCGATGCAGAGTCGAATTATGTCGGTGGGAATGAGTTCATGGTTTACATTCCTTCAAACAATATTTCGCTCGAATATCTTCGACAAAGTATTGATCGCCGGCTCGGTGCTTATTCCCTTTCGTTCAACTACTTCATTTACTATACCGCAGCCTTCCCGACGAACCGGCAAGATGATGAAGGCCATTCGGGTCATGATCCGATCTTATGCGATCGTGCTCTATCGACGTAGAGCCGGTTGTGTTTGTTGTGTATCCCGAAATGCAAAATCCCGAATTTGGTGTCCCGAACCGTAATCAATTTCCCGAAGATAATTGTAATTTCGGGGGTCCTAATTGGTTTCTTGGGCAAAGTAGTAGAAGTAATGATGCTGACGGGCTCCCGAAAGGAATGTTCTTGTGGAGTCGGATTCGGATGATGAGGAGGATTTGGACTCATCATCGATGATGAAGAGGATGAAGATATACCTTACGCCTTGATTAATTGTTCGTTACAAGATTTTCTTTGCATGGATTCGGAGGGAGGGTGGCGTAAGTCAACTTATGTCTTTGCTAGTTCCGGCCAATCGTTCTCGAACAAATGAGGAGGCTGTATACGACAACATAGAAGCAGCAAGCAACTGACTACTTCCTATTGTTCCACTTGATGTTGCCGATTCATTAGCGGCGCGGAATTTGAATACTGTTCTAGATAGAAGTTTGCGGGCAGGATTGATGTTCAGCTCGAAAGACGAACTTTATGCTGCTGTCGCTCTATTCCATTTGGAAAAAGGTGCGGATTTCAGGGTGCAACGTTCGAGTAGTTCCCGCTTGGAATATTTGTGCAGAAGAAGTGTTGATTGTCCATTCGAGCTACGGGCATACTGTAGAGGTCAGACGTGTTGGGAGGTTAGTAAATGGGTAGGGGACCACAATTGTATAACTGATTTATCCGGTCTAGGTGAACGAAATGTGAGGTCGAAGGTTGTAGCTGCTTATATAGCCCGTAAAATGCACCGTCAAAGCAAGTTAATGAAACCGGCTGATATTCAGGCTGATCTGTTGGATAAATTTGGAATACAAGCAACGTACGGGGTGGCCCTCCGATCGCGCAACGCAGCTATTTCGATGATTTACGGTGGCCATGCTGATTCGTTCAACAAACTGCCTAAATATCTGCATTTGTTGGAAATAACTAATCCGGGAACGTATACGGATCTTGATGTTGGTGAGGATGGTCGTTTCCGACATTTATTTATGGCGCTTGGTGTATTATGAGCCCCTTGGTTAACCTGCCTCCGGAAGGTTATTGTGGTGGACGGTACCCATTTGAAAGGGAGAAACAAGGGAATATTATTCGTCGCAGCTACTTTTGATGCGAACGAGCAAATATTCCCACTCGCTTTTGGTGTAGGTCCCATTGAAAATGATGTTTCATGGACGTGGTTTATGATGCGACTGAGAGCCGCATTTCCAACGGATGATAGTTTAGTCATTGTTTCAGACCAACATAAAAGCATAGCGAATGCGGTTAGTGTGGTTTTCCCAGAGGCACAACACGGACTTTGTTACTACCATCTTTCGAATAAGCTTGCGAGACACAGTGAGTGGGTAATCCGGTCGTTCTATCGAGCAGCTTATGCTTATCGGTCGACAGAGTTCCATGATGCAATGAATGCCATCCGTCGGGGGAAACCGGGAATTTACGAAAAGTTGATGGAAATCGGATCGGATAAGTGGTCGAGACTTTTCAGTAAAGGCCGTCGTTATAGTCTACTGACATCGAATGCTGCAGAATCAATAAATTCTCGATTGTTGGAGGCTAGACGACTTCCAATTATTGCTATGCTCGAGGCAATCCGTCATATGATAGAGTCATGGTTCGATCAACGATGAGTAAAAACAATTTGCAGAAACAATCCGTTGTCTGAGGCTTGTGAGTTGAGGATGCGGAGTGAAGTTGAGTTGGCACGGAGGTTTACAGTTACCCAGGTGACTTCTAATAAATACAAGGTCGACAAAGGTGACCGACAGTGGAGGGTAAATCTTCAAGATGAAATGTGTGAATGTGGCGTCTGGCAAATCGACCTATTGTCGTGTAGTCATGTTGTTGCCGTTTTGTATCATCGCCGGGAGAATTTGTATAATCATATTAATGATTATTATACGACGGCAACGTGGAAGGCAATATATGCTGGTGTAGTTAATCCGTTACCTCCTCGGAATGAGTGGGGTGTCCCACCGGAGATAGACGACATTGTTGTTCTTCCACCAATCATTATGCGTCAAGCAGGACGGCCCAGAAATACCCGTCGACCATCCGGAACTGAAGGCAGTACTTCAAGAACTCGCAGTCGAAAAAAATGTGGTAATTGTGGACAGGAAGGTCACACAAGGAGAAGATGCCCCAATGTTGGAACGAGAAATAACGAGTGAAGCGTTTCCTATTTTCTAGACTTTTTAAATAAATGATATCGTAATGTGTTTACTTATTCGTATCGGCTCTCGGCCATTCGGCCCTCGGCCTCGCTATCGGTCACACAAGGAGAAGATGCCCTCGGCCTCGCTATCGGCCATTCGGCCCTCGGCCTCGCTATCGGCCCTCGGCTCTCAGCCATTCGGCCATTCGGCCCTTGGCCTCGCTATCGGTCATTCGGCCATTCGGCCCTCGTCCTCGCTATCGGCCATCGGCTCTCGGCCATTCAGCCCTCGGCCTCGCTATCGGCCATCGGCCCTCGGCCTCGCTATCGGCCATTCGGTCATTCGGCCCTCGGCCTCTGCCTTTTTTCCCATATATCGGCCCTCGGCCTCGATATCGGCCATCGGCCCTCGGCCTCTGCCTAGGCCTCGGCCTCGCCATCGGCCATCGGCCCTCGGCCTCTGCCTCGGCCCTCGGCTCTCGGAATATTAATAATCAGAATTTTAATTGTTCGGAATATTAATTGTGCGGAATATTAATTGTTCGGAATATGTATTTTTCAGAATTTTAATAACAAGCATACAATGAAAATACAAATAATACAAAATACATTTAATCATCGGCCGTCGTTTCGTAGTAGCATTGTTCGTAGCATTTCCACGCCATCCACTCCCGATATCTTCGGATGTTGGTCTTCTGATTACCCACTTGGGTGTAGGGTATCCACTGATCAGTCTTTCGATTTCCATACATGTAAATGGGCCACAGCTGTTCGAATCTGGTTGCTTGAACTGTTCTGTCTGCGGCATCAGAAATAACTTGGGACTCCGCCAACCCGGATGCTTCAAGTTGAACTTATTAGTCATCCAATAACTAGAAGCCTATTAAAAGAAAGTAAGTATTTCAGATAACTTACATATAGTTTATTGAAAATTAAGTATTTTAGAGCACTTACATCTAGCAATCGTCCAATGAGCTTTCGGAGCGGCTTTAGATTTTGTTTCCTGTAACGCCCCAATTTTCATAACTTTTAAGGGGACGTCACCTCGTGCATAACATTTAATTTTCTCAACTTAAAATTTCAAAAAAAAAAATAATAGATTTATAAAAATAATAAGGTTTTAATGCATTTCATAAAAGCGGAAGTCTTGAATCAAAAACATGTGCAACTTCAAGTTCAGTGAATTAAATAGAGACAAAATGCATAGTTCAATATGAAAAACTAAATTAAAGCGTTTACAAAGAAAATATTTTAGATCCTTTCATGATTGTGACCATCACCATCCGCCACTTCAAGCACCTGCCGGACCATGATCTGAAAATGTGAAAATATTAAGGGGTGAGTACGACTACTCAGTGGGGTCAAACATTATCCAAACTATAAACTATAAAGGATTTAACATGAGAAATTAGACATGCTAGCCCGGAGGCTTAACCCGAAGGTTAATCTGCTATGAATTGCCCGAAGGCTAACCCGAAGGTTATACTGTTGTGATACACCCGAAGGTCATTCTGCTATGAATTGCCCGAAGGCTAACCCGAAGGTTATACTGTTGTGATACACCCGAAGGTCATTCTGCTATGAATTGCCCGAAGGCCTGCCTGTACTGAATAACGCATGAGAAAAACAGTATAGTGTATAATAAGGATAATGAAAAAACAAACCCCACCTTAACCTTTTTGAGTGAATGAAAAAAAATGATGTATATCAATGGATTAAGTCCGTCGCGCCAATCCTAACATGAAAATATCGAGTCTTAATGTCGTGATATGCATGAAACAATTAATCATAACACGTGCAGAATACCTATTTTAAAAGTGTTCCACAGAACATGAATTTATTCCAAAACTTCTAATTTTCGAAATACAGATTCCTTAATGAATCTAAAACACACCCGATTTGGTTTCAAATCAAAATGATAAGTCTTTTAAAAATTATAACCAAAACAATATCTGTTGTGCTAACGGGGTCGGTTTCTGACCTACTGTCCTTTATCTATACAGTTCAAGGACAAGACGTACTTTAAAAATTCTAAGATTTAATACACATCTAGAAGACATATGTAGAAATATCATGTTAAATTTTCAAAAAATATAGATAAGTGATGTATTCAGAATATACAGATCATTTTTCACTCAAAAACCGAATACGAAAATGCATGCTCTGACTGACTACCCGGACATTTTTATTAAACTGCTTTCGTACAAGCACGTTAAAAATACAAAATAAATATTTTTACAACTCACTACGTGTATAGAGTCTTTAGGAAAAATAATCAAATCAAAAAAATTTGTTTGGAGTGAGATATAAATATTTTACTAAGCTCTATCCCGAATGCAGGGTTTTTGGGCAGCATAAAAGTGAAAATTCTTTAAAAATATAAATACTTGTCCAAAAATCACGAAACTTTACAGAGACCTTAAAGACATCCTAAATTTCATCGTCATAATTTTTCTAGAATTTTTCAAGTAACAAATGATCGAGTAGTTGGCTCTAGAAATCTCGGCAGAAAAGTAAATGGCAAGACAGCTTATATTCTCATGAAACTTAAACATTTTAACAACCAAAGAATTGACATAATAGAATCGGACACATCAAGAAACAAATTAACAAATAAATAGTACACGTATCCTAAAAATTCTATATTTTTAACATGAATGACCTAACATGTATTATATTCTATTAATATTCAACATGGCCGAAAATAACATAAAGAAAATATGAAAATCAATTTTCCTATCAAGCTCATGAACATGCTGTCAAAAACTGACAGGTTACGAATAACAATTTTAAAAAATTACTTAGAATGCTTGAAAAATTATACAAAAATTATTAAGTATACTAAACATACCTAGGAAGCTCCGCCTAAATTTTCACAATGATATGATGCGGGAAGGTACGTGAATAATTCTTAAAACAATTCATAGGTATGCTGGCAGATTTTCGAAAAGTTTATGTGATGTTATATTATGAGCAACTAAAGGGGTATTTATAGGCCTAGAAATCATTATCTAAAGATCCCTAATCCTAAAAGATATCAAATATATTTTATCCATAATTATTTTCGTCCATAAATAATTTATATAGAATTTAGTCTATTCACGTACCATATAAGACATTCAATCCTAGATAAATTAGGATTTGGATAAATAAAAATATGTTTCTTTCCTAAAATATCTATATCACAAATATAAGATCTATTTTATTCATAAAATATAATTTCAAATTATCTCCTAATAACTTAATACAATAATAAATATTATATTATTTTATGATTCCTAGTTGGTTTAGGAAATCCAAAATAAATATTACTCTTGCCTAATAATTCTAATATTATTTCTATCTCAAAAATAAACAATATAAACATAATATCATATAAATAAACACATTCAAAGTTCAAAATAAATTTACATAACAAAAATGATTTAACGAAAAATAACATAAATGCTTTAATTCTCATTTTAATTTCTAAGGCGCGACTTACAGAACTAAAACCCATGATATTATGCATGAAATGCAAATGCATTTTATTTATTTATTTAGGTAAAATTTCGGGGTGTTACATTTCCTCACTTCAAAAATATGTGCATCGACCTTTTTGTTCAGTGAGTCATAAAGCTCCATAGTCCAGGACTCGATGTTCAGGCGGACAGTTACCCAATGCGAGGCGATCAACACCGGAAAAATTACCTATTTGAAGATAAAAATGAGTACATGCTAAAAAATTATAAAATATTAGCACTTACAAATTTTGCATTGAACCACGACATCCGTGAACCGCCAATTCCTTCATCCACTCCAAACACGGCCTCGAGCAAACCCGGATTAGGAATCCAATCTTCATAGCTCATCTCGAAGCGCTCATGGAAATTGCTATTGGGCTCATAGATTTTTGTATTCCATGCGTCCGCGAGCGTCGTCTAATAACGAAAAAAACACATTTTCACGAAAATAAAAAGGAAAAATAACGAAAAAATAAGGAAAAATAAAAGGAAAAAAAAACTTACAAAAACTGATGACCCTGCTATGACCGTATGACGTGAATCCGGAGTAGCCAACACGTCCCGATCCTTGTACACCTCAAGCCGTTGACGAAGGTAGGACATGTACAAATCAACCTCCGCCTGGCCCATGTCCGACTTAACGTTGAGGATGCTGTTGAAAAAATCATGTGAGAGCTCATGTTTCGACACAGTAATCTTTGCAGAAACACCAGTGGTCATGAACCCCTCAAAATTTCTCCTTAGAAGGTCACCGGCATCTACCATGTATGGAGCTCCAGAAGGATTATCTCGTGGAGTCACTAAGGGCTGTAAAATGCAAATATGATTTATTAATAAACTAATTAAAAAATAAATCTTTGTCATAAATTTCGCATCGGATCTTGGCGTTCTTCAATTCTCGTTCGGAGCATGACTTTCATACATTTGTCGTACATCCTCCGTATGAAAGAAGTCGGAACCGATAAACTGTTGTTGCTGCATATATGACAAACACACATAAACAAATGAAAAAAAATAAACAAATGAAAAAATTAAAAAGTATTTAACAATCGTCAAATACCCGTGCAGGCGGTGGCTCAACTCGAGGAAGTGGCTCCCAACGCCGAGGGACCCAAACTTCTCTCTCCTCGTACATGCTGTGTCGGCCTTGATCAAATCCCCGATGAACCATTCGAGCCGCAGCATCCCAGGGATTTGCATCGCCAAGCACCGTGCAATCCTCATCTTCTTGTGGCGGATCTTCTCTTTCATTCCAGCTCGGCCACTGATGTACAGTGACAATCCTCCCTTGAGGTGCGGATGTTTCCTCCACCGGGGTGTCCTCAATATCATCGCCTTCCCAATCCTCCAAACTAAAGGATGTGGATTCGTTGCTCTTACCCTTGCTGTTGCCGGCGCCGAACACTTTTTCGATTAGTTTTCCAACTTTACCGAAAAAAGTTTTCTCCCGCACCTTCCACCGTTCATCCACTTTCGCTAACAGCTCTTGCTCGCGCTTTTCGAAGCGTTCTTCTAATGCCCGCAAAGCTCGGTCGTAAGTAGGAACAGACGAATCTTGATCCGGACGCTGACTGGATGACTCTCCCTCAACCGATGCACGTTTCTTCTTTGATTTTTTCTTTTGTGCAGGGGGCGCCGGAGTTTCTACACTGGCAGCTTCATCCACTCGCCTACGGGGTACGGGGACGGGTCTCGGAAACGTCACACCAATCGGATCATCTCCATTCACCCTTCTCCAATATTCAGTAAGCTGCTCATCCGGAGTAGGCGTTAAAGTCTCAAGGGGAGGTGTCTGCATCTGTTAAAAAAATGTAATAATAAGTTACAATACACACTTCAACTTGTAAAATATAAATAATTTATTTAAAATTTATTAATAAAATTTTATTTACCGGTGTGGCGAAGAAACTAATCCACTCCGTATCTGGTGGCGTAGTGTAAACCCACTTAATACAACGAGGCATACCTCCATTGTTGACTAGGCGGACACACAGCTCGCCCAAATCTGGTATCGCCTCATATGCCCAAATCTAAAATACAAGAACACCATTAAACATCGTGACTACTATAAAATTGTCGAAAAATAATTAAATATTTTATTCGTACCTGAAGGGCCCAAACTGGCCCATAAATATTATATTTATATTTCAACGCCTCCATTTGCTTCGGTACGAAGCTCATGTAGTGGAGAAGGGCATTGTAGGTGTAGGATCCCCATGGAAACGCGTTCCACGCGTCTAAATCATCTGCCAGGACCCACATCCAGGTGTCCACCTTCTTCGTCTCGGCGAGAGCGAAGAAAAAACACATTAGTGCCAGGACATTGGCCACCTTCAAATGCTCATCTTCGGAGAGCTCAGGGAGCTTATCATTTTTCCACATTTTCAATAGCTCGCCTCCGGTTATTGGATTTCCACCTGTGAGGCTCATGTACACTGTCGACTCTTCTGGCTCGCGAGGTGTATTCGTATCAAATTCAGAGGGACCGAAAAATAATCCTGTAACCAATGCATATTCCAACTGAGAAAATCGAAGCTCTCGCCCGGATATGTGAAAACGAGCCTCCCCGGTAGGTGCTTGCACCTCGTAGCACATCAACTGGTGCAATGCTATTACCGAGCTTTTTCCTTTCCTCCAGCTCAATAGGTGCCCAAACTGTCCCTCTCTAAACCGCTGGACTAAGTTATTACCCCCCCGCTTCGAAAGTGCAGTTTTAATCAGTTCCGGTAATGAATCTCTCCAGTATGTAGTCACTTTTAATGTCTTCTCTCTAATCGGGAGTCGGACGTAAGCGGGCTATCAGTCAAAAAAAGCCGAGTTAAGGGCCGAAGGCAGGGCCGAAGAAGGGCCGAAACAGGGCCGAAGAAGGGCCAAAGGAGGGCCGAAGAAGGGCCGATGGATCTTAACATCCATCGGCCCCCCTTCGACCTTTGATCGGCCTTGGCTGCAAAATGCCCTTACCGAATCGAACAAATCCAATACAAAAGCCAAATTAAACGAACTACAAACCAATTCGATTCACAATACTCAATTTCCACACAATTCAACCTAAAAAACGATATCATTTCGACAAATTTCACATAATTTCGACAGTAATTGGACTCAAATTTCTACCCAAAAATTCGCCAAAAAAAAGCTCATAATTGGACATATCAAAACCAAATTTCACAGGTATTTCCACATTAGCAAACAATTCGACACCCAAATCGACAATTTTCGATATCAATTCATGAAAAAAAAAATTAAATAGGGGATGAAAAATGAAACCTGATCGGCGTCCATGGCAAATCGGCGGGCGTTGCTCGGCGTTTGTTGTTCGGCCTTGGCCCTCGGCGACGGTGGATCTGCGGCGGCGATGGATCGGCGGTGGGTATTGGCTGGGAAACAAAACGCGTCGGCCCTCCTATCGGCCCTCACTAATTTTTTCTGATAAAGGCCGAAGGGGAAAAACAGGCATGAAATACTTGCCTTCAATAATTTTCGGGGCCGATTGGGGGCCGATTGGGGGCCGATGGGGATAAATTCTTTTCGGCCCTCACAAAATCGGCCGTTATAATCGGGGCCGAAAATAATTGAAAGAACGTTATAATCGGGGCCGAAAATACTGACAATAGGGCCGATGGATAATTTAGCAAGAAGGCCGATCGGTCCTCCATCGGCCCCAACAATTCCCATCGGCCCCAAATCGGCCCTCGTCCAGTGCATGCGCCTAATAAGACAAAATGGCCATATTTGTGGTTTTTTTAGTAGGATGGCTAAATTTTTTTTTTTCACCTATTTTGGCTAACAGGAGGTATTTCCACTTTTTTATTTAAGGGGTGTTTGGGATAACTTCTCTATCTCAATATATAGCTGTCAGCTATTAATTTGGTATTTGGAAACTATAGCTGTCAGCACAGTTTCTCTAAACTTAGTGCAGAAATAGAGAATCTTGTAAGCTGGACAACACCAGCTGAAGCTTATGCATTATTTTGGACAAATTTGTCCTTGTAAATTTTTATATTTCAAATGGGTTAATACTAATAGTATAATATTGATACCTTCTGTTTGAATTCGCTCATAATTGAAGACAAACTTTATGAAAATGTAGCTTTATATTTTTTGGCTGCATCATTTTTATTTGGAATCATAAAAAAATTCATAAATTATGTATTTTCATAATAAGCCGAACGATCCGAAAAAATAAATAGATTCCCAATATGTATATTTGTTTATACTACATACAAATATGATATTAATATATATAGTATTAATTAATATTATATATATATATATAAATATTTATTATAATATAAGATTATAATAAATCGAATATTCATAAGGCTTAGGGTAAATACGTTTATTTATACAATATTAATATAGTAAACATGATAAAATAAAAATTTATATTCTAGATTTGGTTTAACAATATGAAGGGTAAGACAGTCTTTTAATTTAAAAAGTAGACATTTCAGCAGTTTTCCAAAATACTATTTTACCCACTTTCAGCAGCTTTCAGCATTTATTTCCAAACACCTAAAAATTTTCAATTCAGCAACTTTCAGCCGCTTTCAGCACTTATTAATAAATTTCAGCTACTCCAAACACCCACCTAGTTTGAGGATATTCTAAAGATGGGTCTGTAACTGGTTGACCGCTTCCATAGTCAATAGCATATTCGCCATCTACCATTCTAACTAGGATCGTAAACAAATCAAATATTTTTGGTTCGATTTAGTATTCGTATTCAAATTTTGATATTCGTATTTAGATTTTTAATATTCAAGTTCGAATATAAATATTTGATTCGATTCGATTAGTATTCAATTATGATTTTAAAATTATGATATTCGATTTGATTTTCGAAAATATTCGATTAAATATAAATATATAATACATTTATAAAAATATTTTATATATTAAATATATTTTGTAAAACTTATTATAATAAATTTGTTTCTTAAATATATAATTTTGAATCGAATAGTTTCGAATCGTATTAAATACGTACCATATTCGAATCAAATATTCGAATGATATTGTTTATAAAATACTCAATAAAAACGAATCGAATAATTCGAATATAAATAATGAATATATTAACGGATACCATAATTATGAAGATTTGCATAATTATAGAGATATGCATATATTTGTATACTATAATTATGAGGATTTGTATAATTATAAAGATATGCATATATTTGTATACCATAATTATAGAGATATGCATATATTTGTATACCATAATTATAGGGATATGCATATTTGTGTTTTCACATGGTATCAGAGCAATTGTTTTAACGAGATTGTTCTTGTCTATTAGCAAGCCTCCTTGAGAGTTCATGGTTGGCAGTGACGTGGAATCCTCTACCTCTAAGAAGGTAGACATGGCGTATCATCTCGGATCAAGTGATAGTCCTGAAAGTATTATCACACCGGTCCAGTTGTGTGGAGAAAATTATGACGAGTGGGCGAGGGCTGTTCGTACCTCTCTCAAAGCGAAGCAAAAATTCGGCTTCATCGATGGATCTGTTCCGAAGCCGACAACAGAGGAGAAAATCGACGATTGGGTTGCTGTTCATTCCATGTTGGTTTCCTGGTTAACCAACACCATCGATCCGGTGATCCGAGTAACTCTTGGAGAATATGATGATGCTAAGGTACTTTGGGATAATCTCAAAAATCGATATTGTGTGGTGAACGACACACGTGTATGTCAATTAAAGATGTCGAAGGGAGAATGTAAGCAAATTCAATCTGAATCTATAGCCACATATTTTTCTCGTTTTTCCAAGGTGTGGGAGGAATTGCATACATATGTTAAAGTTCCTAAGTGTAATTGTGGGAAATGTACTTGCAACATTGCTAAGCATGTGGAAGATTTGAAGGAAGAGGACCGTTTGCACCACTTTCTTATTGGACTTGATGTGGTTTATGCATCGATTCGTATGAATCTACTTAGTCTTGATCCTCTGTCGAACGTTGACAAGGCATACCAACAGATTAGTCACACTAAACGATTACATGGAGGTGAAGTCGGATCCCGTAACAACACTAGTGGTGTGGTTGCTTTCGCTGCACAAACTCAATCTCGAGATCGGTCACGCAATGCAAATGGTATCGATAAATTCTGTAACCATTGTAATCGGGACGACCATGATGAGTCTAGATGTTTTCAGCTTCATGGTTTTCCGGCATGGTGGGGAGATCGGCCTTGAGGAGGATGTGACGCAGGACGTGGGAGTGGCAACAATCGAGGAGGTCGTGGTGGTGGTCGTTCTGGCAGCCGTGGTGGATCAAGTGGTGCAGCGACTGTTCGTGCAAATGCAGCCGTAACTGAATCTACCTCCAGTGCAGGAGGTGTTGAAGCTACTGCAGGTTTAGCCAGAATTTCTTCTGCACAGATACAACAACTACTTGAGGTGCTTACACAAGCTAAAGCCAAGGAACGGTTGTATGGTAAGAAAGATAAGAATGGTTGGATTATTGATTCCGGCGCTACTAATCATGTTATATGTGACTTATCTCTCTTACGAGATGTTCGGCAAGTGCCTTGTTGCTCGGTGAAATTACTGGATAATTCTATAGTTGAAGCACAACAAGAAGGAAAAGTGGAGTTGCAGGGGGGATTTGTTCTTCATAATGTGTTATATGTTCCGCATTTATCTTGCAATTTAATCTCCGTATCACAATTGATTGATGATTATGATTGTGCGGTGTAATTTGCTAAAGGTGTATGTGTTATACAGGACCCTCCGACGAAGACGGTGATTGGAGCGGGTGAGAGGCTGGATGGACTGTATTTTTTCCGAGGTGTTCCAGATGTGCGTGTGTTGGCTCTAACTGGAGTTTCTTCATTTGAGTTGTGGCATCGACAAATGGGACATCCGTCAGATTCGGTCTTGAAGTTGCTTCCTGCTATGAGTCGGTCTACTCAGAAACAAAATAAGGCATGTGATGTGTGTCCACATGCCAAACAATGTAGGTCCAGTTTTCTCATTTCCACGAGTCGTGCTAGTCGAATTTTTGAACTTTTTCATTTGGATTTGTGGGGACCTTACAAACATCCTTCATCTTGTGGGGCTACCTATTTTTTGACAATCGTTGATGACTATTCGCGAGCCGTTTGGATTTATTTGTTATGCAATAAGACGGAAGTTTTGCCTATATTTACTGATTTTGTTTCTATGATTGGGCATCAATTTGAACAAGTTGTCAAACGTGTGCGTAGTGATAATGAGACCGAATTTCGTTGTTTGGATGCATATTTTCGTACTCATGAGATTTTATTTGAAACTTCATGTGTTGGGACTCCACAACAAAATGGAAGAGTGGAAAGAAAACATAGACATATTTTAAATGTCGCTCGAACTTTACGTTTTCAAGGTCATTTACCTATTCAATTTTGGGGGGAGTGTGTGATAGATGCATGTTATTTAATTAATATAACACCTACTATTTTACTTGACGTTAATATCCCCCTTCAAGGTGGAGTGTGCAAATTTCGCACACCCAACTTGCACAATATAGAATCAAACATCGCCTTGCCTAACGCCTTAGTGAAAATATCCGCGAGTTGCACTTTTGTAGACACGCACTCATCGGCTTCGTCACCTTCTTCTGGTACACCTTATCCTATAATTCACTTTATTAGTTGTGCTCGTTTTTCAGAAAACCATCAGCATTTTCTTGCAGCTATAACAATGGGACGTGAACCAACGAATTTTAAGGAAGCTGTTCGTGATCCTCTATGGCGTGATGCCATGAATAAAGAAATCCGGGCCTTAGAAGAAAATGGCACTTGGAAACTGGAATCTTTACCACCGGGTAAGAAGACGCTTGGAAGTCAATGGATATATCGTATTAAATATAAATCTGATGGCACTGTAGAGCGGTTTAAGGCGCGATTGGTGATTTGTGGCAATCATCAAGTAGAAGGTATTGACTATAACGAGACATTTGCTCCCGTTGCAAAAATGGTGACTGTTCGTACTTTCCTCATTATTGCTGCTATTAAAGGATGAGAAGTGCATCAAATGTATGTACATAATGCATTTCTTCACGGTGATTTAAGTGAGGAATTGTACATGAGAGTGCCGCCGGGATTTAAGAATGCAAAGCCGGGCATGGTGTGTAGGTTGAAGAAGTCTTTGTATGGTCTCAAACAAGCGCCTAGATGTTGGTTTGCCAAACTATCTACCTCGTTAAAAGCTTATGATTTTGTGCAGTCTTGCTCAGATTATTCGTGTTTGTCTTCCGTAAAAATGGTGTTCAGCTTTCGGTCCTTGTATATGTTGATGATATGATTATTACTGGAAATGATAAGGTGGCATTGGAGGCTTTCAAGCAGTATTTTGGAAGTTGTTTTCGTATGAAGGACTTGGGAATCTTAAAATATTTCCTAGGTCTTGAAGTAGCACGCAATAAAGACGGCTTCTACTTGTGCCAACGGAAATACGCTCTTGAAATTATTTCGGAAGTGGGACTTTTGGGAGCCAAACCGGCCTCATTTTCTCTTGCACAGAATCATGGTCTAGCACAAGCCACTGGAGATTTGCTGGTTGATCCAGAACCATATCGACGCCTTGTGGGACGTCTAATTTATTTGTTTGTAACATGACCGGATCTTGCATACTCGGTGCACGTATTGTCTCAGTTTATGCAACACCCTCGGGATGAGCATTGGGAGGCTGCACTTCATGTCGTCCGCTATCTCAAGAAAAGTCCGGGTCAAGGGATTTTTCTTGCCGGTAATCAAGATCCTCGCCTGGTAGGTTGGTGCGATTCCGATTGGGCTAGTTGTCCTCTAACAAGGCGTTCCATAACTGGCTGGTTTGTGACTTTGGGTGATTCACCAATCATTTGGAAAACTAAGAAGCAACAAACGGTCTCACGGTCTTCTGTCGAGGCCGAGTATAGAGTCATGGCAGCTATTGTGTGTGAACTCAAATGGTTGAAACAATTGTTGGACGATTTGGGGATTGAGCATGGTCAAGGTATGAAAGTGTATTGTGATAGTCAATCTCCTTTGCATATAGCTCAAAATCCAGTGTTTCACGGAAGAACTAAACATATTGAGGCTGACTATCACTTTATTCGTGATGCTATCAAGGAAGGTTTGATTTGTCCCTCGTACGTGTCTACAAAAGTCCAGCTCGCGGATATTTTCACCAAGGCGTTAGGCAAGACGATGTTTGATTCTATATTGTGCAAGTTGGGTGTGCGAAATTTGCACACTCCACCTTGAGGTGGATATTAACGGATACCATAATTATGGAGATTTGCATAATTATAGAAATATGCATATATTTGTATACCATAATTATAGAGATATGCATAATTATAGAGATATGCATATATTTGTATACCATAATTATAGGGATATGCATATATCTTTTTCCTTTTATATAGTTTCTTTAGTTGTATATATATGAGATATATGTATGTGACGGTGACGGGAAAAGATTTACATCAAAACATTTTGTGTTTTTGACATTGTGTTTTCACATAATCGAATACGAATCAACTTTAATATTCGAGAATGAATCGAATACGAATATTCGAATACAAATCGAATATTGTGTTATTTGATTTGATTCGATTCGTTTTCAACCCTAATTCTAGCTATAAAATACTCCAGAACTAACCAAATTTATCAGAAATTTTCCGACACCTTGCGTTTTACGGGATTTTAAGTTTAACATTCATAGTTTGGATACATGGTTTAATTTGGTATTTTCATTCTTGCAAAATATTCTTCTTCAGTTCTATAATTCTTGTCATTTTATTTTATTTTTTTTTAATTTTTCCATAATTTTTGTTTTATTTCTTTAAATAGTAAATTATTATGAACATTTCATTAGTGGGTCCCACAATTATAGAACGGAGATGGTAATATATTTAGAGCTCATTCCCAACTTAAGGTAGATTTAAAAACGATAATAACATTTATAGTTTAGATTAAATGTACAAATTCATATATAAACATAAAGTTATTTCACTAATTTATAGTATAGATACTTAAGCTAAAGCACCAACCCACGAGATTTATGGGCCACCATGAATTTAAAGCTAATAAATAAATAGATGCGTCAATAATTATGTTAAAAATAAAAGCAGAATCACATTAAAATCTTTTCTCCCACCCCTCCCGGTCCCAACTTCCTACTTTTTTTGTCTAATTTATTATTATTATTATTATTATTTACAATTTATGACAATTTTATTTTAATCTAGTAAATAAGTTTTCTTGCAACTTCTTTGTCGCTATTCCGATATAAGTATATATTATCTTGAAATAAAATGTCTTAAATAAAATTTGAACAGAACACGTCAGAGACATGGGATGTATCGCATCCGAGCTCTCATATGTGGGACCATTAAATGTGAAATGCGCTACACTCCACACATTACTATTAGTGGCCGTCTCCCTCCTCCCTTTATTTTCTCTGCCTTCACAAAGAATGTTCTGCTAACTTTCTCTGTAAATACAGGGGTCAAATAAAATATGCAATCACAATAATTATTTTTATCCACTTTGAATTACATGTCCCAGTTTATTGGAATTAAAGGAAGTTCAACTCACCCAAACTTCTTTAATCAACTTCCATGAGATAATTAAAATTACGTGTTTATGAGGTATTCTTAAACTGTGAGAGAGTGATTGGAGAAGCAAAATAGTGTACTTTCAAAAAAGAAAGGGAAAAATGGTTGAATTTTGGATGGACGGAATACAATTTCTTTAAGAATTTACCAAAAAAAAAAAAAAAAAAAACACCCCATTCGTCCTCCAATTCAATTAAAAAAAAAGATAGCGAGACATAAATATTATTGTTTCACCAAAATTAGTTGTAATGTAATAATGGATCAAGAGTTTAAAATAAGCTTTACAAACATAATATCGACTCATTAATTCATACAGCTCATTCCATGAAAAGTAGAGGGTACAGCTTTGACAAGGGTGATAGTTATTGATTGCTAGGAACAAATTTATGTTATACGTTTACTAATAAAAAAATGCAAATAATGTAGTTATATAAGTGATACTTTATGAACTGGAAGTATAATTTTTGGTTTATAAAATAGTATTATTATAAATATTGGGACAATTTGGTGGCATTCATATGGCCTTGTTGCTTCATTGTGACCAAGTCACAAAACCCACCAGCATGCAGTAAATAGGCACCTCTATTTATTGTAGAAAATACTAATAATTAACAAATATATTTGTTTCCTTCAACAATATGCCTCATTTAATAACTCATCTCTTCTTCAGATCAGACTGCCACAGAAACCCCTGAAAATCCCCAAAGGATAATAAAAAAAATTTTGAAATCCAGTTTGATAATATTAAATAATTTGTATGCGGTGATCCTTAAATTGGGGAGTGAATAAAATTTAAATTAGAAATTTTTTGTTAAATGCACATACGTATTGGAGTAGATATTGATTATATTATAATCAATTAACATTGTATGATAATAATTGTTCATATAATAAACTGATAAAGTGTAGTATTTACTAATCACATGGTATTAACAATTGTACGATAACATGGTATTCATTAGTTCTAATTACATATTACATTTTTGTAGGTTAGTTAAAGTTGGAGAAATTTTATGCATAGTATTTTACAGAATTGATGATGCATATTCACCCTACAATTAATCCGTTTATATGGAGCACCTATATCATTATTTATTGTTGCTATACTATATTAATCTAAGTATATACTGCTCTACTAAATATCAATAAATGAGTTCGTAATTACGTGATTAGGCAGCATTTTATGGTTGGATCTGACAAAAAGGATGGTCTACAAACCACTCCCTCCATCCTTTTTCATATGCCATTCATTTTCACACACATAATTAAGAAGAGGTTTATGTGAGCTAAAATCTTCAATTTCCATTAATACCAAGCCAAAATGATATAAAAATTGCTTAAATTAATGAAAAATTACATGACGTAATTACTTAGTTATTGAAAAAGTTTTAATACACTAATAATACTTGATTTGAAATTGTTTTACACAAAAAGACATGTTGAAGTTAATATAAAACATTTAATCACACACACAAAATATTCTAATAGACATATGATTAATATATGAGATTATCGAAAAAGGAAAATAATTATATAAAAAAGGGACAGGTCACGGGGAAGTATAATATTTTTTCTCAATCGACACTAAGATTAAATTGAATAGAATGTGAGATTATATTTTCAGTATACTAGCTCAAAATAATTTATCATTTCCATAATTTAAGTCGTAAAACTTTTATGGTTGACTATATGAAAAATACGCAGAAAGAAAACTCTAATAAATTAATAATTAAAAAAGGTGTAAATGGTTGGCTATGTCAAGTCAAAGGCGTTAATCTAGAAGCCTGCTAACTTTCTTATTCCCATTGCATTTCAGAACGACGAAGGTCTTCTTTGCAAATTCCCTCTTGAGTTTTGACCGACTCTATTATATATGAACTCTTCACATTTTTAAATATCCACAGCAAATTTTCTTTGTTCCTGCAGTAACGGTGTGTAAATGATTATTTGGAGCAATTTTTTTACCCCTTTTTATTAAGTTTTAAAAAATTATTTTTTGACAAAGTAAGTGACTTTTGGTATTAATACTATTAAACAACTGATATTTTTTATAATTTCTGAAATTATAGTGCTTTAAGTATTAAAATTACTTTATTTTAATATTTATTAACTTATCCAGTTTAGCTATTTCATTTTAAAGAAGTTAATGAAAAAAATAGTCTTTACAAATAATTAAAAAAACTATTTTTATTAAAAAGAACGAACACAAATAACTACTTTAAAAAACCATTTACAAATCCTAATTACCGGCTAGAAAATCAAATTGAGCACCTGAAAAAGGTGTACTGATTTTGTGACGTGTTAAATATGATATCTTGCGTGATCTATAACCGAATATTTAATTATACTATACATTTCTATCCAATATTATGCAAGTATAATTCTTGTTTTTCTATATTATTGTGATGTACCATTTCTTTTAGTTAGTTAAATTTTGTCCTGTTTAGTTTAGTTTTTTTATATTATATATTAATTTTTAATTAGTTAATTTTTATCAAAATATTCTTTGATACTTTTAAAAAACAAGATATTTTTAAGAGACGATTAAAAAATAAAACAAGATGTTAATAAATAATAACAGAACCAAAGGAAGCTAGTAATTACTTAAATTATACAGATTTTCATTTAAAAAAGATATATAAAGATTTCATTAGCTCGATATGGGTATTTATTTTGATTTATAATAAGTTAATTTTGACCTTTTAAATGATTCAAATCTTCACACTAAAGTCTAAATATTAATATTATCGACAAAGTTAAATAGAAAAAGACCCATTGTGCATTGCATTTGTATTATCGTTAATATCCATTTTGCCCCATTCGCCTTGAAAGTTGAAACTTTAATCTTTGTTTGTTTGCGTTTTACAGTTTTCTCCATTCAAATTTGACTATGCAAAAGACCCAAAAATAACAGTAGTCTAATCTATAATTTAATATTTTATAAAAATTCTGTTTTATATCTACCAACTGAACCAATTAGATATTTATTTTGGAATATATATATATATATATATATATATATATAATTTCCAAAAACTAAACATAATTTCAAAAAACACAACAAATACGTGTAGCGTGGGAATAATTAATCCTACTTATTTATCAATTAAAAGCTCTCATTTCAATTTCACATGGAATTTTTCATAGACACATCATAGTTTATTTCGTAAAAATGAATAATCAATTGATCCGTGTTTACAAGTTATTGAGAAGTTAGTTTAATAGATTGTTTATTCAATTTTTGGCACATTATAATATTTTTTTCCCATTATTTCTATGAAATAAACCGTACCGCGTCAGGTGTTCCGGCCGCGTTTCTTTTTCTTTTTCTTTTTCTTTTATAATAACACTCATGACTCACTCTGCTTTCTCAAATTTCAAGTAGAATCCATTTGTCCACTATTGCTTCATACAACGCTACAGAGCGTGAAATTGCCCAAATAAAGGGAGGAGAGAAAAAGACGAGGGTAGAATAGACCGAACGACAGGTTAAACTGTTGAGCACGTGCAGAGACATTCGCGCAGTTAGCCACCACCGGAGACAAGGAAGGGTAGAATCGGAAACTCCATGGAACCTCCCGGCACGACGCGACGCGTCTCCGATTCCGGCCGGACGTCGGTGATCGACTCCCTGCGCGGCTTCTCGCTGTCCGGCGTGCGAATTGACAAGGAAGACCTCCGAAAGAAAATCACGTTCCCGGAGTACCTCCGCCGCGCCATGAGGGAGGCGATCCGAGAGAAGAGCGCTGAAGCCGCTGCCGTGATCCAGCTTTACGAGGCGGCACGAGGCGGAGGCGCGCCGCCGGTTCAGCCTGCTGAGTGGCCGATTGTAGTGTTCATCAATTCGAAGAGTGGGGGGCGGCACGGTTACAAACTCAAGGCCCGTTTAGAGGAACTCATGGGCGAAGAACAGGTAATTTTTTTACTTACTGTGCACGCGGGCGTGGTGATTCGTGCACCATAATATCTGGAGTGGATACGCTCAATTTAATGCGTCTGAATTCACTACATTTGCGTTTTGTGTTGCACGGAGGCACGGTGTATTATAATAATCGCGTGGTGTTTTTTTTGTCATGATTATTAATTGCTTGTGATCATGCCTTTTGCGTTTCAGTTTTAAGATTTTAGGCGAAGTATGTGTTTTATTTGGGTAAATTGCATTCCGCATCTGAATCATTTTGTCACTTTTATCCCTTCAAAAAAATAATTTTGTACTATGTAATTGAAAATTTAAAGATTTAGTTTCTTAATCATATAGTTTTGATGATTTCCTATTTTAAGAATTTATACCAGATCATCTTCTCAATCTTCTGTTTCCTATTTTATATTATTAATATCTAATATAATTGTTGTTATACCACGAGGCAAAGATAGAAAACTTTGGTTCTTCCCCAAATTTTAAAGGACAAGCACTGAATGAATTCATATAGTAATATAGATCAATTTATTGGACCTAATTGCTGAATCATTTCGAAATTTCAGTTTAAGTTATACTGATTTGTACCGAGAGATTTTTGTTTTGTATCACATTACAATTCAAACCTAAAATTCAATTTGAGATTTTGGTGTAAAAAAAAAAAAAAAAAAGGAAAAAGAATTAATTGGTTCTAAGTTCTGGATGGAAAGTGCTACCGTTTTTCTTTTTAAATTTTTGGGATGATTTTTTATTGATTGTAAGATTTCCTGCAAAGGTTTTCACTTGAAAGAAAGATTGGTTAAGAATCATTTTTTATGTTAGGCAACTAATTCTTGTTCCCAGCTTGTGATACATGCTTTGGTTCTGTTAAATTACAGGTTTTTGACCTTTCAGTAGTGAAGCCTCATGAATTTGTTCAATATGGATTGTCTTGCCTAGAGAATTTTGCTAATCTTGGAGACAACTGTGCAAAAGCAACTCGTGAGAAACTTAAGATTGTGGTATGTATCTTTTACAAACTTTGCCATACTTCAGATTACTGCTGCTCATCTAACTGTTAATTATGTGGTAATGAAAATGTAATTCATACAGGTGGCAGGAGGTGATGGCACTGTTGGCTGGGTCCTTGGGTGCTTGGGGGAGCTCAACAAACAGGGCAGGCTGCCTATTCCGCCAACTGGAGTTATCCCACTCGGGACTGGAAATGACTTGTCTAGGAGCTTTGGTTGGGTATGCTTTCATATGCATCCACATTCGCATTTCCTTTGTGGACAGCCAGTCTCATGTACATCTTCAAAAATGTAATTTTGCAGGGTGGCTCATTCCCTTTTAATTGGAAATCATCTGTTAAAAGAACCCTTGAAAAGGTCTCCTGTGGTCCTACTGTTCGTCTTGACAGGTGGCCTCTTAATTTTCAACTAAATGATCTTTCATATCATAGTGGTAGAACTGCTGTTGATTTTATTAATTGGCCAATTGGGTAGGTTGCAAAGAGAGGACGAAAAAGGTTTTGAATATCCATTCTGTATTGGCATTCATTTTTTATCATTCATTTATTTATGTTTTTGTTGGTCTAGAAAAGCTATTTGAATAAATCCGAATAGCAAATAATTTCAAAGCTGCAACAGGAATTGCATGATCAGTCTAGTTAGGGTGTAAAAATAAATTATTGAAGAATCATAGTTGGTGGTTGTATGGTTTTTTGAATTCGATAAAATGCTATTAATTTGCCAATAATAGTATTGAATTGAATTATCAGTACTTTGTAGGACATTGAAAATGTTGAGTTCTGATGTCTCGTGAAGAAAACAAAGTTTCTTAACATTTGAACAGCCTCCTTAATATTCCAACTATAGCAGATGTAACATTTTTCGGCACAAAAAGACTTTATTGTAAAAGATAACTAGTCAGTATATGGATCAGTTAATTTGTTATAGTGCCCTTCTCTTCACTTAATGTTCTTTTCTTCTTTAGAAGTGCACTATCTTTACAATTTCATTTAATGCACCTTATTGTGCAGTTGGCAAGTCTTAATAGCAATGCCAGCTGGGGAAGAGTTGGAAATACCTTATTCTCTGAAGGCAACAGAAGAAACCCCTCTTGATCAGGTTTGTGGCTGGCTATGAATCTTTCTTTTCTTTCTTCTTAGGAGTGTATCCGTTTTACTCAATTAACGGAGCTTATATTTCTCGACTAATGCCTTACCATGACCTCTCATTGTTTAATTGCTTGCTCATTTTTAAGTCTTGACTGTTACTGCATAACACAAATCTCACTTTAAAGGATATATGTGTAAAGAAGCAGTTAGCCGATTTGCATTCATCTATATTCTTTCCCTGAATAAGAGTAGGTATAGTTATACCTTGTGAGCTGTAATAATTAAGTGAATGACAAAATTACTCGAGGGCAGAACAGCTGGTCAAAACTGAAGAGGTTATAAATCTCTAAAACACGTCAAGGTTCAATCCCTCTCTTTAAGGAGCTTATAGCTAATTCTGTATGCATCTGTTAAGAGGACTGCATACAATTTCCCCCAAACTTCCCCAAAGCATGATAAGTCGATAACATATTAAGATTAATAAGTATGTCCATAAAATCTTATAATATAAAATGTAGCATGGTCAAATTTAATTACTTCGTAGGCTTCAAGAGCTTTTCTATTGGGTCGAGCATTAGTATAGTATTATTTACATAGCTGATTTAGATGGTGCTGGTAAGCTAATACTCTCCTGTAGAGAAGTTATATACAAAACTTCTCAGTATCCTTTCATGTCTCATTCTTATGGAACTTTCACTTGATTTGTATCTTGTTTATTGCACAGTCCTGTTGCCTTTAATATTTCATTTGATGCAGGAACTGGAAGTTGAAGGGGAGCTTCCAGATAAGGTTTCCTGCTACCAAGGAGTGTTTTATAATTATTTCAGCATAGGTTTGTATTTATATACTAACTTTTTTTTAACATGCTTTTCTTCTTCTTTTCTAACAAAATACCATGTTATGTTAATGAAGGCATGGATGCCCAAGTTGCTTATGGTTTCCACCATTTACGCAATGAAAAACCTTATCTTGCTCAGGGTCCCGTCTCAAATAAGGTAAAGATTGTCCTTCCCATCCCAAACACTGATTTTCTTTTTCTCTAATGCCCAGTATAAGTTGTGTTTGACTCACAGAATTGAAGATTATGATATTACAATCCACAGGATGCAGGAAACTTAAACCTTACTGCATCAAGAACCTCGATCTTCATTTGCTTTTGTTTCCTTAAATATCCCCAACTATATTTTTTTGTTATATACTCCCCTATCAAAAGTAACCTTTTGGGCTCATTTATAAATTTAATACACTATGATGCTCAGGAGTTGAGAATGCGTGAACCACATTTTTTATTCTGAAAATTATTTTTCCTTTCTATTGTACCATTTCTAATCTTGATGCCCAGCTACTGGGTCTGGTATAGTTCTTGATTTATGTGCTTATTTTTCATATAATGGAAATATATAATTGCGAGGACATATATTGGCTAGATAACAGAATTGAATATTAAAAGCCTACGATTTCATCTCTCATTATTTTCAAGTACATAAGTTACATGGTATTGCTGTCAAACAGCCACAAATATTAGTTAGTGTTCGAGGCTTAACTGAATTCTGAGTCTATTTATATATATTGGGCATCATCAGATGCTGCTAATTGCAATTTTCTACGAACTTTGTTCAAATACCATATACCATCTCACTCTCATAATTCGAAATTGTGCTTCTTGAGTGCAGATTATATACTCTGGATTCAGTTGTCAACAAGGGTGGTTCTGCACACCATGCAGCAGCTATCCAGGTTTAAGGTTGGTGTTTTATCACATTCTTGAAAGTGACCCTTCAACATTCCTATTCATAAGGATTTTGTTTCTACGGTGACCTTTATTTACTTTTGTTCAGGCTTAGGTAATAACATAGGCCTTTTTCTTTACAAGTTAAACTGAAATCCACCTTGGGAGTGCTTGTGCCTGTCCATTTACTCTACAATTGTTTCTCATTTAGATCCGGTTTTCGTTTCCCCTAGACCTATTATTATTCATATTGTTACCTGGTACATGTGATTTTTTCATCTTTATCTAGAAAATACCTTGATCCATGTGCTTATAATTCTTTGTCCTTCTGTTAGTTATTGATGGAAATTTAATCTCATGAGTTGAGAGTTTATATCTTAGCTGTTGATTCGGTCTTTAAAGTTCACATTATCAAGTTTATATTCCTCGGGTTCACTCTAATGATTATTCTATATGTATTTCACAATGCTTTGCAGGTCTTTGAAAAACATCTTGAGGATATATGTTAAAAAAGTTAACCAGTCCAAGTGGGAGCAAATCCAGGTCCCATCGAGGTTAGTCTTTTATCAGTGCTACTTCCCACAAAGTTTAGTATCATGATCAGGGTGCTGAAGGCTATTTTAGTTCTTTTCTCTAGATATAATTTTGATGTATTATACTTTAACTAAACAAAAATTGGTGGATCTTCCAGTGTGAGATCTATTGTGGTTCTTAATCTTCCTAGCTATGGAAGTGGAAGAAATCCATGGGGCAAGCTAAAGCCAAATTATCTAGAAAAGGTACTTGAAAGTCCTGCTTGAATTTCTTATCAGGATACCATGCTATTCACTTTTGTTATGTGTAATGCAAAGTTTGTTTTTCTACACGCTTGAGGGTAGGATTCCTTTTATTAGATTGTCGACTTAATTGCACACTGGTCACTTCCATGACTTTTTCTCTCTACATATTTGTTTTCTGCAATGGAGGGCAAGCTTGTGAATTATCTTTTTCAAATCCTGACATTGTGGGAATCAATGCATTGTTATTTCTCTCCCTGGAGTTTTATTCATTTGGCCTCCGGCCATGTTAAAATTGGTTGATTTTTTTTATATTTTGCCTTGGAAAGTTATTTTGTGGAGCACTTATGATGCCACATTTCCTCTTATTCAATTTCAAGTGTATTCATTTGAACTCTTCACTTTCAGAAGTAAGTTTTTAATAAGTAGAAAACATAAAAAAGAACACCTAGATGGCGATTGCAGTAAGGGGTTGCAACACTTTTTACTCTGTTATTTCGTGAGATCACGCTCTAGTTGATTTTTTATATTACCACATATACATATTCTGGTGGTATCTTTATTCTCTGAATCGTTTTCTCTTAATGACTGTAAGCTTGATCTGATCACTTGAGCTAATAGGCTGATGAGCTTTTATCCCCTCCTTGTCTAATGTTTACCTGTTATGCACAGAGGGGGTTTGTTCAAGCTCACCCGGATGATGGTTATCTGGAAATCTTTGGTCTTAAACAAGGATGGCATGCTTCAATGGTTATGGCTGAAGTAATATCAGCCAAACACATAGCCCAGGCCTCAGCTATCCGGTTTGAGCTGAGAGGAGGAGAATGGAAAAAGTCGTACCTGCAAATGGATGGTGAACCATGGAAACAACCCATGGAGAAGGAGTTCTCGACGTTTGTGGAGATTAAGAGAGTACCAAACCAGTCCCTCATGGTCAGTGCAGATTAGTTTGGTTGCCGTTTTAATCGCTCTACATATCTCTATTTAGCCTTAGCATGTAACATATTTTTTATGAAATGCTCAACATACTCCGGATTGTTATATAATGTAGAGTCAGCCTCCATGTCGCAAAGTGACAAGTAAATGTGTTGTCGTAATTATTGTGGAATAAATCTTACCGCAAGGGGTGTTTGTTGTAGTAATCTTCAGTTTGTTTAAATAAAATTATGGTCAAGGAGTTGTATGATGTTCTTGATTTATATATCTTGAATATGAAGCAAGGGGAATCAAGATTTACAGTTGGGTGAAAATTAAGTGAGAGAATGTAGGTAATGTAAAAAAGTGGGATATGAAAATGATTTGTGTTTATCTGATTGCAACAGGAGAGAGATGAGTGAGAGAATGAAGTTGTTGGCGGATTCATCAATGAATGTAAGAAATCAACAATGTGGTGGGTATATATATCATGTTAAAGTAGTGTTTGGCTACTTTTTGAAAACAAATCCCTGTGTCCATGGCTTGGGAGGCAACTGCATTTGGGGCCTTGCCTTGTCTTCTCTGCTTGTTTGGTGAATAGAAATAAAAGTGATGGAATAATGCGAATTGAAATGGCCAACATACAAAATATCCAATTACTTTCTTCATTTGCTTCGCTGTTTTCTTATCATTTACCATTTTTGTGTGCCCCGTCAAGGCCTAGAGAGACACACATACCAACTATTCTCTTCTTCTTGCATAATTTGTCACGTCTTACTAATTCACTCCTGATATATGTTATGCAGTCTCATCAGAATTTCACGTGGATAAAACAAAGTGAGTAGATGGGGTCAATATTTTGTGAACCACCGGTAGGTAGTTAAATCTTTTTTACGTAGTGGGGAAAAAAAAAATCTCAGTCAAGAAAATATGCAACAAAAATCTGTATTTATTTTATAAAATTGGAGTCTCATCAACTTGTAACCACCGTGCATGCCAATGGGTCCATAACAAATTAAGACGATAGCTGAGGATATAAAACCTACCTAGCTAGACAAAGTAAATCAACTCTGCCCAATTTGAAGGACCGACTATGGAAACAAATAATAATAATGCTTTTTAGACTTTATATTTTCAAAATTATCATCATAAAATTTCTATTTCTATTTTTATATATTATATATGTATATATATATATATATATATGTATGCATGCACACGTGCCATATTTTTTAGGGGTTCGGGGGGTGGGCGGCGTGTGTGTGGGGGGGGGGTGTCCGCTGCTCTCCTGTACCAACATGTCCCAACATTATCGTTGCATTAATATGTGCTTTAAGCTTTTGGGGTAGAACTAAGATTCCAATTAAAAGTACTATAAATCCACCATTTTGTAGTGCTCTCTCCACTATGATTCTACTGTTTTTATACTTTGTAATATAATTGTTATTATTTGAGATCAAAGTTTATTTTTCTCTAAAATAGTCTAACTGCAAAATAGTTAATGACAACTAATATTTGTGCGTCACTCGGTAAATAAATATAATATTATTCCAGAGTTTGTCATCAATTCATTATTCCAACCTGAAATATTAAATTGAAATAAATCTCTCTCATGAACAAGAAGTTTTAACTATTTTGAGTAGATAATGATCCATGATTTAAATCCTTAATAAAATGATTATGCTTCCAATAATTACGTTGATAAGGAAATCTGCTAGGGAAAATGAGAACAGCCAAATACCATTATCGTGGTCTCATAGGCGGATTTAGAATTATAAGAAAGGGGGCGGAATTTGAAAATTTGATTGAAAAGCGAACGAAGTATAGATTTCGAGAGGGCGAAATACAAAAAATTCCGAAAATCACACATAAAAAGTCGAGTTTCGACATGAATCGGGGGGCCCGTCGGACGCCTCCCTTGGATCCGCCCCTGAACCCACTTAATTACCAATTTGTTTGAGCAACTCGTAAAGGATGATCATCATGTTATTGAATTCCTTTCAAAATACCCCGAAATACATCTTCCCTTGTTGACGTTAGAAATCTCAACTATGATATATATAATTCTAGAAACAATTAAAATCTAAATGAAATATTTGAGTAGAAGGAGCAGTTGTCCTCCCCTTGCGTCAAAGAAATCTCCATAAGCATTATAAACATGATTTTTACTTGATATATGCTAATTACCTTTTTATTTACTTTATTTAAGTTAACTAACACCCAATCTTAATGAGATTTAATCTAATCTAATACCATAAATAACGGAGAGGGTGAACATGCTTGCGTGCTCAGTTATTATAAGGCTAAACGGTCACATCAATTGCACTTTAAAATAGCGTAATTAAATGAAAAGAATAGACTGTTCTAAATTATGTTCTCTAAGATTAGTTATTATAGTGTAATTAAACATATAGAGTGGTGGTGGGGCCGGGTCTTGAAAATTAATGTTTCGACAATTTCATGTGGTGGGAAAGTTGGACGTATCGTTTGGGAAAGGAATATGTAAATTGTCCTTAGCGTGTACGTCGGAGCAGTAGTGGTGGCGGACTGGTGGGCGCCACCACACACGGCCAGGATCAAATAGGCTAAAGATTCATAGTACTACAATACATTACTACTTATATTATATTCCGAAATCACAGATATTATAATTAATGTTTGAGTTATCACTAAAATACTCGTTTATACTCTGCGTAATGTTGGAGTTCAGATGTACACGGCACACGTATTCATCATAGTTCACATGTCCTATTTATATATAATAATTGCTTTCTTTAGATAGAAATATAATTTTTGTTATCGATTTCTTTTTCCTTTTTATTTTAAGAATTAAAGTTTAAATGGGGTCAGCATAAATCAATTAAATTAATATAGTATATGTGTCGTAGGCTACTGTCCAATATTGCAAGAGTAAATTTGTTGCTACTCTAATTTTTAAACATAGAAATCCCTCTCTCAACGTTGGGAAACAAAAGTACTAAATCGGAAAGCAAATGCCCCAAGTTATAAAAAAATGTCGCCATTTCAAGAAAATAATTAAGAAAATCTTTACTTGGACTCGAAGAAGAGTATTTTGTAATTTGAGATGCGAAGAAAAGACAAACCAAAAGAGGAGAAACAAGTATATTAAAAGCAAAAAGGAGAAGCAGAAAAACTGGAAAAAATAAAGATAATATAGAAATATACCTGCTTGTGATTAAAATAATTCAATTACATCAGCTTGGAGAACCGTTTTGTGTCGTTTTAGGCATTAATTTATTACGAGTATATGTCATAAAACGGCAAGCAATCTTGGTTGTTAATTAGCGAATCCCAATAACATCAGTTTCCCATTTATAGTTCTTACAGAAATTATTGTAAGATGTCACAATAATTAGTGTTTTTTGTTTCAAGAAACAATTTCTCATTAAATAAAAACACGTAACAGAGAATTATATCAGATGAAAATAAGGTGGACAACATTAATTTGTAGAAAAAGTAGTTACTTAAAGTTGTGTAGAGATTTAGGGGATTGCTTCAGCCTTTGAAATGATTGGTGACTTTTTTGTTTTTCCAATCGTGTGACGAGAATAACAGCGTCGCGGCTATTTAATTTGTACACTACTTAATGTGTTCGTTTAAGAATATACGTATTATATCTTCTAATTAAAGAAGAAAAGACCCTAAACGTAAACGTTCCAGTTTGAATGTATTTTTTTGGATATAATTTCAATTTCATGTTTCCCTAAACCCTGTTATATAATTAAAGAATATTACGTATATAGATAAAATAATAATATTACTAGAAACAAGTCAATTGCCAAAATAACACTTTTTAAATAAATAAATCTCAAAATAACATTTTTTCAAAAATAATTACCAAACTAACACTCTTTTTGCTACATATACATTTACTTACTACATGAATATCTACATAGAAAATACTTTTTATTTAGTACATTTACTTAATTACAAAATAATACACTTTGTATAATAAAATTGCATTTTCAAATAAAAAGGATAAAAAATATTTGTTAGTTTTTTCTTTATTTTGTACGTGTGCCGTGTTTCTAAATAAATATAAATATTTTTAATTTCTTTAATTTTATATTTAATTATATTTCAAAAAAAAATATTTTTTATATGAAAATACGGTACTCTTTTTATTTTTTTATTATTTTAATTACAGAAAAAATAAATAATATATATTTTTTTTCAATTAGGTTGGAAATAATTTTCTTTGGTATTTTTCAAATAAAAATAATAAAAAAAAATATTTTTTTCAAATAAAAATAATAAAATAAAAAATATACTTTTTATTTTTTATTCTGCTAATATTAAAATTAAATGTAAAAATAAAATTTATTTTTCATGTAATTATTCATTTAGTATATAAGTGTATAAGTGACAGAAAGAGTGTTAGAACGATAATTACTTTTGAAAGAGTATTATTTTAAGAATTATTTATTAAAAGAGTGTTATTTTGACAATTGACACTAAAAACTATAAGGTCTTAATGGTTTAACACGACAGTCCTAACCCAAAGGCACCAACTATGTATGAATATGATCCTATAGAGAAAATGTTTGTCGATGGTATTCAAACTCATAAATATATTCGTTACTATATAAATTAGGTAATGCCAAATTGTGAAAGTGTTATTAAAACATTGTATTTTTTTACTCACATATTTAAACCCCCGATTATCCGATTTTTCTTTGAAATGCATATAATATGCGATAAATTTAAAATATCTTATAAAAAGTAGGAATTATAACTTAACATTAAGGTTATTAATAATAGTGATGGATTAGCGTGCATCATGTTGCAATTTACTAATTCTGACCCGATTTGATCCGAGTTTGACTCGATTTAGAATATTTAAAAAAAATATATATATATCATCCCCTCTCTCATGCCTCCTCTCCCACTGCCCCCTCTCTCTCTCCCCTCTTTCTCTCTCACTAACTCCTCCTCCCCCCCCCCACTCTCTCTTTCTCCACTCCCCTATATCTCTCTTCCACCGTCCTCTCCGTCTTCGCCTCTGTCGCTTTTTTCCGTCTCCGCTTCTGTTGCCGTCGCTCCTCGCGCCTCCACATTCGTCGCTCTAGTGGTCGGATCCACCCCCGTGTGATCCTCCAGATCTACCTCCGCTCTCTCTGTCTCCGCCACAACAAGATTCCGATGCCCTCTCTCTCTTCTCTCTCCCTGATACCATCACCGCCCGCCGCACAAATTGGAGACGGTTGCGAGTAGATTGTTGGCCTCGATCTGATCTACTGTTGTTGGTCCTGAGTTAAACGTGCAGGTGAAGAGGGGGAGGGGGGGTTGAATACACATGAAAACCTTTTTCAAACTCAAACGCGAACATTCCGATTGACGGAGGTTGCCTACTGAATGAATTCAGCAGACCAAGCAAGCTGTTCTTGATCGCGTGGACATAATGATTGAGAGTGCTGAGCTCTGCTAGCTGACTTAAGGTAAGAATTCAGTAGCGTTCAGGAGCTATTCAGTAGCGTGCAAAATGTGTAGGCCCGATTAAGTTTGTTAGAAAACGTTTGTTTATCAAATCAGTTTCAGTATATTAGTGCGACGTTTTAAGCTTTTGCTGAAATGCTGTTGAATAATTCTGTAAAGATATTTTTAGTATGAACAGTAATCAATGCAATAGTTAAACGACACAACAATTTTAAAGGGGTTCGGATACGCAAGATCCTACGTCCACTGATCCTGAACAAAGCAGAATACTATTTTATTATACTGAGTTAGTCTCAGTTAGTTTGTGCACTGGACAAACTGTAACTTGTGATTATACTGAGCAAGTCAGGGTCAAACAGTTAAGTTTGAATGTATCTCCAACTATGAAGGAGTTCTTAACACTTAAGAATAGTTCAATAATTGAACTCCTTCGGTTCTAAGCTATAGATATAACAGTTGAGCTTAGGTTAGAGGGTGGGAACGAGAATGGCTTCTAGAGCGAAGAACAAAGAGGAATAATCGCTCGGGGTTCGTGTTCTTCACTTGAATATTCGATAAGTATTCTAGAGCTTGAGTTCGTTGAATGCTTGAGTTCCCTTATAGGCCACTTGTATGATCGTGTAGTGCGACTTGAGTGACGACGACTTTCCCTCTATTTATAGACGTGAGTTGTAAATAGATCCGTTGGAGAAGAACTGTCCACGTGTCACTTTATATAGGTAGCAAACGACTCTTTTTCGAATTCTTTAGAGTCCTCTTTCTTTGCGGGAAAGTGGTTGACTTGAAGCTTTATGTCGGAGACTTTGTCAACTGGCTGCTAGTCATTGGTCGAGATATAGAAAGTGGTTGAGACTTATTCAGACTTCAAGGTTGATACTGAAACTGACTTTTCTCAGATGTACAACCTCTGACAACTCCACTGAAATGACTTTGAAGTCCACTATCAGTTAAAGCAACTGACAGGCCGTTGCTGAGTCTGACCAAAAGGTTCAGTATGTTGCTCCTGCTAAGTCCAACACTACTGAGGCCAAACTCTGAATTCAGCAAACTGCTCCTACTGAGTCCAGTTCTACTGACTCCTGAACACCTTTCAGTATGCTGCTCCTGCTGAGTCCAGCCATACTGAATCTTCACTCCATGACACTACGGCAGATGGTCTACTGAGGGACAACAAACGGAACTTCTGAGTCGGAACCATGCTGAAGGCGAGTCTACTGAGTCTGAAACACTCAAAGACAAAGGTGTTAACTTTTACAAAGGAATGATTCATCAATCATAATAGGATTTTGGGATCAACCAAATAAACTACTGAATCATCTCCCAACAACTGTCTTGTTAATTTAATCGATTGACTTATTTATGGAATGGCGTCTGAAGATGTGAAGAGGAGCGACTCGGCGGTGTCGAAGATCGTGAATTTGGCTGAGGAGGCGAAGCTCGCCAAGGAGGAAATCAAGCCTTCCAAACATCAACTTGTTAACATTTGCAACTCTCTCATTGCCGGTGGCGTAGCCGAAGGGGTGTAAGTTCTGATTTGAACCTTTTTGTTTATTATTGTATTGCTTAAGGGCAAAATCAATATTTTTTTTGAAAACATAATTTTTCTTTTGACAAACTTTTTGCATTATTGTCGCATGTCTCGAACTTCCGTTGCTCCATTGGAACGATTAAAGATTTTGCTTCAGGTTAGTCACTCATACCATTAGAGATTTGATAGTCTAACAATAATGATCCAAATAGACATGAACTCTTATAATTGCAGAAAAATGTAGTGAATTATGTTTTGGTTTCTTGACATTTTGAGACTGTTTTACCGTCTTAGAGTTCAATGTTATGGAATCAACATTTTTTGGAGCTGGTGTTTCATGGAAACTAGTAATTTATGAATGATTTGGATAAATTTTCTTGGTTTTGTTCATTGGGTATTTTCTTGATTGGTCTAGTCCTTTGTTTCCCCTCTTTGATTTTATCGAGTATTTTGATAAAGGAAATTGTGAATGTGAGTTGTCTCTTTTCAGATGCATGGAAGTTTAATTTTTCTGTTGTTGTGAGTCGATGTTTTGAGTCTTTTTGCTTTCTATTGAAGTTTAATTTGATTTTGTTTAGAGTATTGAGATCCTTGCATTTGCTATGGGCTTATTGGTTAGCTAATTTATTGAAGTATCATTTCTTGTAACATAAAGTGTCATTTATTATGAACGATTATGTCATTTGTTTAAAACAACTCATATTTAAAAAAAAATGACACTTTTATTCAAAATAATTGACATTTTTTTTGAATGAATGACACATTTATTTATTGCAAGATACTTTGAGTAACATTTCTGGTTATTTTGGTGATCATATTTTGTTGACTACGTCATTGAACGGGGGTTTCGTATGATTACTGTATTATTTTAGCTTCTGGTATTATTGGTAACAATTGACATTTTTGTTTAGTATGACTGATACGTTCTGTTATCATGATTGACACGCACAACAAAGATAATTGACACTCTGCTCTACTGTGAATTATGGCTTAAACATACACTCTGCTCTTCATTGACACGTTTTTTATCATGATTCACTCGCACAACGGATACAATTGACATTCTGCTCTCTACTGTGAATTATGGCTTAAATAGACACTCTGCTCATCATTGACACGTTCTTTTATCGTGATTGACACACACAACTGAGACAATTGACACTCTGCTCTCTACTGTGAACTATGGCTTAAACAAACACTCTGCTCATCATTGACACGTTCTTTTATCTTAATTGACACTCACAACAGAGACAATTGACACTCTGCTCTCTATTGTGCATTAATTGACACCTTCATATTTAATTAACACTTTATTTTACAATGATTGACACATTATATTAGCTGAATTGACACTTTCCTCGACAATTATTGACACTTTCATATATTACTGACATTGTGGATATACAACTAAGAATTAACACGCTCTTCAATTACAAATAACACGAATAGCGTAAACAATTAACACGCTCATTGTTTGTATTCATCTTATGATTATTGGTAGCAATTGACACTTTTGTTTAGTATGACTGACACTTTTGTTTGTATTCATCTTTCTGGTTATTATGCTTCATATTTTATTGTGTGATTACTGGATTAAAGTGATATGTTCCTTAATCATGAGTGACACTTTACTTTAATGTGATTGACACTTTGAGATAAATGACACTTTCTTTCGTTGCAATTGACACAAATGACATTTTTTTTCGAAACAAATCGCATTTTTTCTAAAATAATTGATAGTCAATAAATGATGCAAATGACACTTTATTCAAATACAAATGACACTTTCATTTGTTACGATTGATAATTTTGAATAAATAACAAATGACACGCATTCCCTTATAAAAAAAATTGGAAAAAAATTAAAAAAATAATTTTTTTTATTCAGAACAAACGACACTTTTGTATAAAAAGATTGACACACCCGTCCTTACAATAAATGGGAAAAAATGAAAAAAAGGAAAAAAATAAAAATAAAAAATGAATAATGACATAATGCTAACATCATCAAGTCAAACACTGGTCAAAACGGGTGATTGAATCAAACAGAGTTCAAAGCGGGTCAAAATTGGGTAATTGGATCATGTTGCATGTGCAACATGATTAGGGGTGTTCGGTACGGTATACCATACTATTTTTCTTATACCGCATACCGTACCGATAAGGGTCGGTATGGAAAAATGCATACCGTTATCGTACCGATCATTTCGGTATACCGTAGTTCGGTATACCGAAAGTTCGGTATAGCAAATCTCCATACCGTTGTTATACCGCTCTTTCGGTATACCATACCGCACTTCGGTATACCGAAAAATCAAGGTCTACTCGGTATACCGAATATTTAACGGTATACCGTAAATTTAATCTATGTCTTTTATAAAAGCCAAGAAAGTTATTAATATTATTTTCCAATAAAATTAATTAATCTATCTATTTTGTATGAATTTGTTAATATTACGGGTTAATGTTTATAAAGTGGAAAAATATAATTTTATATCCATTTTATGATTTAATAGAATAAATAATGTGACTTTATGTCAAATAAAGTTATGTCATTTAAGTGAATTTATGATATAACATTAAGATTGTTCGATATGAGTGACATATTTGTAACTTCGGTATGAACTTCGGTATGCAGTATACCTTGGTATGAAAAATCTCATACCGTTATCGTACTGAAAAAACTTCGGTACGGTATGATACTGTACCGAAAATTATGGTATACCGAAAATTCGATATGTTCGGCATTTTTTCGGTACGGTATGTGCGGTATATCGATTTTTCGGTATACCGTAACACCCCTAAACATGATGCACATAAGTTTTTGTGACACTATATATCTATCTACTTATCCGTTATGTCTGGTAATTATCACTTTCATCGAATTTCTAGATTTAGAATATTCTTTGTTTACTAAATAAAATTGTAAATATTCGTTTATTATTTTACAATTATTCCGTGCATTATGATAATGAAAATTGTACCTGTCCTAGGAAGGCAGAAGAATGTATACTTTTCGGTTTCTAAATTCTTAAATTCACTAACTTATTCCTGCTTTATTATAGGTATAACTCCATTTCACATTAAATTATCTTATCATATTAATAAATGTATTAGTTTGAGTTATTCGCGAGCTAATGTCCTAAGCAGATCTAAGCGAGGATCATGTCGATAATATGCATAGTACTTTTGCATCTCTTCTAATTCTACCACATTTCATTTATCCATTTCAATTATTTAATTAATTACAGGAACACATATTTATATACAAATTAAACAGGTTCACAATATAAAGAAGATTAGTTGAGAGTGGAATTTGATGCATTCACCATGGGTGGCTGGCTTCCTCTCTCTCTCTAGACTGTCACAAATTGTTTTGTTGGAAGTAGGCCCCACTTGTCCGCTTTATGAAAATGACGCATAAGTCACCTTACATTTTAACGTAAAATCCACCTCGGCTTCCAACATCTCAAAATCCAATCCCCCTCGCCATCTTTCTTTTTCCTCTATAAATTCCTTTCTCAACACATCATCCACCCACTTCACCACCATAACCACCACCACCACCTTCGAGACCGCCAATTTCTTCTCTCACAAAAGCTTCACATTTCTTCACCTAAGTTAAAGACCAAACACTTTTTACATAAAAAGATGGCAGGTTTTGTTGCAGCGCCGCCGTCGCCGGTGCCGCGATCGCCGTGGCACTCCCCTGTTCCGTACCTGTTCGGAGGACTGGCGGCGATGCTGGGTCTTATTGCCTTCGCCCTCTTGATTCTGGCGTGCTCCTACTGGAAACTCTCCGGTTATCTCGAGAACCAAGGCGACGGCGAGAGGGACCTCGAGGCAGGAGAGGCTGAAGGCAGAGACGGCGCTTCCAAGCCCGCGCCGCCGCTAATGGAAGAGAAGTTCTTGGTGGTCATGGCCGGCCAAGAAAAGCCCACGTTCTTGGCAACTCCGATGTGGAGTAGGGCGTCGTCGTTTGGCAGTAAGAGTACTTGCAGCACTAGTAGTACTGCAAGCGGTGCGAATAGTAGCTTATCCGAAGTCTATTTTGAAGAGAAAAACATCGTAAATGGCGGAAATGCTGAAACTGCAGATCAGGTCCATTAGTCCCACTTTCTTTTTTTTTTTTTTAATCTAAAAAGAAAATCTAGATTTTTTGTTCTATGGTGTCTCTAGATTTCACCATTTGAATTTTGCATGTAGATTTAAGGAAATGTAAATAGTTTTTGGAGGAATTTAAACAACTATGTATAATAATTTGTGTTGCAAGATAATTGATCTCGAGAATATACAAGCTTTGGGTGAAGTATGTAATTTCGGGTGAGAGGAGGGCAATATATTAAATATAATTTGTTTTCCTAAGTATTTCACAAACAAATAGGATCTACACATGATTTGAGGGGGCGGATGGCGGCACCCTGTTATGCTTCTTGGTAAACTGGAGAAGGGATTTAAATCAAAACGGACCCAGATAAAGCTGCACTCTTTGTTGAATGAATTTGAAATCAGCCACCACTGTAGAAAGATAGTCTCTTCAAATTATATGAGACATTAAAAGAATAATAAATAAATAAGTTAATTATATTCATTACTACTATTTCTTTGTGAAATTTGGAAAAGTAAAGAAAGAAGAAACAATATGAGAGTATAGTTGTTGTGTAAAAGTTGGTCACGTGACACATGTAAAAACACGTGGACGAGTTGTTCATCCGTCGCGGCGAGCTGAAGCCTGAAAGTGACAATAGCCGCTAACAGTTTTGCAAAATCAGGTTGCTACTTGAGATGAGAAAAATATAAAGAATTCCCACTACATCATTTCCCATAAAAGCAATCGATTTTACGGTCTACTTTTGTCATCCAAACTGTATTAATGATGGTGGATGTGCGTATTCTACTCTACTATTCAAAGAAAAAACAAACAAGACGACGTATTTTGATTCGTATAACTAAGATTGGATGATATCAAGTGGAGTCTTTGTCACAACACATTACTTCATCTCAACAAAAACAAAGGCCTTTCAAGTCTTCCTTTTTTTTTTCTTTCTTTTTCTGAGTTAACTCACGGTTGCTATCTGAAGCGTGTGTAGTATCTAAAATTATTAAAATTAGGAAAAATATTGGTTATATACAATTAAGACATGAAAGAATTATGAAGATCATAGCTATACACAAGAATTAATATATTGATGATGATGAAGCATAAGAAGAGGCAGACAAAGAAATAGGGGAAGATTAGTGTTAGTGAGGTACACAACAGCATGCATATTGTGTTGTTGAGTGGAGTACATCATTTTGGGCTCTCCCACCTTAAAATCATCAATTGTGGAAAACCTATATATATGTCAGTGCGTGTGTATCCAATTGGTGCCCAATAGATATAGGGGATTGGAAGTAGGTTTCTTTATCGTTTCACAACTTGGTTAATGATCTGCTCAGAAATTATTGGATATTTCTCTCTTTTTATTACTTGCTTCCCATTCTTACTGCATTCGCACAAACAACCTTAATCATGTTCCAGATAGTGCTTAACAATTGGCTACTTTTTGCGATCATATTTGAATATACATATAGCATCATTTGATATAAGCACCTATCCATAATTGCAATATACTTGATGTAGTGTGATCTCGACAGGGGAAAAAAGAAACTCTTCACCAACCTGTTAATGAATTAAATCAAAATCACGAGAATTGAAAAGAGAGAGAAAAAATTGTCGTCATGTATTATCATAATTAGGAACTGAATTCCTACTAGTTAAACTCAAAATAGTACTCACTCCGTCATATTAATAATGGTCACTTGACTTTCCAATACGGAATTAAGAAAGTAAAATAAGTGATAATGTAAGAAAGAGAAGATAGTGAGATAGTGGGAGAGTGAATGATAAAGTAGGTGAGAAAAATAATAAAATATAAAAAAATGTACTCCCTCCGTCCCATAGAAATTGTCTCATTTCCATGGGGCACGAATATTAAGAAAATGGAATTGTGTGGTGTATATTATTTGACTTTTTGGCTTGTTAATTTTGGTCCATATATTGTTTCCTTTTTTAAGAAATAAGACACTTTCTATGGGACGACTCGAAAAGAAAAATAATACACTTTATATAGGATGGAGGGAGTAGTATTTTTTATTTTTTTTTGTTATTACGAGGAACCCGCAGCCGCTACTTTCGGTGCGCATAGGGTAAACCTCGCTCCTGTGCAATCGCTTGCAAACCACACATGATAGTGTGAGCAGAGATTTCTTCTACTGAGTTCAGCTCTACTGACTTATGTCAGTTGAACAGTAGTTCAGTACGTATTAGAGTTGTGTGCAGAAGTGTAGGCCCTATGAAACGTCTCGGTTGAAAAACCGGTTTTATGCTGAGTTGATGAAATACAATTGAATGTTGAGTGAATAGTAAATAATGCAACAATAAATCAACACATGAGGTTTTTAAAGTGGTTTGGACACGCTGGGTCCTACGTCCACTGTCCTGACACAAGCAGGAGAACTTGTAATATTTATATTGAGCAAGTATCAGTGATCTGTTCACAGGACATATATAAACTTGTTTGCTTATACTGAGCAAGTCTCAGTAATCTGTTCACAGTACAGATATCTACTTATAGTCGTAGTGACTTTACAGGGTTTTCAAACTTGAAGGTTTAAGCTTCTCCAACTATGAGGAAGTTCTTACAATAAGAACGTTTCACAAAATGTGAACTCCCTCGGGGTTTCTAAGCTAAGGATATTACAGTTTAGCTCGCTTAGATAAGAGAAGGGGAACGAGTATTCTCTCGAGAGAAGAACTAAAGAAGATTCTAATTCTAAGTTCAAGTTATTCGCTGGATATGCAATGAGCTTGCTAGAGATTGTTTGTGCGTTGAAAGATTTGGTTCTTGGTGTCTTTCTGTATGAAGACTCTCCTCTATTTATAGTGTTCGATTTGTGAATAGATCCGTTAGAGAGGGTCTAGCCACATGTCGAAACGATAAGGAAAACAAATACTTTAATTTGAACGTTGATGAGTAGGTGCACTGTAGAGATACGCCTCTTTTTCAGTTTAGGAGCAGCTTTTGTCAGAGCTGGTAAGGCGCTGTCGGCTCCTTATTGGTCGATGTGGAGTGTTAGGTGAGATTTGTCAAACATCAAGGTTGACTCCCTCTGAATCCTCAGACCTTCAACTGAAGTGTCTTTCTACTGACATTCTTCTGAGCATTCAGTACGTGAAGCACGAATTCCTTTATAGATTCAGTTGGTGGTCGGCTGACCAACTGACTTCTTCGATACTGAGTCCATCAGCTGATTGCAAGGTCTTCTACTGAACTTCGCAGCTACTGAATTCTAGCCTACTGAGTTCCTAACATGCTGAACTCAAACTAAGCTATTACATAATCAAAGGTTCATCATTTAGCTAGGGGTTTTGAGATCTTCAAATCTACAAAATATTGTTCTACTGAATCTCATCCCAACAATTTTCCCCAATTTGATGATGTCAAAACCTTTTACATCTTCTATAAAAAGAAACATGCTAAGGTTAAGAGCTACTACTACTAAGTTAAGATTTATTACAAGGTATGCTCCAGCCCACATATCGGAGCTTACTATGTAATGAAAAGAAAGTATCAAAGCAATCACATTTAAGAATGTATTAGAGCCTCATCAAATTAACAAAGTCATAGCCTACTAAAGGTATCAGGGCCGATACAACTTAATTATCATAGCTCAGAAAAGTATCACAACTCTTAGTAGCTAATCATCAAATCAATACTAATCAATAATTTCCTCCTAACAATATCTGAAAGACAATTTTCCCCTAAGTCATTTTAGAAAGCAATTTCTCCCTATATATATATAAGAGCCCTTTCCCCCTTAATAATAGCAAGAAAAAAGTTTCTAAGGCGGGTAAGCATATATAAATCACGGAAGGTCAGATAATATGAGTGAATGTGATATGATCACCGAAGTGATCAGTAGTGTTAAAAGGAAAACAAAACAGCCGTAAAGGCAATGAGTAGTTGTCAAGGCTCAAAGTAATAGATGTCATATATGATGATGAGATGATTACAGTACAAGATAATCTATCACTACCACCTAAGACTAGGAGACAGAGAGAGAGTCAGCTCTGCTTCTTCTTGAACTGTTGCATACGCTCTCTGAAGTCAGTAGACTTCTTCTCCGGAAGTTCTAGACCATATCCTGTGACAAACATGGATTTTATAGGTCTTAGAGAGCTTACATGTTGTTTATTTACCAAGAAAAATCATGATTGTACATGTTGTGTTCGCATAGTTCATCATTTTCAAAGAACATGCTACTTAGGTTGGTTTTTATTGATTTTTCAGGAGAATGAAGACCTATTTTGAATAAAAGGGAAGTTGGGTCTTAAAGTTCAGCTCGTTGGGGTCACGTGGCCGAAAACGGATCGGGATTTGGATAAGAAACGAGGGAGAACGAGCCAAAACAAAATTGCTGCGCAACAACAGAAATGGGACCGCGGTCCGAGATTTGTACTGGACCGTAGTTCGATGCCTTCTGTCCGAATTTTTTTTGAAGAAAACAGTTCCGGACCGCAGTCCGAGCTTTGTGCTGGACCGCGGTCCGCCCCCTTTTTCGTGGATTATCCAGTTTTTGACCCGGTTTCGACCCGGGTCACTATATAAAGCCAAAACTTGAAGCCCTAGCCACCATAACTCACATACCACACGAAATTTCACCATTTTCACTCTTCAAATCCATCCCTTCACCCCCAAACACCCAAAATATTCCATTCTCCACCATTGAAGTTGATAATTATGTGAAGATTGAAGAAGAAGGAGTCAAGCAATCAAGATTCAAGACAAGGCTTTAGGATTTGTTTGCATTTTCTTTTCCCCTTGCTTTCTCAAGTCTTTGACTTGCTATGATTTGAGTATTTTGCTAATCAAGAACATGAGTAGCTAAATTTCCTATTCTAGGGGTTAGACTTGATGAGTTTGTTTGAGAATTGATATTTACTAGATTTGCTTATGGTTAATCTACTCTATTTCTCTATGCTCTTGCTTTTAATGACTGTTTGAATGATTGATCACCATTTAAATTTATCCATAGTACTAATTTGATAAACGAGAGTTGAGAATTAATTCTAGATCTGGAGCATAGAGCACCTCTTTCCAATAGGCCGAGAGGTTGCGGGATACGGGTGAGGGCAATAGACTCGAGGGCTTCTGGGAGTTCTAGGTTTCGATGAATTGGAGACGATAGTCTTAATCTAGAATCCACGGTCTAAGTTCACCGAGAGGTAGTTAGGCTATATCCGACGTCGCTCATAAATAGATGTAATTAATCGTAGCAAACTCAAGTAAGTTAGATCCTTTTACATATCATTAGTGTCTACCCCTAGAATATCTTCTCTTGGATTTTCATCAATTTAGCTTCTTTATTTCCATTAGTTTAGATTTATTTCAATTGTTTCCTAGGATTAATCACCCCTCTATGTTTTCATCGTCAAGATAGAGTTAAGCATCCGAATAGGAGTAATTACACGATTAACCGCATAGTCCTTTGGAAGACGACCTTGCTCACCACCTATATTACAACACCCCATACACTAATGGGTAGAGGTCTAAGTAGGACAAGGATATACCTCTTATCCTTTTCTAAGTATAATCCTAGGTCTATACACTTGTGGATTAATCACTCCATAGATTTACCTCTTATATTTACACTTGTGGATTAATCACTCCATAGATTTACACTTGTTGCCTAGGATTAATCACTCCATATCCTTGCCCCAATTTGAGAGAAAAAAAGAAAAGGAAGAGCCATCTCCATATCGCCCACCACCTCCTTATGTGCCTCCTATTCCATTTCCACAACGGTTGAAGAAAAAGAATGTGGAGGAGCAATTTTCCAAATTCTTGGAGATTTTTAAGAAGATACACAACAATATCCCTCTTGTAGAAGCGTTGCAACAAATGCCCAACTATGCAAAGTTCTTAAAGAAAGTGGTGGCCAAGAAGAGGAAATTGGCAGAATTTGAGACGGTTAATCTCACCGAGGAGTGTAGTGCCGTTCTTCAAAGGAAACTACCTCCCAAGTTGAAGGATCCCGGAAGCTTCACTATTCCATGTGACATTGGAAGATACAAGTTTGGGAAAGCCTTATGTGATCTTGGAGCTAGCATCAACTTGATGCCTCTTTTTATTTTCACCAAGCTCGTGATTGGAGAGATAAAGCCAACCACAATCGCCCTCCAAATGGCGGATAAATCTATATCTTATCCAAAAGGAATTGTGGAAGATGTGTTGGTTAAGGTGCATAATTTCATCTTCCCGGTGGATTTTGTTGTATTAGATATGGCGGAAGACAAGGATATACCTCTTATCCTTTTCTTTTTTCTCTCAAATAAAAAAAAACTTCATTGGCGCCAAGCGTGAGGGAATGCTAGACGTTTGGTAATTTCTCCTCCAACCAGAATAAAAGATCCCATTGACGCAACCAATCCCATGCATATTGTATGGACCTTTGGTCGTACAAATTGCATAGTATCATAAATGGCTACTCCGGGTATTACTCAGCCACCAGGGGAGTTTATAAACAAATACATATCTTTGGTCTCATCTTCGATACTGAGATATACCATAAGACCAATAAGTTGATTGGAGATCTCGCTATCAACCTCTTGGCCTAAAAAAAGTAATCTTTCTCGATAAAGTCGGTTGATTAGGGTACAATTGTATCCCTTAGGAACCGTACATGCACCTTTTGATGCATACGGTTCAAAAAAATTGTGAAGAAAAGAATCAATGTACGTAAATGAAAAGATTGGTTACGTAGAAAGACGAAAATAGATTCGTACTCACATACATGAGAATTATATAAGAAAAAAAAGAATCTTTGATTTCTTTTTAACAAAGAGGAGCTGACTTTCTTTGGAGTAATAAGACTCCAATATTAGTTGAGAAAGACTCGTAATAACATATAAAACGCAGTTAATCCTGCTGTAGTCCAAGCTATTATTGCGGAAATTGGTGAATACAACCAACTTCTTGGTCTTCGACCCCCTCAGTCACTATGAACGCCCCCGATCAGTGCAATGGGATGTGTCTATTTATCTATCTCTTGATTCGAAATGGGAGCAGGTTTGAAAAAGGATCTTAGAGTGTCTAGGGTTGGGCTCAGGATTGCTCCCGGATAATGGATCTGATTGCACCAATATAAATCCGTTTTCTTCCATTTATTCCAAAGTAAGAATTCAACAACCCCTTAATCAAAATCAAAGAACTATTCATACGTTGTTGAATAGAAATAAGGGATTCCAGTCGTTGATAATTTTATCATCATCCAAATGTTTTCAAATGGGTCCATTCAACGATGTAAAATATCAAAATCACAATGCGATAAAAGACTCAATTCAAATTATAAAAGATCCTGTAATTCCAATTAAGAATTCTCCGGGGCCTTTAGGAACAGGCTTTCTAATTGCGAATGTTTATTCATTTTACCATTTACTAACTCATAATCAGATTTTGCTAAATAACTATTTGCAACTTGACAATTTAAAACAGACTTTTCAAATAATTAAATTTAAATATTATTTAATCGATGAAAATGAAAAAAATTATAACCCTCGTCCGTGCAATAACATTATTTTTAACTTGAATTGGTATTTTCTCTACCCCAATTATTGCCAAGAAAAATCTACAATAATGAGTATTGGACAGTTTATTTGTGAAAATATATGTATAGCCAAAAACGCATCACACCTAAAATTAAAATCGGGTCAAGTTATACGTGTTCAATCCAACCCCATTTATAATTCCATCAATTACTCGTCTATCAAAAAAGTGCGTTAATTGAGCCAATTTTCTTATTCCCCCAATAAAAGATGTATAAAAAGCATCCATATAAGCACGGTTATATGACCAATCATATAGAGCATTTATTATTTTATCCCAATGTTTTCTTTTCGGTCCTAGTTTAACAAATGAATTTATTAAATCGAAATTTTGAAAAGAGGAATAAATGGGTTTATATAAAAAGGACACGATAAATATTCCGAAATAAGCTATACTGACTGACAAAATTGCATTTTTCAAAAATTCATACCAATCTCTTGAATCATTTAATTTTTGGTGTACAAGGTTACTGGATGGTGCTAAACATTTGGTTAATATATCAAAATCTGTCCTAAAAGGAATTAGGAGACCATTCCTTGCTACGGGAAGAGCTCTAATTGATGTGGCGGAAGACGAACTTACTCTTCGAGTGAATGATGAAAGCCACACATTCTCCATTTTTAGAGCCCTTAAATTTCATGATGAAGATGAAGGAAGGAAGGAAATTGAAGAATGCAAGGTGTTGAAGATGGTGAAGTCTTGCGTAGATGCGAAGGAGTTTCAAGCTCCTAGGGACCCATTAGAGGAGTGCCTACTTAACTCATCTCCATCTCATTCTCTTGTTGGGAACACTATCAAGGGTGAACAAGTTGATTACTCCACTTCTATGAGTTATGTCCAAGAAATTCCCAAACATGAATCTTGTTTCATGAAGCTCAAGGATGAGAAGCAAGAGGAAGAAGAGGATGACAAGAAGACTCTCACCCTCGAGTTGAAACCGCATATGCTTTCCTTGGTGAAGACAAGACATATCAGATAATTGTATCATCCTATCTCTCTCCCATTGAACTTGAAAAATTACTTAGAGTCTTGAGGGAATACAAGTCGGCTATAGGATGGTCAATTTCAGATTTAAGGGGAATTAACCCCTCAATTTGCATGCATAAGATTTTGATGGAAGATGAGTATAAACCTAAAAGCAAAAATCAAAGAAGATTAAATCTGATAATGCAAGAGGTGGTTAGGAAGTCTTGACGTTGTTAGATGCTGTGATTATTTTTGCCATTTCGGATAGTGAGTGCGTTAACCCAACTCAAGTGGTTGCTAAGAAAGGGGGGATGACGGTTGTGAAGGATGAGAAGAATGGTCTTATAGCTACTAGGGTGGTAAATAGGTGGAGGATGTGTATTGATTATAGAATGTTGAATGCGGCCACTAGGAAGGATCATTTTCCCTCCCTTTTATTGATCAAATGCTCGATAGACTAGCCAGCTTTGAGTTTTATTGCTTCCTTGATGGATATTCGGGTTATAACCAAATCATGATAGCTCCCGAGGACCAAGAAAAAACGGCTTTTACTTGTCCTTATGGTATCTTTGCTTATAGACGCATGTCATTTGGTTTATGCAATGCCCCGGCTACTTTTCAAAGATGCATTATGGCTATTTTTCATGGATTAATTGAGAATGTGATAAAGGTTTTCATGGATGATTTCTCGGTTTTTGGTAATTCTTTTGATCGTTGCTTGCATAATCTTAGCCTTGTTTTGAAGAGATGTGAAGACACCAACCTTGTCTTAAATTGAGAGAAATGTCACTTTATGGTAAAGGAAGGGATTGTGCTTGGGCACAAGGTGTCTTCTAGCGGATTGGAAGTGCCATTGAAAAATTACCACCACCATATAATGAGAAAGCTGTGAGGAGTTTTTTAGGGCATGCCGGATTCTATAGACAATTTATCAAGGATTTCTCAAAAATTTCAAAGCCTTTGAGCTGCTTGCTTGAGAAAGATGTCAAGTTCAATTTTGGGGAGGATTGTTTGAAGGCCTTTGAGTGTCTTAAGAAGGCATTGGTGAGTGCTCCCATATTGATAGTGCCGGATTGGAGTCTACCCTTTGAGCTCATGTGTGATGCAAGTGATATTGCCGTAGGGGCGGCTTTGGGGAAAAAGAGGCATATGACAAGTTTTGACCTTACTTGGTTGGAACGAAGTCCATTGTTCACACTGATCATGCCGCCATCCGATATCTATTTGACAAGAAGGATGCAAAGCCAAGGCTTATTCGATGGCTCTTATTACTTCAAGAGTTTGATATAGAGATCCGGGACAAAAGAGGATGTGAGAATGTGATTGCCGATCACCTCTCTCGAATTGAGGGCCCCGTGGAAGGAGAAAATCATGGAGTTCCTATTAATAAAAGCTTCCCGGATGAGCAAATATTGCAAGTGCAAACAACTTCTCCATGGTATGCAGATATAGTCAATTTCATTGTTTCCGGTGTTAAACCTCCGGACATGTCAAGCTATCAAAGAAAGAAGTTCTTTCAAGATGTCAAGTTTTATATGTGGGATGAACCTTTCCTCTACCGGAGATGTGCCGACATGGTGATTCGGCGGTGTGTAGCACAAGAAGAATGGTCTTCCATCATTCATCATTGTCATGCCTCCCTTAGTGGAGGCCACTTTGGAGCCAACCGCACGGCCATGAAGGTACTTCAATGTGCTTTTTATTGACCAACTATTTACAAATATTGCTATGCCTTTGTGAGTGGTTGTGATAGATGTCAAAGAACCGGTGAAATTTCTAAGAGACATGAGATGCCTTTGACCAACATTATAGAAGTGGAACTTTTTGATGTTTGGGGGATTGATTTCATGGGGCATTTTCCCGCTTTTTATGGTTTTCAATATATCTTGTTAGCGGTAGAGTATGTGTCGAGGTGGATAGAGGCTATCCCCACTCAAACAAATGATGCTAAAGTTGTGTTGAAATTTGTCCAAAAACACATTTTGTCAAGATATGGAGCTCCTCGTGCTTTGATAAATGATGGAGGAAGCCACTTTTGCAACAAATGGGTTGCCAACCTCTTGACCAAATTTGGAGTGAAGCATAGGATCACCACCGCCTACCATCCACAAGCCAATGGGCAAACCGAGCTTGCCAACCGGGAGATCAAGCAAGTTCTAGAGAAAACGGTGAGTGTCAATCGAACGAATTGGGCGATGTTGCTTGATGATGCCCTTTGAGCTTATAGAACGGCCTACAAGACACCTCTTGGAATGTCCCCATATCAAATAATCTTCGGGAAGTCGTGCCATTTGCCAGTAGAGCTTGAACACAAAGCATATTGGGCGGTCAAGAAGTTGAATTTTGATTTTAAAACCACGGGTCAAGCGAGGGTTCTCCAACTTAATGAATTGGATGAGTTTCGGTGTGAGGCCTTTGAGAACTAAAACCTTTACAAGGAGAGGATCAAGAGATTCCATGATCGGTTGATCAAGAAGAGAGAGTTTGCCCCCGGAGATGAGGTCTTGCTCTTTAATTCTCGTCTTTCACTCTTTCCCGGAAAGTTAAAGTCGAAGTGGTCGGGACCTTTCGTTATTGGTCAAGTGATGAAGAATGGATCTATGGAATTGATTGGCCATGATGGAGCCCCATTTCGTGTTAATGGCCAAAGAGTGAAAGCTTACTATAGGCCGGAGCAAAGGAAGGAGATGATGGTGATCTCCTTACACTACCCCCCTCCTCCAAATTAATTCGGTGAGTTTGCGACAATCTAGCACACTTCCTTTATTCAAACTTACTTTCCCTTCATGTTCAATAAGTTTGGGGGGAGGGAGTCGTGTCTTGATTGTCTCTCTTTTAATGCTTTTTTGTCTTTAGTTTGTGTGTTTACTTTTCTTGTTTTATGTCTTTTAGTTTGCTTGTCTCCTAGTGTCTTGCTTCTTCATGTTTGGTGCTTGCTTACATGGTTTGTATGATTTGTTGATGAGGCTAATGATGAGATGCTATGGTTTGTGTTGAGAAAATATTGTTTATGAGTCTTATATGAAGTCTTGAGCATGCTTTAGCCATTTTTAGAGATTTGGCCTTTCTGAGTTTGAAATCAAAGAGCCTTTGTGAGACTTGAGCTATGACGATCACATTTTTATGGTCGACCTCCTTTCTTGTGTGATTTTGTTTGGGCTTGCATGTTGATCTCTAGAACTTGCCATGGTATCTTCCTTGAGGTTGCGTTTGTAAGTCGGCTACGAGATGATCTTAGGCCATGCTTCATAACTACACTTACCTAAAGAAGTGACCCAAGCATGAATATCCTAGTTCACCCCTTTTGAGCCTTAACCATTTTCTTTGATCTAGCCTAATGGGAAGGGATGTGAGCTTAAAAGACTTGGAGGTGTAGGTTTTTGAAAAATGATGAATGAGTGAGAATGAAAAATGTTATCACGAGATGCAAATGTTGAAAACGTTCAATTGTTGGAATTATGTGCACCCACTTGAGTAAGAAAAAAACAAGAAAAGAAAAATAAAATAAGATCAAAACTAGTGGTGCTAAAAGAAAAGAGATGTAACTTGGGTTAGAGTAGAGCTTAATGTCAAAGACGAGCTAGTTGGAATTGTGGGAATGAAGATAAAATATCTTATGAAGTGATGAGTATGTGGTATGAAAATGTTACATGCAAATTGGGTTATATGAGTCACTTTAGCCAAATATTCATCACCCTTCCATAGAGCCAACATTACAACCCTTATCAAAGACCTTTGTGATCTTAGTGAGAACTTACATTGTACGATGGAGAGGTTAGACAATTGGCAAGCTTATGGTAGATTGCATGTTTGACTTGAATTGAGTGTAAACACGTCCCACATGATACACTTGAGAGTGAGTGATTGGTTTACCCTTTTTGTGAGGATTCTGAATTCAATTTGGCCAAGCTTTGATAATTGTTGGTTTATGTAAGAGATGGATTGTGGGATTTATCTACTACTTATTTTTGTTGAGAAAATTTGAAGCCTCTATGGTCAACGTGTCGCTTTTCCATGTTTGTTGCCTTCGTCTTCTTTTTTTTTTTTTTTTTTGTTGTTCGAGACGATAAACGGTTTAAGTTTGGGGGGTTGACAAACATGGATTTTATAGGTCTTATAGAGCTTACATGTTGTTTATTTACCAAGAAAAATCATGATTGTACATGTTGTGTTCGCATAGTTCATCATTTTCGAAGAACATGCTACTTGGGTTGGTTTCTATTGATTTTTCAGGAGAATGAAGACCTATTTTGAAGGAAATGGAAGTTGGGTCCTAAACTTCAGCTCGTTGGGGTCACGTGGCCGAAAATGGATCGAGATTTGGATAAAAAGCGAGGGAGAACGAGCCAAAACAAAATTGCTGCGCAACAGCAGAAACGGGACCGCGGTCCGAACTTTGTACTGGACCGTGGTCCGATGCCTTCTGTGCGATTTTTTTTTGAAGAAAACAGTTCCAGACCGCGGTCCGAGCTTTGTACTGGACTGCGGTCCGCCCCCTTTTTCGCGGATTATCCAGTTTTTGACCCGGTTTCGACCCGAGTCACTATATAAAGCCAAAACTTGAAGCCCTAGCCACCATAACTCACCTACCACACGAAATTTCACCATTTTCACTCTCCAAATCCATCCCTTCACCCCCAAACACCCAAAATCTTCCATTCTCCACCATTGAAGTTGATAATTGTGTGAAGATTGAAGAAGAAGGAGTCAAGCAATCAAGATTCAAGACAAGGCTTTAGGATTTGTTTGCATTTTCTTTTCCCCTTGTTTTCTCATGTCTTTGACTTGCTATGATTTGAGTATTTTGCTAATCAAGAACATGAGTAGCTAAATTCCCTATTCTAGGGGCTAGACTTGATGAGTTTGTTTGAGAATTGATGTTTACTAGATTTGCTTATGGTTAATCTACTCTATTTCTCTATGCTCTTGCTTTTAATGATTGTTTGAATGATTGATCACCATTTAAATTTATCCATAGAACTAATTTGATAAACGAGAGTTGAGAATTAATTCTAGATCAGGAGCATAGAGCACCTCTTTCCAATAGGTCAAGAGGTTGCGGGATACGGGTGAGGGCAATAGACTCGAGGGCTTCTGGGAGTTCTAGGTTTCGATGAATTGGAGACGATAGTCTTAATCTAGAATCCACGGTCTAAGTTCACCGAGAGGTAGTTAGGCTATATCCGACATCGCTCATAAATAGATGTAATTAACCGTAGCAAACTCAAGTAAGTTAGATCCTTTTACATATCATTAGTGTCTACCCTTAGAATATCTTCTCTTGAATTTTCATCAATTTAGCTTCTTTATTGCCATTACTTTAGATTTATTTCAATTGTTGCCTAGGATTAATCACCCCGCTATGTTTTCATCGTCTAGATAGAGTTTAAGCATCCGAATATGAGTAGTTACACGATTAACCGCATAGTCCTTTGGGACACGACCTTGCTCACCACCTATATTCCAACACCCCATACACTTGTGGGTAGAGGTCTAAGTAGGACATGATCATCCTGAATATACACGATTCCTTAGGTCCTTGATCTCCATCAAGTCTTCAGCATCATTTTTGTCCAGGGCTTTGCTAGTTATAACATCTTTGAGTTTTTCTTCAATCTCCTTCTTGCAAATGTTGTGTTGGTGAGTGAGAGGAGGAGAAAGAATTCTGAATTCAGGTGCCTTCAACATCTTGCCTGAAAGTCTGGATCTCAACAAGGAGAGGAGGGTTAGCAACAGTTAGGAAATCTTTGAAATAAGAATCAGGATCGACTCCTTCCTCAGTTAGCTTCTAGATATAAAATATCTTCATGAAGTCGATCTTCAGTTGTTCCCATTTCTGATTCAGCTTAAGGGGCACCCAGTTGTCAGTTCTTTTGTAAATAATTCTCTTCACTTCACTGACTGGCTCCCTTCTCCTGAAGTAATTAGAAGTAGTTGGAATACTTCTATCCTTTACAGGGACCCTCTCCCTAGCTTCCTTCTCTGTTCGCAGCCTCAGGGCCTCCAGGTCAGCTATGCGTAATCGCTCCTTAGCTTCTCTAATCTGTATGGCCTCAGCTGTTCTGTCCAACGCTCTCTCAATTGTGTCCCATATTTCCTTCATTTCTTGCTCTTGTTCTTTGGAGGGCACAGTAGAGGGGACATGCTGATTTTCTGAGTCGCTCGACGATGATGATTTAGACTTGGATGCGCTGAGCTTCTCAGTTTTGGATTGTTGGGGAAGAGCAGCTGAAGATCTCGTCTGCCTAGGTAGTACAGATCTAGAGCGAGTAAGCGCTGGAGATTTGATCTGTACACCCTTCTTGGCTGTAATCTTCCTCTTCGAATCATGTTCTTCAAGTTCCTTAGCCATTTTGGCATCAAAAGCGATCTGTTCTTCTTTAGATCGGAACTTGAGCTTCTTCGGCTTTGGTAGACTGGGGTCAGCGGGGGCCTTTCCCTTATCAGATGTCCTGGCTGGAGGTGGTGACTCTTCAGTTTGTAGCAACTCAATAAATTTGGCCACCTCAGTCACATCTGCATCTTTTGGCTCTTCGACCTTCCCCCTTGCTTGCTTCATCCCCTTTATCAGCTCCTTATGAGCTGGGTCCATCCGGAATTACTGCTGAACTTGGTCCTACTGCCTGCTCTTCTTCTACCTTAAGGAGGGCTCTCAATTGAGCTAATATACTCTTTTCCCCCTTTTTTGGCATCATCAATTAATGTTGCTAGGGCAGTGACCTTGTTCCTCAGATTATCTACTAAGGTCTTGACTGTCTCAAGACCTGAGGCTATGTCAGTGGCTACATAAGTGTAGGTCTCCCACCGCTTGTTATGCTCTTGATCTATGACGTTCAGTAGAGCAGATTTGCATCCTTCAAAGCGTCGGAGGTAGTCTTCCACTGCATAAGAAGCATTCTTTTTTATTTCTTGGCAGGAGGTATGCTGATTAGTCTGTGCTTTGGATACACTGTCAGCTGTGAACTTGTAGCGCTCCTCGACTGCCTTCTGGACTCAAACTGTTGCAACAACCATTTCTTCAATGAACTGTTTGGCTTGCGACTGCAGTATAGTTTGGAATTGGACAGTCAGATCGGTCTTTTGTGCCTCAAGTGCTTGATTGAGGATCTTTTCAGCGTTGATTATCTTTGGCGTTCTGATCCTCTGCACTTTAGTAGAAAGGTCTTTCAGCGTCTTTGTCTAAGCTTCAGTGAACTTGCTCCACTTAGTGTTCACATCATCGGCAAGAGTTATGTTCTTGTGTGCCTGACACTTAATAACCTTATTAATGGACTATGTGCTGATGTCCTTGAGCTCAACAACCTGATATCTGCTTTGTTTGTTAGGCTGAGTCTTGAACGGAGTCGGGATGATCGAGCCTGATTCTGGAGGAGGTGGCTGATCATCCTTGGGAGTTTTACCCTCAGCAGATCCTCCCTGGTCTGCATCCTTGGGTGAGTCAGTTGGAGGAGGAGGATGCTGAGTATGAGAGGAAGACTCCCCTTGAGTTATGATGCAGAGGAGCATCAGCATGGCGGCTCTAAGATCCTCGAGCGAGGCGATGTCAGCCGGCTTGCCATATCCAATTTCCTCTTGGAGTTGCTGTTCCTCCTTAACTAACTCAGCTACCATCTTCAGGCGGATCGTCTCTTCTAGCAGATCCCAGTCAAGGAATCGCACACGCATCTGCACCCGAGCACGGACAACTATGTCCACGAGATCCTTATGATCATGGATCTTGAGAATCTCATCGACAACCTCTTCAGCGGCTCTGCTTCTAGCCTGAAGTACTGAGGTTGGGATGGAGGAGGAGACCTCAGTACGTAGGGTCGTCTCAGTCGGAATCTCTGACTGAGTCTCATCCGAATGGATTCTCTTCACCTTCTCCTTCAGAGTCACGTCCTCCTGACCCGACTCTTGAGTCCTCGATGGAGATAAGTGTGGGAGCGACTGAAGACTCTGGCTTCTTCAGTATTATCCGCTTCTTCTATTGAGGCGGCTGAGTAGGGCGGGGATCCTTAATGATATCCAGAGGACGTTTAAATGTTTGTCCTCACCGTATTGATTTCTCAGCGGCTGCTGCGTCCAGAAACTTGATCTGTTTCTGATCAAAATAGTATGCATCAGCAAAAGACACTCTCTCTCGGCAATGATCCTCGATTATAATGCTGACTTTGTTGCCGTAGAGAAGTTTTCCCTTAGGAATCAGCTGCATGCCATCTATAGAGTTGATGAATTTTTGAGACGGAGCTTTAAATTCTGCTCTGAAGAAGGCGTTCCAGTTCACTGGGGCTCCGTCCACGATTGCCATCATTATCTGGACTCGGATGCGAGAGAGCTGATCGTACGAGCTCGCTGAACTAGTTAATATGTGGTTGATTATATAAGCCAAGCCACGATACTGTGGGAGCATGTGACTTTTCGGAAATGCAGCTTTGAAGACGACATTCGTCTGAATGCTGAATCGGCAGAGATAATCATCAACTGAGGATTCCTTATAGCCAGCAAGGGGAATCCCTTAGTCTTCAAGGTCAAAGCTACGACGAAGACATGTCGCCACGTCCATTTGAGTGGCCTTGTCCTCTCACTGATTAGGTTGGACTTCATGCCTGGAGAGGATGGATGAGATGTCGTTGTAATCATCATCCTCTTTATAGTTCATGAAGAACTCAGCTACTTGGCGCGACAGGCTCTGATGCGGAGCCCTAGAGAGAATCGACATGAGACCCGATCTCTCAAGTGCATCGAAAATGGGAGCCATGCACTCCACGCCGCACGTCCTGACAAACAGGACAGGTTCAAAGAGAACCCTCTTCCCGAATATGATCTCCTGAATATCCTCAGGGATCAATACATCACTGGTGGGAACAATCGCCATTGTATAAAACTGAAATCTGCAAAAACAATGTTAGCACTTGAAAATAGAGTAATTTAGTAAGACATATTTAGTTTATAGAATTATTACCGAAGGATGAGTGTTATGATGCAGTAGGAGTCTATTGGGTTATGAGTCAATAGATGGTATTCAGCTGTTAGTGGTTAAAATAATATTGGGGGAAATCATAGTAGTACTATGGAATTGAAGATCCCAAAACCCAGCTGATATCAGTAGTGTAGTGTCTTGATAGGACTAGATGATGTATAGGCCAGACTGTTTTTATGTATTTATCTTTGTGTCTAAGTCCTGTACGGGGTAAAATGTTGGATTGATCTTATGTCGAAGTTACCTTCCAAAACCCCACGTCATCAGTGTAATTGCTTGCGTTCTTAAGTCATCAGCTGATCTTCGCCTCATTAGAAGACATCTCATCAGCTGACAGACATCAGTAGAAGAACTCTATGCAAGCTCAGTACCTTCGCAGTCATCAACTGACCATACTCAAGAGAATATCTCTTGTCAGCCGACTCAGACGAAGAAGACAGAGACTGCTTAAAGTCTACTGTATCCGACAGAAAACGACTCAGCCACTAAAGTCATTTCGAAAGTCAGCAGAAGACAAACGGGGATTAGAGAGAGTCAACTCCGATGTCTGACACAATCTCACCTACCACAAACCTCGACCAATGAGAAGCTGACAACGCTTTATCTGCTCTGACCAACTAAAGCTGCTCTCATGTACAGTGTCCAACAACTCTGCTGCAACAATTCGAATTTATGGTCGTTTTCTTTGGAAGCTTGTGACACGTGGCATCGTCATCTCCAACGGACATATGCCTAGGTCACAACTATAAATAGAGAAGAAATCCGAGCTTCACGCACGGGATATCAAGGGAAAAACGCTCAAGCTTTCGAACAACTCTAGCGCATTCAAGATCAATCCAGCGAAGAACTTGCCCAATAGAATATCATTAGTTCTTCTCTCTAGAGTTCTTTAGATCCCTCTTCTCTAGCTAAGCTCATTGCCAAATTTATAGCTTAGAAATTCGAAGGAGTTCACTTTTAGTGATTGTTCTTATTGTAGGAACTCCTTCCTAGTTGGAGATTATCCCCTCCCTTTCAAACCTCGGTTTGATTTGTAAAGTCGCTAAGGACTATAACTTAGAAGGGTCTGTCCAGTGCACAGATTCCTTGCTGAGACTTGCTCAGATAAATAAACAAGAACTCCTGTTCGGCAGGACCGTGGACGTAGGATCTTGCGTATCCGAACCACGTTAAAAATTACTTGTGTTATTTACTGTTTTATTGCATTGCATACAAACTGTTACGAAATCATAACTTTGCATAAAACGTATTCTCAAAGCGCACTAGCCAAAAATTACTTGATTTGTGAAAATCATGTTTTCAAACTGAGACGAATCTCCGGGCCCCACACTCTTATCCGCACAACGTCTCCGACTGAGTTTCAAGTACTGACAAAAGTCAGTAGGAGGGCTCAGTAGTTGGCACACTTCTGACCCGCGATCGAAGGTTACTATTTGGCACTGTTCATCAGTTGCAAGCTACAGCTCAGCTGTGCTTCGCGTTTGAGAAAAAGAAACCGTGATCAGGTGTATTCACACCCCCCCTACACCTGACTATCGTCTCCGGACCAACAGAGTCTGATGCAGAGAGATAGTTGCAGAAAGCACAGATCATTCGAAGTGGCGAAAATATGATTTAGGTGAGAGATAACATACTTATATATATATATATATATATATATATATATATTCAAATTTGAATATGAACAGTTTATAAACTTGGGGTTGAGATTAATCAGTTTTTAAGAGGTGGACGACTCAGATTAGATGTTATAATAGGTTATGATACTGTGCCGCCTATAATCTTAACCTACTTATCTCTATCACCTAAATAGTAAGGTGAAGAGACATGCATTTAATGCGCAACAGTCAGTTTTATGGAATGTGAGTTTAATGAAAAATGACATTCTCAATGCGATACAATGAACATTAAAGGCGAGAAATAAATGTTATGACATGCTGAATCACCAAATGCTGAATTAAATACTCATAACCTGTCAGCTGAACATCGTAGTCAGTTGATACCACGTTGACGTTACTGAGTATTTCAGCAGTACTGAGTGTAAGTTCCCCTTACTCAGTACTTCCTGGATTGTTTACTGGATAGTGTCAATAGGATCCAATAGACCTTGAATCTGGTCTCAACTAGAGGTTTGGTCAGGATATCAGCTCTTTGCTTATCAGTGTGGATCTTCTCCATTCTGATATCCTTTTTCTCGACATGGTCTCGGATGAAGTGATGAAGAATGTCCACGTGCTTGCACCTTGTATGTAGAACAAAGTTCTGAGTGATTGCAATAGCACTGGTACTATCGCAGTAGATCGGCACTTCATCTTGATGAATGTCGTAGTCTCTCAGCTGTTATCGAAGCTACAATATCTGTGTGCAACAGCTTCTGGCAGCCATATATTCAGCTTCAGTAGTGGACGTAGCTACTGAATACTGTTTCTTTGAAAACCACGGTATGAGCTTGCTGCCGAGGAACTGACAAGTTCCTGAGGTAGACTTTCTGTTGATTCAGCAACCTGCATAATCAACATCATAATAATCAGTTAGTTCAAGTTTATCATCAACAGGATATCATAACCCAACATCAGGTGTTCCCTTCATTATGCATCAGAATAATCAATTAGTTCAAGTTTATCATCAGCATGATACCATACGTCGTTTTGAGTGAACTGATTCAGCTCCTCTTGCATAGCAGTGATCTAGTCAGCATCATTCAGCGCTTCCTTAATTGATGAGGTTCTTCAGTCGATAAGAAACAGGAGTATAAAGCGCTCTCTCCTTGAAAAAATCTGGATCTTATCTTGAAGTTAGCTGATGGATCTCCAATTATGAGATCGAAAGAATGAGCATCTAGCCACGAACGACGACGTCTTGTTACTTCATCGTGAATTGATTCTACACAGATAGTAGGAGTGTTAGGAAATTTCAGTTGTACTATTATGAGATTGAAGCAATTCAGTAACAATGTTTGGGTCTACTGAGTCACCTGGTTCAGGGGCATTTAGCTTAGGAACATCAATAGTTCCCCCTGAGTTGTTATTCTCAGTAGAGGTCTCAATTACTACATGGGTTTCCTCATCGACGTGAGTTACCTCGGATTGATTCTATTCAGTAGAATCAATCTGTTCAGTTACATTGCCTGTTGGTTGATTCTAAATTTCATCGTCTGAATCATCATCCCATCAATGCTGGATCTTTTCGATGTTACTTTTTAAGCTTAGATCCTGTAGCTTGCTCCTGACCTCTTCATCTTCATGCTGAGAGTTTGACTTCCTGCTCTCAGAAGTAAATTCATCAAATACAACATGATGACTTTCCTCCACGCAAAGGGTCCGGTAGTTAAAGACCCAAAAAGCTTTCCTGACCCTGGAGTATCCTAAGAAAACTCCTTGGTCTGACTTGCTATCAAAGACCTTTAACTGGTCCTTTCCGTTATTGTGGATAAAGCACGAACAACCAAAAATGTGGAAATGTGAAATAGAAGGTGTTCTCCCTTTCCACAATTCATATGGCGTCTTCATGTACATCTGTGTCAATAGAGATCGATTCTGAGAGTAGCAGGCAGTGTCAGTAGCTTCTGCCCAAAACTTCAATGGTAGACCTGAGTCTGAGAGTAACGTCCTTGCTGCTTCTTTAAGTGTTCTATTCTTCCGTTCAGCAAGTTCGTTCTGCTGAGGTATACGTGCCGCTAGGGTCTCGTGTTCAATACCTTCAGCTTCACAGTAGCCTTTCACCATCGAGTTCAGAAACTCAGTTCCACGATCTGAGTGTATTCTTTGGATCTTGATATCTTTCTCGACGCTTAGCCGCTTCAGTAGTTTCGGCAGCTCAGATTTGACGTCAGATTTGTTGGCGATGAATATCACCCAAGTATATCTTGAATAGTCATCAATGACTACAAGAGCATATTTCTTTCCTCTGATTGTCACTGGATTGACTTGCCCAAATAAGTCCATGTGCAATAGCTGAAGGATTCCATTAGTGGAGGGTGGCGGAATAGGCGAATTGCTTGACTTTGTTTGGCTCCCCTTCAGACATGCCTCACAGTTCTTATGTCTTTTGAATACTTCGTTGGGCAATCCTCTGACTTTAGCATCCCGTGCTAGCTTGATCATTGTCTTGAAGTTCAGATGGCTCAGTCGTTTGTGCCACAACCATGTTGTTTTGTCATCTGACCTCGTATGTGCTAGCAGGCAGGCTTCAGGTTCAACAGTGTTCCATTCAACATAGTATATGTTCCTTCGCCGCGATCCTGATAACACAATTTTTCCTGTAGATTTATCAAGAACATCACAAAAACCTGCGTCAAAAGTCACTTTATTGGAGTTATCACAGAATTGACTGGCAGAAAGAAGATTATGTTGAAGTCCTTCAACATAAGATACTTTAGGAACTGTCGCAATCCCTATTTTCAATGTGTCGTATCCTCTTGTGTAGCCTTTGGAGTTATCACCAAACTCAATTCTGGCTCCATCTTGCTTAACGTAGTCGGTCAGTAGGCTCTTTTGATGTGTCATATGTCTTAAGCATCCACTGTCGACAATCCAAGGTTCCTTTAGCACCTGCAAAACAAAGACAAATTCAGGTACCCTTTTGGTTCAACTTAGGCCTTTAGTTGTTAAATTTAAGGATCCAAACTTGTCTGACAGCCCAGATGGCTTCAGACTGGCCCTTGTTGTCAGTAACCTTCTCCACTGAGCTTGGAGAATCTGACTTCTTAGTCTTTTGGGGTTCAGCTTTCTTCTTATTCTGAAAATTAGAGCTTTTGACTCTTGGCTTATAGTAGTACGAACCATACTGCTCAGCTCACCTGACCTTCTTGGTCTACCCTGAGTTTGCTCTTGGTATTCTAGGGCTAGAACAATGGGTCATCTTCTTATTGCTCGACTGAGGTGCTAGAATTTTCTGATTGCTCTTTGCCTGCGCGGATGTATAGTCTGCATGCTGAGTCACCCCTTGGACAAACCTATCAGCCAGCTTGGTGGAGCTCTTCTGTCCTGAAGTGGAGGCTTCATAAGTGTAACAAAGTCCTTCCTTAGTGGAGCATGGTCTCTGAGATCTTAGCAACTTCTCCAACTTCTCCTTGGCTCCAATTTATTGTTCTGTCATCACGGTTCTCCACACTTCATCGCTCTTTCTTAGAGATTCATATTCTGCTCTGGACTGTGTGAGTTTTTCATTGAGATTAGCGATTTCAGTCTCTTTCTCAAAGACGTCTTTGGTCAATACTGAAATCTGTGCTTCTTGGTATTGAGACTTAGTCATTAGAGAGTTAATATCTTCCTTCAGTCTCAGAGCAAGTCCTCCAGACTCAGTAGAGTCCTGACTTCTCTTTAAAAGTCTCTGATTTTCCGCTTTTAGGATTTCCATTTCCTGAATCGTCTTGCTGAACTGCTGGCTCATCTGAATTTGCTCTTCAAGCAAATCCTCGTATGCAAGAACCACATCTAGCGATTCACCTGCAATTGAGCTCGTGTCGTTTGTGCACGGTGAAGAGGGGCATATATTAAGGTCAGAATTTACCTCAGCCTCTTCTTCGGCCATGAGACACAGTTCAGTGTCTTCTGCTTCAATAGCGATGAACACAACATCATCATCTAATGATTCCATGAAAAGCACTGCATTGCTTGAGTCGTCAGACAACTCTCCAGCTATGTAAGCTTGCCTCTTTCTGACAAACTTATCACGTCGGGCTTGCCTTTCAGCTCGTTCAGCTGCTGAGAGTTCCGGACATTCATACTGAAAATATCATGGTTTCTTACATTGTAGCATACTGAGCTTCTGTCATCCCTTCTAGGTGTGTCTTTTTGTTCAGCGGGACCAGCTTCAGAATTCCTGCAATCAGGTAGAGGTTTAATTTCACTTTTCAAGTGACTATAATCCCTCTTACCTTGATATTTTTGGGAAGCCTTTTTCATCTTCCTTCGAAACATCTCCTTCTCCTTCTGGTATTTCACAGTAAGGAGAGCATACTTCTCAGTCAAGTTTTCAGTAGTTGGTAGTGTTACTGAGCTTCCGACTGACTGGCTTATTGATCAGGGACTTGATCCGGAGTGCTAACTGATGTCTTGTATGTATGATCCATTGGCACTTCAGCTTCAGCATCGGGAGTGTGTGGAAGGTTGAATTCAAACTCCTCTGCTTTTAGCTCTGAAAATACATAATCAGGAGTAAAACAGTTTAAGTCAGTTCTCCTCAGACACGTAGCAAAAGAGTACTACTTGGGCCTGTTAAGAGCCATTAGAATTTTGATATTGGTTTCCTTGTTGCTAAACGTTCTCCCCAGTCCGTTGATGATGTTGATCTGGTTTGTGAATCACACGCTGAAATCGTCTATGGACTCCCTAAGAAGCAGAGCGAATGTGTTGGTCCCGAGAGCACGTTCAGGTGTAGAGGGGGGGGGGTGAATACACCTAAAAACCGATTTTCTCAACTTAAACACGAACAATACTTTTTCAGGATGATGTCGTACTGAACAGGTTCAGCAGACCAGATAAGCTGTTCTGAATCGTGTTGGTAGAGTGACTGACTCTACTGAGACCTCCTAGCTGACTGAGAGTCAGAATTCAGTATCTTGCAGATAGAGTTCAGTAGTACGGAATAGTGTAGGCCCAATTCAGTTGAGTTAGGAAAACGTTTTTATTAAAACAGTTTCAGTTGATTAGTGCAGTCTGTTAAGTTTGTTGAAACTCAATTGAATGATTTAAAGAAGGTTTTCAGTATGAACAGTAAATCAATGCAACAGTTAAAAACAGAATCTGAATTAGAATGCCGCAATAAAGTAGAATGACGCAATAAAGTAGCAACGGGAGTCCAATGACCGTCTGGCAGTGCCCTCAAAATTTTGAGATTCATCTCTCGGTTGGAGAATGTCTTTCCCAGCCCGTTGATAGAGTTCATCAAATCTGTAAATCTGACGTTGAGATCTTCAATGGTGTCACCAGGCATGAGAGACAATCTCTCCAGCTTTTGGAGTTCCAGCGCAAGTTTATTTGCTTTGATCTTCTGAGTCCCCCGACTCAGTAGCGCTAGAGCATCCCAGAGTTCCTTTGCGGACTTGCAGTCTTGAACTCTCCTGAGATAGGAATCACTCAGGTGGTCAGTATGGCGTTTCTGGCAACGCGGTCTAAGTTGTGAAGCTTCGTCTCCTCTGGGGTGAAGAGACTTCTATCCTTGGGAATCTTCTTCCCGGTCACCATTCCACCTCCATCGGCTGGATCCTGAGCTACGACGCTATCGATCATGGGGACGATAGGTCCGTCCTCTAGAGCCTCTGTCATGCTGTCGTGGAGAGAGGTCAGATGAGCTTCCATTCTGACTTGACATACACCATAGTTCTCTACTGAGAACATGGGAACCATCCGTATCCCTGACATAACAGACATGATGAATAATGATATGAATGAAGAATGATATGCAGTGAAAACTTTTTCCAGATCCGTTCAAGTAGACCAGTTTCAGAATAACAAGAGTCTTATAGAACTCCTGCTCTGACACCAATTGTTGGCCCGAGAGCACGTTCAGGTGTAGAGGGGGGGGGGGGTGAATACACCTGAAAACCGATTTTCTCAACTTAAACACGAACAGTCCTTTTTTAGGATGATATCGTACTGAACAGGTTCAGCAGACCAGATAAGTTGTTCTGAATCGTGTTGGCAGACTGACTGACTCTACTGAGACCTGCTAGCTGACTGAGAGTCAGAATTCACTATCTTGCAGATAGAGTTCAGTGGTGCGGAATAGTGTAGGCCCAATTCAGTTGAGTTAGGAAAATGTTTTTATTAAAACAGTTTCAGTTGATTAGTGCAGTCTGTTAAGTTTGCTGAAACTCACTTGAATGATTTAAAGAAGGTTTTCAGTATGAACAGTAAATCAATGTAACAGTTAAAAATAGAACACAAGATACAGAGCTTTTTAAAGTGGTTCGGACACAAAAATCCTACGTCCACTGTCCCGAAAGATCGGGAAGCTAATTATTATACTGAGATAGTCTCAGTCGGTTTGTACGCTGGACAAACACTGGTCTTGAGATTTATACTGAGCAAGTCTCAGTTTACACGGTTATCAAACAGAGTGTTTGAAAAACTCTCCAACTGTGAAAGAGTCCTTTACAATAAGGATTAGTTCAAAGGTGAACTCCTTCGTCTAAGCTATGGATATATTCTATTGAGCTTAGGTTAGAGGGATAGGGAACAAGGAAGAGGCTTCTAGAATGACGAACAACTGAATATAGCTTTGGGTTCGTGTATCGTCGTTTGGATACTAGAGGCTGTATGAAACAGTTAAGCTTGGTTCCCTATGAGCTGGAATGTAGTCTTTCGCCGGAGATAGATTCTTTTAAACTTCTAGCGGAAGACTTAGGCTTTTTGAATTTTGCTCGTTTGAATGCTCTGTATGTTCTCTCGTGTTCTTCCCGTGAGCTTCAAATTTCGATTTATCCCTCTATTTTTAGAGAAGAGATTAGGATAGATCCGTTAGAGACGACGATCCTTTGTCTCTCTCTTTTGGGTAGCTAACGGCTCTTTTGAAGTTTAGTGGAGTGTCCTTTCCCTCCTTTTCTGGAAAGTTGTTGACTTGCAGCTTTAGTAGATATAGGATACGTGGCTGCTTGTCATTGGCCGAGGTTCAGAAAGTGGTTGAGACAGAACAGACTTCAAGGAGATCTTAAGCTGACTTCTCTCTTCCTCGTTTTGACTCTGCTGAAAAGTGACTTCAAAGATTCTGATAGACAAAAGACTGTCTGGCCGTTGCTGAGTCTGATCTCTGATTCAGTAGCATGCTCCTGCTGAGTCGGCTCTATTGAAGATCAGCTCTGAGTACAGTGAACTACTCCTGGTGAGTTCAGTTCCACTGACTTCTTTCAGTATATTGCTCTTGCTGAGTCCAGTATTACTGAGTCTTCTACTTCTGGTGCTGAGGCGGATAATCTACTAAGTGCCTTAACCAGAGCAGAGGGTCTGCTGAGTCTGAAATCTCAGAGACAAAACAACTTACAACGTAATGGTTCACCAAACAAAATAGGGTTTTGGGATCTTCAAATCTTCACAGACTTATTCAGACCACAGGGCTACTGAGTCGTATGTTACCACAGAAGACTGAGTCATTTCCCACTATTTATCAACACTGCTGAGGATAGAATCATCACCCAACAGAATGCCTCGAGTTTTTGCAGCTCTAACTCCAGTTTATTTTCTTTGATTTGTGGAGTTCCTTGGCTCAGTACTGCGAGAGCAACCCATAGCTCCTTTGCCGTCTTGCAATCATGCACTCTCCCGAGATATGAGTCACTGAGGGTCATCAGTATTGCATCCTGTGCAACTCGGTTGAGGTTGTGCAATTTTTTTCTCTTCAGGAGTGAAGAGGCTCTTGCCCTTGGGAACCTTCGGGCTAGTTCTGGCACCTGCTGCTCCGTCCAGTGCAAGTTCGACTAAGTCGACCATCGGAACAATAGGTCATTTCTCCAGGACGTCAGTCATGCTGTCATGCCGCGAAGTTAGACGAGCCTCCATCCTCACCCGCCATACCGCGTAGTTCTCTGTTGAGAACATCGGTACCGTCCTTATCCCATAAATATCAGACACTGTAGAAAGATAGGATATATGATGCAATGAAGAGATGCAAGATGCAGTGAAAATGGGTTTTCCTAGGATCTTGTTCGAGATAGACCAGTATTCAGAAAATGATGATCAATAAGAACACCGCTTTGATACCAATTGTTGGTCCTAAGACGTACTTCAGGTGTAGCGCGGGGGGGAGGGGTGAATACACCTGAATACAAATTCTTTCTCAAACACGAAAGTCAGCTTTAGCTGAGTGTGCTACTGTACTAAGTCAGAGCCATCACGTGGGCAGAGATTTCTTCTACTGAGTTCAGCTGTACTGACGTATGTAAGTTGAACAGTAGTTCAGTATTAGAGTTGTGTGTGGAAGTGTATGCCCTATGAAACATCTCGGTTGGAAAATCGATTTTATGCTGAGTTGATGAAATACAGTTGAATGCTGAGTGAACAGTAAATAATGTAACAATAAATCAACACATGAGGTTTTTAAAGTGGTTCGGACACGCTGGGTCCTACTTCCACTGTCCTGACACAAGCAGGAGAACTTTTATTATTTATACTGAGCAAGTCTCAGTGATCTGTTTACAGGACAGATATAAACTTGTTTGCTTATACTGAGCAAGTCTCAGTGATCTGTTCACAGGACAGATATCTACTTATAGTCGTAGTGACTTTATAGGGTTTTCAAACTTGTTCTTCAACTATGAAGAAGTTCTTACAATAAGAACGTTTCACAAAATGTGAACTCCCTCGGGGTTTCTAAGCTAAGGATATTACAGTTTAGCTCGCTTAGATAAGAGAAGGAGAACGAGTATTCTCTAGAGAGAAGAACTAAAGAAGATTCTAATTCTAAGTTCGAGTTCTTCGCTGGATATGCAGTGAGCTTGCTAGAGATTGTTCGTGCGTTGAAAGCTTTGGTTCCCGGTGTCTTTCTGCATGAAGACTCTCCTCTATTTATAGTATTCGATTTGTGAATAGATTCGTTGGAGAGGGTCTAGCCACGTGTCGAAACGACAAGGAAAACGGCTACTTTAATTTGAACGGTGATGAGTAGGTGCACTGTAGAGATACGCCTCTCTTTCAATCTAGGAGCAACTTTTGTCAGAGCAGGTATGCCGTTGTCGGCTCCTTATTGGTCGAGGTAGAGTGTTAGGTGAGGTTTGTCAAATATCAAGGTTGACTCCCTCTCCTCGGACCTTCAACTGAAGTGTCTTCCTACTGACATTCTTATGAGCATTCAGTACGTGGGGCACGAATTCCTTTGCAGATTCAGTTGGTGGTCGACTGACCAACTGACTTCTTCGATACTGAATCCATCAGCTGAGTGCAAGGTCTTCTACTGAACTTCACAGCTACTGAACTCTAGCCTACTGAGTTCCTAACATAGTGAACTCAAACTAAGCAATTACATAATCGAAGGTTCATCATTCAGTTAAGGGTTTTGGGATCTTCAAATCTATAAAATATTGTTCTACTGAATCTCATGCCAACAACTTTCTATTAATTCTCAACCTACTATGGAGTTGGACTATATAACTAATACAGAACCTACTATGGAATATAACCTACTATGGACTATACTTATGTAGGTTATATAACAGAGTGAGTTAGACTTACCTGAATACACTCATATATGAACACACACTACTATAGGTGGATCCAGGATTATAAAATAGATGATTATAATGGTTGGGATTTCGGAAGAGAAGGTACTAATTGCATAATTTCAAAGAGCGAAATTAAATAATTTATTTTAAAAGTATCATACATAAAATGTACGATTTGGATGCAACACATGTATCCACCCCTATATATGCATAGTTAATTAATATGTAACATTGTAACACTGTCATACAGCAACAACCAATATATAACATTAGGCATTAGCTATAAGGTCAAACATTCCATGCAATAATGCACACCTTGGAGATACAATTGAGCCTAATTAATATATTAATTTATATTAATGTAATGGGATGCAATGATTGTAAGTTGCATTATTATGTATTTGCTTTGACGTCACATAATCATTTAACTTTGTTTTATTTGAATGATATATACCTGGCGGTCATAACAAAGAAAAGAAGCAGCCAAAATTATTGTTGCTTTAAAAAAGTTTTGAAAGTAACAAGACTCGAGTCATTGTCGAGTGCATTTCTTCTAGCAAAAAAAGCACATAGATATTATCAAGAGAACTAGCTTTCTTGCAACAAAGACAAGTGCATGCGTTTTCCATTTATTTTGGAAAATTAAGATGATATATAGTATTATTATATATTAAATGAAATAGTTTCTAAATAATCAAAATTCAATGCTGTCTTCCTTTAGATTATTTACTAGTACATGCTACATTGAAAGTCACAATGGACACATACCACTTTAGGACAAAATAAATCTTAAATATTTATTTTACTAAACCAGGTTCAATATAATTGGAATAAATGGCGGGCTTACCACGTTGGTATGGGCTAGTACCCAAATTACGTCTCCTAAGTTTGATTTCGAATATGGTCCAATGTCGTCAGATTATTAGATTATGTATGGCCACCTCTAAAATAATACTCCCTCCGTCCCATTGGAAACGTCTTGTTTTCCATTTTGGGCGTCCCATTGGAAGCGTCTTGTTTCTAAAAAAAGACAAGAATATGTGGACAAGATTTAACTATCCAAAAGTCAAATAATATACACCACACATTATCATTTTCTTAACATCCGTGCCCATTGGAAACAAGACGCTTCCAATAGGACGGAGGGAGTACAATATTGTTTGCTATTATTAAGTCACAATCATACTAACCTTTTAAATTCCGTTATTTATATTCCTGAAATTTCATAACCAGTTGGTGGTATAAAATAAACGGATCAGGCGACCCGGTCTTCAAATCTGTTCTATGTTTCTCTTACTTCTCTAACACCTTGTTTCTTCTTCTTCTTCTTAAAGCTTCTTTAAGAAGTGGAATTCGCGTCAAGTTAGATGAAAGATTGGGCTTCGGACCCACAGTTTAAAATCTATTTTCTGTTTTTAATTTCTCTTTTATTTTTTTTCCAGGAAAAAAGTATATAGTTATTATTGGCTACTACTCTTTATTCCATTTGTTAATTTCTTAGTAAATATTTTTAAAAACTACCCAAATATAAATTAAAACATATTGAACCTTATACTATCACTCTCGTAGGAGTGATAAATGTTTAATCTTTTTTATAGTTTATGTTAAAATGAACATCAGAGGCCGAGAAAGAAACCTTATTTTTTACATGCAATTTATGATTTTTTTTTTTTTTTTTGTATTTCAGCCCTTGCCTATCGAAATCCAAATCCCCTCCCTTTTTAGTAATCTTGGATACACCCTTAAATATCATCCAAATGCTTATATAAATTGTATACTTTTCGGCGTCTTCAGTTTGCAGCGATATTATGGGCGAAACTCGTGATGCCAAATGTCACTGTTGAAGGCTTGTCGCAACTAATTATGTATTATTAATTCCATTCAGGGGGTCTGCCACATTTTGCGAACAGCCTCGTTACATATTTAATTAGAGCAGATTTGATTTTATTTTCGAATTTATCACTAATTTACTATATATATATAGAATATGATCCAATATCTTTACCACTACTACTAAAATACATGAATTCCTAGCTTGGAACTATTTATCTCTCTCATTACAACTGAACAGTTGTCTATTTAAAATTGGAGCAGAGTTTAATCAAGTGCCTCATATAATTGGCCAAGTCACATTTATGCCTCATATAATTGGCCTCATTCTTTACTGATGAGTAGATTTAAATTGAAGATTTGACTTTTTAAACTAAAATATTAGTATTTAATTAGTAAGTAGTTGATATAGTATTAAATACTTTTCAATTTTCCCATTCAGAAATATAGTAATATAACGATGCAGTCCAACAGTTGGCATGGAAAATAAACGAAATCGACAAACTTGATTGAGTCGAGAAAACTAGAAATTTAGGATTGTATATGATTAGTTAATTTAGCCGGCTAAGGGCGGCAGTGCCACAATTGACAATGACTAATTTTTCATCCGAATCTCTAATTTTAAAAACACCTTCTTCGTTGGATTCGCCCAGCAAAATTAATTTTCCAGCTCAAAAAACGCTGTATCGATCTGAAGCCATGGGATCGTCCGTGAGTTGCTGCGGTCAAAACAAAGTCGAAGAAGGGTGAAATTGCATTCTCAAATAACACTTAGGGTGTTAATTAGCAGAAATTGATGTTAATTGTTCTTTTTGTAGATTGAGTGTGGGAGGAGGTGAGAAGAGCAATACATGGAGGATTTTCACGTACAAGGAGCTGCATGCAGCCACCAACGGCTTCAGCGAGGACTACAAGCTCGGTGAAGGAGGATTTGGGAGTGTCTATTGGGGCAAAACATCAGATGGCCTTCAGGTATTTCTATCTATAATATAATGTAATACTCCCTCCGTCCCACTAGAAACGACGCGTTTCCCTTATTGGGTCGTCCCATTAAAAACGATACGTTTCTTAAAATGGTAGAAATTGTGTGACCACATTTAATTACTAAAAAGTCAAACAATCTACACCAAATAACATCATTTTGTTGATTTTCGTGCCCGAAAGAAACGTGCCGTTTCTAGTGAGACGAGGGAGTATAATATAATATGTTTGTCTGATTGAGAATTTGTGTTTGTAGATTGCGGTGAAGAAGTTGAAGTCAATGAATTCCAAGGCGGAGATGGAGTTCGCGGTGGAGGTGGAAGTACTAGGGCGTGTGAGGCACAAGAATCTGTTAGGGCTAAGAGGCTATTGCGCCGGTAGCGATCAGCGTCTCATCGTCTACGATTACATGCCTAATCTCAGCTTGCTCTCTCACCTGCACGGCCAGTTCTCCGGCGAAGTCCAGCTCGATTGGAAGAAGAGAATGAAAATCGCAATGGGATCCGCCGAGGGCATTCTGTAAGACTTGCTTCTAATTTACACCAAACTTGGAATTTGAAATTTCATTTCTATTACATCCATCCAAGTTGTATATTAAGACATGTACTAATGCAGGTACTTGCACCACGAAGTGACACCCCACATCATTCACAGAGACATCAAGGCTAGCAACGTTCTTCTCGACTCCAATTTCGACCCACTCGTGGCTGATTTTGGGTTCGCGAAGCTGATCCCGGAAGGGGTCAGCCACATGACAACGAGGGTTAAAGGCACACTAGGCTACCTGGCGCCGGAGTATGCAATGTGGGGGAAGGTCTCCGAGAGTTGCGACGTGTACAGCTTCGGAATCTTATTGCTAGAGATAGTAACCGGAAGGAAGCCGATTGAAAAGCTTCCGGGAGGGATCAAGAGGACGATAACCGAGTGGGCGGAGCCGCACATAAGCAGAGGGCGGTTTAAGGATCTGGTGGACCCCAAGCTGCGTGGGAACTTCGACGAGAAGCAGCTGATGCAGAGCATAAACGTGGCGGCGCTTTGCGTGCAGAGTGAGGCGGAGAAGAGGCCCACCATGAAGGAAGTTTTGGCTCTTATGAAAGGGCAGGATCCGGATGCTAGAGTTACTGCGCGGATCAAGAGCATCAAGTATGAAGACGAGCTAATGGCGCGTGATCAGGAAAGTGATGATGATGATGAGAGGGGTATTAGGTTTGAAGATGAGAGCAGCGTGTATGGTGTGTTTGGGGCGTTGGAGGCGCAGGTGATGCAGGATCCTTACCGCCGTTATGGGGAGAGGCGATGAGGGACAGACTTAACTTTGCTACTGTTTTCTCCATTTCTTTCTATGAATCACTTTGAGACAGATTTATGCCCCTCAAGGCAGTGTGATGTTGCTTTACTTTAAATTGTTTGATTCTTTTATCATTTATTAGGATATATAGGTTGTGCAAATGTGCAATATTGGTGTGCCTTTGAATTTCTAATGTTTATATTCAGGTAATTTTGTCAGTAACAATTTGTTTCAGATCCAACTATATATGTATATATATCTTTCTACTGAATCATGCATGCACGTGTTTATTGATATGCTAGAAGCTTTTTTTGTGGTGGTTTGTGCAGGAGAAATAGTTCAACTTGTGAATTTGTGTCTCTGTGCATATAATGGAATGTCAAGACTACACTAGCTTGTTTATCTTGAGGTTTGTAATATTCGGAGATTGTTTGTAATGAATAGACTACCGACCAATTCGTTAACTAGAAGGAGATCAATAATCATCTACCTATGTTGCACGGACACTCCGAAAAATGCCGTCGTACTGTGTCGGACACCGACACGCTCGAACATGCGCCCGGCACGCGTCGGACACGGGAAAAAAGAGTCCATAATAAAAAAAAAATTTAAAAATCGGACACTTCCCGGACACGGCAATTTATGTGTTCGACACGCACGGGACACGTTTTTTTTTATTTGGACACGTTTGTTTGACCACTTCTTCACAACGATTCTCAAATCATCGAAACCTTCAATCTTTCACTTTAAATAAACTAAATTAAATTTTTCAATCAATGGAGTAAACTCTGGTTTGCTACAACCCTAATATTTTTTATTTAGATTATTATGACTTATGAGTTATGACTTTAAGACTAATGTTTATTGTTGTTATCTACTTATCTTAGTATTTTACATTTTAATCTTTCTCTTTAAACAAACTAAATTAAAATTTTCAATCAATGGAGTAAACTCTAGTTTGCTACAACCCTAATATTTTTTATTTAGATTATTATGACTTATGAGTTACTTATTACTTTAAGACTAATGTTTATTGTTATCTACTTATCTTAGTATTTCACATTTATATGCTATGATTATGACTTATGACTTATGTGTTTTGAGTTGATCATTTGATAATATGAATAATTTAATATTATTTATATCAGCGCCCGTGTCCTAAATTTTTCAAAAAATGCCGTATCCCGTGTCCGTGTCGTACCGTGTCCCATGTCCGTGCAACCTAGTCATCTACTTTCGTTTTTTAAGATTGTGTCGCTCGGGGCGTTGCCACTAATATATATTAAATGGAATGCTGGAACACCTACATCAGTGGCGTAGCTAGGAAATCGAGCTAGTGGGGGCAAAATTTATCAGGTTTGAGTTTTCTTTGTACGGGGGTTCGGGGGCGGAGCCCCCGAAAAAAAAAATTTAGCACATTTTTCTACTTATATCTAATTATACTTACTCTTTATGGTTTATTTAAGGATTATATTCTTCTTTCGTGAATAACTCATATATTTTTTATATTTATTCGAAAAACATAATACACAATCCTATTTTGACATCACTATAAATTTAGTTAAGAGGAAATTATGAAGAATAATAATATCTACTATATGGAGCCACGAAAAGTATTATGATTTATGGATCACAAGATTACTGCTTCCGGTCGTTTATTGAACCCTCGAGGCGTCCAGCCGTCCAGGTCAGCTAGCTCTGTACAGTTTGGTAGAGGTGTTCACAATTTGGTAGCTCTGTCCAGCCGTCGAGGGCTCATGCATATAGATAGGAAACATTTTATTATGTGATGTTGGCCTGTTGTTATTCATAATGGGTGCAGTTGGGTCACCCAAAAGATTTTAAATTGAAAAACATATTTAGAATATTAAATATATTAATAAATTTTATAATTAATTGGAAATTACGAAATTACCCCTAACAAATTCTCGAATTCCAGTGGGGGCATTGGCCTCCACTGCCATCCTTTGCCTACGCCACTGACCTACATGATTGCGTGGCCCTCATGGAGTCATGCATGTGTAGCTACTGGGGCAAGGGCCTGGAGCTAGGGGTGGGCGCGGGACGGGTACCCACGCTGCGGGTACCCGTTTGCGGATACCCGTGTCTGCGGGTAATTGATTTTAATACATATTTCCGTTCCCGCATAGAGCGGGTACCCGCATGCGGGTACCTGCGCGGATACGGTACAGGTACGGATTTACCCGCAAATATTACCACCTATTTATAATATATTTAAATTCATAAATAAAAATTAAAAAATGCCAATAAATGAAATTTTAAAAACATAAATTAAAATTAAAAAATATCAATATATTTAAACCACTAAATAGGACTATAGGAGTAGATAATCTGTTTTATAAACTATGTTCCAATGATGTTTCACCATAAATTATAATTATAAAACCGACCATATGATTATCAACTATGAAACCATAGATTCTTATAATTAAAATTACCGTAGAAAACTGTTTAATCACACTCTAGTGCTAGCACAAAACATGTAAACGGGTACCCGCGCCGTCCCGTGCCCACCTCTACGCAAGAGGACCTCATGTAAAAAATATTGTATATTAATGCGGGTACCCGTTCGGGAACGGGTATCTAAGAATAAAACCCATTCTCGTTCCCGATCCGCTTGATTTTTTGCGGGTACCTGCGTAACGGGTACCCGTACCCGTTTTTTTCGACCCGAACGAGACGGGTACGGGCGCGGGAACCCGAATTGTTTGCCCACCCCTACCTGGAGCTGCCAAATTTTTAGAATTAGTCCATTATTTATACATCCAGCCAAAATTAATAAAATTAATTTTCTTAAGCAAACTCCAAATCTCTCCAACGGCTCTTCAACCTTTTCTTTCTCCTCCGAACGGCCGTTTCTCCCATTCTGCCTCTCAACCTTTTCTTTCACCTCCAACAGCCGTTGCTCCTCTATGAGCAATTCCAGTTTCTCTCTTACTTCACAAAAAATTGAGGTTCTTCCACATATAAAATTGTTCTCTCTCTCTCTCTCTCTCAATTTCTTTCGATATAATTATACATCCTCTTACTCTTCTTCTCCGAGTTTCTTTCGATATAATTGTATGAAACTGGAGTTTTTGCTCCACAAATGGTTGAAGACGAGGACCTCTAACGCACAATTCAAATCAGGTTTTGCTGCCTCAATTTATAAAATACGTTTTTTTCCACGTAGTACTAGTTGAAGGTCTGTTTTCTATTTTAGTAACTCATTTGTTGAATGCCACTAATTTTATTAAATTTGAGTTAGTTTTTGAGAAATAGTTGTCGTTTATTATATATTATTAATAAGTAATTCGCGAGTATAATATGCTATGTTGCTTAAAAAATATGCTTATGCAAGTTAAAAAAGGAAGAAAAGAAAAGTATTGATGAGTTAGTTAAAACTCAAAGATGAGGGACTCATCCTAAGTTTCTTATGGTGCTCCAATAAAAGACCTTTTTTTTTTTTTTTTGCTTTTGACATCGTAACTCCGAAAAGTTAGGACCGCCTAACCTTAACCAACATAAATTGAATATCGTAGGCCAAATAATAAAATCATAAAAGGTCTGGCAAAACAATCCAATATGGATGGTGAGTTGCAAAAATATTTGTACATTTTATCAAAATCTATGCTTAATAAAATAAGTTAAGTGATACTCTCCTTCCCATAATTATTGCTTCACTTTCCTTTTTCAAGTTATCTTACAATTATTGCTCTATTTCTAAAAATAATAAATTATTAAAAATACTTTATTATAGGGCCCCAAATCGTTACACACAATTAATAACTCCTCTTAAAAATCGATCAGAAAAATTTTGGAGTAAGAATTGTAGGACGGATAGAGTATAATTTTTTTTTACTAAAAATAGAGTTTACAGAAATAGTGAATTGCAGAATTAGTCAAATTGACAAACTAATTTGTATAAATAGTCCAATTGTGTAAAAAATGCAACTAGTAGTCAAACTAACTAACTTGCCCCTATAATTCAATATAGTTTAGACATCCTGAACCTTTTCAGAAATTTAGTATGCTACATTTTTAGAAATTTGCAGCGGAACCATTCCCAATAGTTTATAGTAATAATTTATTCATAATGAAAAGTAGAAGGTTTTAAAAATTAATCTAAAACTTATTCGAAAGATGGGTAATTAATTTGATTGGAGGATTAATTTGTTAAACTTGTTTTCCGAAAAAGTCTTATGTTCGTCATATACAATACCAATAGATTAACGTTTCCCTTAAATTTAGGGGACTAGAAGTTATTACAAGATTAGAGGTTGTGTACTAGAATTAAAATATACTCCATTCGTCTCAATATTAATGCCTCATACAATATTTTGATTCGTCCCATTATTAATGTCTCTTTTCGAAAAAGGAAATAAATGTATGGACCACAATGAATCTAATTAAATAGACCCTACCATTACATACATCTATACTACACTTTATTTTTTTTTACTAAATTCTTAATTTATGTGCCCAAAAGTAAGAGGACATTAAAATTGGGACAAATGAAGTAATATTCTATTTTTTTTAACTTTAACATAGGATTTTTAGTATCTTAATTATAATATTATATTATCTCATAAATGAATATGAGTACATAAATACACAATTGATAAGAATACACATAATAGATAACTCGATAAATTGCAATTCGATCTATGAAATGCACTTCACCCAAACTATAAGTTTTCTTGTACTCTTTGTGTACATCTTTCTCGTATGACCTTCCTGCCGACATATACTATAGTGTTTTGCACCCTTGGGCAATCTATTATTAGATACCTCAAACCCTATTTTGGCAAAGTCTCATCTTTGATCGAGCGGCATGACGCCTCGATATAGGAGGCTTAACAACCTCACCCAAAATGTCAATCGACACGTTCCATTGCTCTTGTGATGAAAGTGGAGTAAATAGACTTGTGTATACATCACGGTGAATATTTGTTAAGTAGTAGCGAGACACAAAGTCAAATACATTGGCACTAGTGTCGAAAGATTTTGTCACTATAATTTAAATATAATTATCAATAAAACTTTAAGAAATTGAAAAACTTACATCATAACAGTCACAACATGCGAGCAAGGCAACAAATCCAATAGGAACTCACAACATGTGCACTCCTATTGGTGTAGGTCAACTACGAAATACTTTATAACGTCCACGACTTTGAACTGCCCAGCAGATCTGTGCGACTCTGGGAGGGTGTATTTTCACCACCTCGAAGTGAAGCTTTTGCTTCACTGTCTCGACCATCTGGTGGTCGTGTGCACCGTACAATGCTCATTTTTCATCGAATCATTTTTCATAATTGAACAAGTAGTGTTGAGAAGCGCACAAATTAGCAATCGTTGAGCCCACAACAACCTTCCATTAAAAGACTTGTACACTTCGAATGAGGCCAATATTCTGGACCGAGTTCCATCAATTTTTGGTAGGCTCCATTCAGGCTAGCCTCTTGGATTGGTTTCATCGCCTTATTAAACACTGAAGGATGGTACACAATTGCTGCTTCTCGGAACATCCTAATAATAGTGAGAACATAAAGCACAATCTTGTTCAATATATGGAAGTTGTAAGGGTATTTGGGATACACTTCTGGGATTGGTCAGACACGAAGGCTAACTCGGGATGTGTTATCTTCTACATAAACTAACCATGTCCATGAAATATTATTTTCAATCGTTCCAATGCCAACCGTCAACAATACAATTTTTTCATTATCATCTATCGATGTACCAACAAATAGAATACATGTATTCTTTTTCTTGAGATGTGTGTCGTCCAGTATAATCAACTTGCATGGCCGAAAGGCAACAAAATAATATTCTAACTGGTCACCGGTGTTTGGCTAAATAATCAACCAATGTCCCTGGGTTGACATGTGCCAACATGTGTAGATATGCCGGAAACAAATTAAAGGATTTCTCATGACTTCAAAAATCCTCTCAATTGACTTATCCTGACCGCGGAATGCCTTGTGATATCCAACCTTCAAACCAAAATCATCACCCATCTCGTTAATCATAGCATGAGGTTTCGTAATCGTGCCCTCATCCCGCATCCATTTCACAAAAAATGCGAAAATGGTGTTGGTGCAGATCTTTCTATCGCCTAATTGATGGAAGTCAAATTGGCATTGTTTTTCTTTTCGAAATTGTAAACTTTTAGCACTGATCAACATAATGTGCACATAGAATGAAGAGGCAAGAACCAACATTCAAATAGACGTAGTACTAGTATTATTTTATGGCCTTCACAACTTTATAAGTCTGACGATGCTCTAAATGCCACAAACCAGCGGTAGTGGTCAAATCAACCTTGGTGGAAAAAGTGGCCCCGACCTCCAGAATACCATCAATCACTGGATCAAAACCCTTGACCCCAATTACTCTTGGGTGGTTGATCGAGATAAATGCAACAATCCAATTTGTCATTGTTGCTTTAGTGGCTCCATCTCCTTTCGATTCATCCTACGAAGTCAAGAAATGTGTCGTAATTGATCTGGTCATCATCATAATCGTCATTTTGCTCCTCCATAATCATTATCATTATCTTCAAAATGTTGTTCATTTCCTGGTCGTCTGATATCGTACGAAGGTGAAAACTTGTCGTAAACTTGTCTGAATAGGTTACCAAATGATGAATAGTCGAAAGAGGGAATATTGGCTCCTTAATTCTGAAAGATACCGGCGTCGTCATTCGGTCTCCTGTGAATAACATAGATAATGGGATCTCTATTGAAGCGGACTAATCAAATCAAGTCATCATCGTCACCCGTTAATGCTTTCATCTTTCTTCCGGATCTGGCACGCGATGTTGTGTACAACAAATAATGTGAATTTAATCCTCTTGATCGGATTATGGCATCAACTCCATGTTTAGCAATGAAAGTGATAATTGGTCCACCCGCATATATGCTAGTTCTTCATCTCTGCACTGACTGAATTTTCGACATCTAAAAAATGGCATGATATCTATTTTTCATCCAATAGTTACATATTCTGCCAAATGATAATAAAATAATCACTATCAACTAGTATTTCTAAAATAGTTACATTATAAATTAAAATAGGCTAATATTTAATCTAATTTAGTCTAACTAGTAATAGTATAAACAATGTAATGAATAGTCAATGATCAAATACTACTAGATCGAATAATCATATAACTATTACTACTATGAGACAAGTTAATAATTAACATAAATAAGTTACTATGCTTCATAAAACACAATTTCGACTATACTTCGTAAAACACAATTTAGTAATTACTACTATGCTTCATATAAATCAATAACTAGATCTAATAATCATATAACAATTACTACTATGCTTCCTAAAACACAATTTAATACTACTTCCGTCCCATTAAAAAGGTTCTCTTTCTTTTCGGTATGGAAATCAAGAAATGGGTGTTTTGTGGTGTATATAGTTTGACTTTTCGATAATTGATTTATGTCCACACATTCTTGCCTTTTTTTTAGAAAGATGACACTTTATTGAGACTACTCAATTAAAAAATGAAAACACTTATAATGGGATGGAGGGAGTAAGTAATTAACATATTTAAAAAAAATCTTTTTCATTGCCATGTCATTTTACTTATGACTGTACTTATCAATAGTTACTAATAACATATGATATTACTTACTACTATAAATTCGAAAACTATCCTCAAAACCGTTATTATGATGTGGTTTAGAGATCACTAAATATTCCTTCTTAGATACTTGATCTTGAACACTCTCTTTTTCGTATCTCTAATTGAAAAATCTAAAGGCATAAATTCATCTTCTAAAAATGGTGAATCGATCTAATAGACTAACCCTTCTTATATATAACTCAACCCATGTGATTTACTGTTCAAAGGACTACAACACCATAAAGTGGTGATGAATCAAGTTGCCAAATTAATTCACAAATTTGTTTGAAAGGTAGGATTTTTCTTTTTTCTTTTGAAAAGTTATCTTAGGCTACCTATATATTCTATAATTATTAATTATTCTAAAATTATGATTAAAATTTATTGTTGATTAATAATTATTAAAAAAAAGATATTATTAATGAGGATTATTATTATGACCATTATAGATTATAACCGTATTATTATTATTAAAGATAATTATTATTAATATTATTATTATCACTACTATCACAATTACTATTGTAATATGAGAATAATATATGATTTTTCACTATAAACAATTTAAGTGCATCTGATTTTTATGAAAATTAATAACTCAGATAAAAACCAAGTCACTGAAACTGTTTGGAATGATTAATAATAAGCTTTTGAATGATTCATCGTGAACTGTTCCGCTACAAATATATGAAAAAGGTGGCAAACAAAATTTGTAAAATGGTAGTAGGCCTAATTTCTGAAAAGCTGCATGAGATCAAAATCAAATTAATTTGGCTAATGGTTGCAATTTTACATAATTTGGCTATTTTTTTGTAATTTATTTGGTCTTCTCCAATTTACCTCGATCCGGTCAGTAAACCGACCAAACCAAACCAAAAAAAAAGTTTAGTATTCGGTTCTTACTTTTTCTAATTTTCGATGTAACTATTTGGTTAATCGAACAAAATCAAACTAATTTTTTTTAATACTCCCTCTGTCCCATAGAAATTATCTTGTATTCCCTTTCTGGTCATCCCATAGAAAGTGTCTTGTTTCCGAAAATCAAAATTATTAACTCTTTAAACTCCTAATTAACTACTACTCCCTCCGACCCGTTATTTGTGGCTCAATTGGTTTCGGCACGGGAATTAAGAGAGTAGATGATAAAGTATGAGAGAGAGAGTAAATGATAAAGTATGAGAGAGAAGATGAGTAAGATAATGAGAGAGTATGAGAGAAAGATGATAAAGTAGGAGAGAGAATGCAATAAAGTAGGAGAGAGAAGATGATAGAGTAAGAGTAATTTTTTACCAAATTAGGAAAGTGGGCACAAATAATGGGACACCCCTTTCGGGAAAGTGAGCCACAAATAGCGGAACGGAGGGAGTACTAATTATCCTACTAATTACCCTACCTAATTACGTCTACATTCTCTCTCTCCCTTTTCCATTGTCGACATTATCTCTCTAATCTCAAGAGAATTTCTCTCTTCTCACAAACCCTCGATAGTTTGTGATCTGAAATCCCGCCTCCCCTTCGTCTAGAAAAACCTAGATCTTGCTCTCACTTCTCCACAACGATGAAATCCGAACCGTGGACCTCTCTCACCGCCTTAGATTTCTTTAATTCTAAGACTAAAGCTCTCCTTCGTCCTACTTCTGCACCGTTACTAGATGTGAAGAAGGAGGAGATCTCAGTCTCGAAAGATGGAGAACTAAGGCCCGACCTCTCCACGGTGATGAAATCTAGTTCCTTGCTGTAAGCAACCAAAAGCACGTTGTCCCTTACGCCGTCGACGGGTAGCCCTGAGTGGAAATGTTGTCGAGGATGAGGATGAAGAGGAGATGTGCCAGCTTCTTCCATTACCCTTTTCGGAGAGCCTGATGGGATTCAACTATGGCATTCCACCGGGTCCGATTTGGCAGTTCAATGACGATTGGTGTTTCCGCTACTTAGCTATGACTCCGAGGCAGAAAGAACTTGATCAAATGATGCATATTCTCATTCCTTGTGCTTATATTCGGGTTAGATCTTTCATATCTTTATTTCTCCGCTCTTTTCGGTTATTTGTATTGTGCTGGGCTAATGTTTGCAAGAGCACTATGTGGGATATGTTGTCAATCTGCATAAGATGATAAGAATCTGCATGCACTTGTTTAATTATAAATATACCTATGATCCTATTGTGCATGATATATAAGGTATGGTAGCCTTTTGGTTGTGGTTCTTGACTGCCTAAGATGATAAGAATGCTTAGGTTGATTGTGAACTTGTTCTTTACTTGTTGCACTTATTGTACTATAGATACTGGTTTATTGTGGTTGATGCAGTCTCAACTGACTGTTGTTGGTTGATATTGGTGGATGTTCGTGGATATTGGTGAATTTTGGTAGATGTTGATGGATGTTGGTTGGACTAATTGTTTGGTGGTTGTTGCTTGATGTATTGTTTCTTATGGTGTGTTCAAAACATTATTGCTACAAAACTAATTAAGAATACTAACAAAAGAGATGATTGAGTATAAGATTTGGAGATCCCAAAACCCCTAGATGAGTGATGAACCAACATAATGTAATAGCTTAGTTGAGCTCAGCATGTTAGGAGCTCAGTAGGAGAGATACAGTTCAGTAGCTGATAGACTCAGTAGTTTATTATTCTCACCTGTTGGATGGACTCAGTGTTTGAAGACTCAGTAGGATTTCTCATTATCTACTGAATGGTGTTGAGTATCTGAAGGATCGACTTACAAGCTGAATCTCTCAGAGAATGTTAGTAGATGACAACTCAATTAAACTGTCTGAGGTATCAGAGGAAGTCAACTTAGCATCACTCTCGAAGTTTGAACAAGCCCCACATACCAATCAACCTCGACCAATGAGGAGCTGCCAACACTGTACTTGCATTGACATAAAGTTGCCCTCAAGACTGAAAAATAGAAAATCTCTATAGTGATGTTCAAATTGAGAAGATCGTTTCTCCTGTCGTTTTTGACACGTGGCCATGCCCTCTCCAACGGATCTTTTCATGAGTCAAGATTATAAATAGAGATTGATCTTCAAGCATTGAAGACACTAGGAACATAAATCATTCAAGTATTTAAAGCTCTAGCGATCTCAAAGCTCACCAAGGGAATAACTCTCTTAAGCGATAGAATTTGTTTAGTTCTTCACTATAGAGTACCACCATTCCCATTCTCTATTCTATAAGCAAACCTTGTTAGATCATAAACTTAGACATTGACGGAGTTCATAATGGAATTGTTCTTATTGTAAGACGTGCTCTGTATAATTAATTCAAGACCTCCTGGTAATTCAGGACAATAGACGTAGGATCTTGCGTATCTGAACCACTTTAAAATCTGTGTGTCTTATTTACTGTTTTGGTTACTATTCATCCTACATAAAACTAACTTTCGAAATTCATAAGTGTGGGTTTTCAGTAAAACTTCTAAAACACGCACAAGCATACAAAAATAGTTTTCAATAAAACTTTTTTCAAACAAGACGATTAAAATCGCACCTACATTTTTCCGTACTTAGTCTTGTACTGAGTCACTTGTGGACTGACTGAAGTCAGTAAACATTGGTCAGTATCTTGAACTACTCTGCTCACGCGATCAAAAAGCTTATTTGGCGAGCTGAACAATTCAGCAAGCAAACTCATTAACAGACTGACTTTCGTGTTTGAGTTTGAGCTTGAACCCACCCCATCCCCCCATCCACCTTAAGACTCGTCTCTGGACCAACACTACTTATAACAAAAACATTTTACTCCATAAATCTTACTAAAGCTACCTTATTAGCTATAATTCTAAAGTAGGAACATATATTTACAAACAAAGCATTCTTGAACCATATCAAAAGCAGAACCTATTATGCACCTCTTCAATAATCACTTTGAAGCATGTAAGCAAAGCATTCCTACCAATCCAATGGGCACTTCCAGATTTTTTGGAAGAGCATTCTGTCTAATTAAACCGTCTTTTTTGTAATGAGGAATCATGTAGTTGTTCTAGACCTTCACCCTCACAATTCCCATCATGCAACATTGTAATGATAAAAATACTTTGTTGAGTGGAATTGGTCACAAATCTTGAAAGCTTTTGCAAACTGAATTAACGAAATCATCAACTTTATAGCACTCATACTGTATCTGGATGCTTTGTATTGCTCTAAGCCACCTAAGGTAATTGACATTTGTGTCAGGTGAGTTGGGTGGTTGATGTACTAGTCTAATGTCAAATCCATTTTGCGAATCTGCTGCTTTGAATTCAGGATCTGAATCCTTAATGTGTGGACGTGTATTGTCTTGTTGTATAAATATAAGTCTATCTACATTGGCTGGCAATGTTTCCATTATGGCATATCAATAATAAGACAAGAAGAAACTATAATGTGCATGATCTTAAATCAGCTTAATATAATTAGAAATATTTGTTGTCTTCATCAGATTGAAGCTGCATTCTATAATTTTTTGTAATGAAAAAACTATATTATGATGTATGGAACTCTATGGTTCTTTTGTGAACAAAAGAACATGATTAGAGCTCCAAAGCTAAGTTTTTAGTACTAGATTGCATTCATTTTGGCCTTTTATAAACAAAAGATTATGCTTAAATAATGAAACTTTAGAATTTAAAAGTATACCTTTCATTGTGACAGTTTCTGTAAGGAATCTGATCGAACTTTATAAATTGACTTAAATATAAACAATAAGCTCAGTGTATGTCAACTTATACTGAATTTACAATTTGACATTACTAAAATTAATAGTTCACATCATAAAATTAAACTGCATGTTGGTTCGGAGATAAGTATCAGGTGTAGGGGGGGGGGGGGGGGGTGACTACACTTGAGTCCAAGTTTTTCCTCAAACGCGAAAGTCAGTCTTGTACTGAGTTTGCTACTGAACGGGTTTAGTTTCCAGTTAACTGAACTCCTTCTATTGACTGGTGTCAGTACTGAGAAATTCAGTAGATGAATGTTGTGCGGAATAGTGTAAGCCCAATTTTCGTTCGTCTCTTTGAAAAACGTTTTATGCAAACCAAATCAGTTGTGGCTAGTGCACTTTTAAAGTTGTTTTACTGAAATAATGATTGTGCAAGCAGTTGAAACACAGATGCAATAACAAAAGTAAATGACACGAGTAATTTTTAATGTGGTTCGGATACGCAAGATCCTACATCCACGGTCCTGTTGAATAGGAGGTTTTGTTGATTAATCTGAGCAAGCCTCAACGAGGTTTATGCGCACTAGACATAACCTTCTAAGTTATAGTCCTTAGAGACTTTACAAACTCAAACCAAAGTTTGAAGGAGTTTTGTCTCCAAAAATGAAGGAGTTCTTACAATAAGAACATTTCACTAAAAGTGAACTCCTTCGAAAGTTCTAAGCTTAAGATCTAACAATGTTGGCTTAGAAAAGTGATCGGCGAACAACTGTAGAGAGAAGAACCACAGGGATATCTCTGGGATTTCTAGTTCTTCGCTGGATGAAACAGTGAGTTTGCTAGAGTGCTTAAGAGAGTATTCGTGAGCTTCAAAGCGTTTCTATTCCGTTGGTTCGTGTTATGAACATTGGTCTCTTGTGGACGATCTCTTTATATAATTGTGACCCATGCATAGATCTGTTGGAGAGGACCATGTCATGTGTCACAAGACTCAAAGGAAAACGGTCATATAATTTTAAATGTCACCGCAGAATGGTTGGCTTTGTGTGCATGATAGCAACTTTTGTGTCAGAGCAGGTAAGCTTCGCTTGCTTCTCATTGGTCTAGGTGTGGCGGTAGGTGAGACTTCTCAGACAGCAGTCTTCTAGCTAAGTTGAATTCCTCTGAACCTCGGACATAAGTATCCCTCTACTGACATCCGACTGATAAAGGTCAGACTGTCGATTTTCCTCGTACTGTTTGCAACTGAGTTGCAGCTCCTTCAGTAGATTAAGGCTGATCATACTGAGTCTTCTATTTGAGTCGACTGAAGAGTGATCTTCTATTGAGTGCTTTCAGCTTCTGACTCGAGGACAATCAACTGAGCTCTTCTCTCATTCAGTCGATCAAGGATGATCATACTGAGTCTTCTCTCTTAGTCGGCTGAGGAGTGATCTTCTACTGAGTGCTTTCAGCTATTGACTCTGAAAACTATTGAGCTCTATTGAACCGATGACTTAGGGTTCTGGAACTTTAACTTCTCTACTGAAGTTCAGTCCAACAATTTACCCCATACGAGACTTAGATAAAATAATCTAGAAAGGTAACGTTGGTCTAGCCTATTACATCATGTCGGTTCATCACACACTCAAGGGTTAGGATAGGGGTTTTGGGATCTTCAATTTCTTATAACAATACAACTTGGTATCCCTACAATTTCCCCATAAATCACTAACTCATACTTACGATCTCTTATTCAAGTAGTCTCCATATATATTATTACAATTTTCCTTTATTATATGAGCTATGCAGAATCATCTACTGAGTCATATCTTACGTATCCCCCTAACAATGGTCTCCTTGACCACTGACTCATATCCCTACACTGTATATGTCAACTTATACTGAATTTATAATTTACATTACAAAAATTAAAGTTTATATGTCAACTTATTCTGAATTTACAAATTTATAGTAAACTGCCCCTCAGTTTTTTGAACCTATAAATTGAAGCTTAGGTATCAGCATGAAAACTGCACTTGAAGTCCATACCTTATGAATCAAACATGCTTTCACCACCTCTTTTGTGATGGATTGTATGGATTTGTTTTCTAAAGTCCCAGTTGGTCTGTTCTTGCTTTTTCTTTGCTGGAACAGTTTCTGTGAATGGAAATATGCCAATCTTTCCATCGAACATCACACAACCATCCTCTCCAAATATTGGTCTGGAAACTGCGCACATGAACATCACTTTTTTATGAACTTCTTGCTCTTGCAAGATTTATGTGGCTCAACCTTTGTGGGTGTTAGATAGGTTCTATGTGAAGCATTTGTCATGTAAAACCACTTCTCATCTATGTGTACCATGTTGTGCATGCTCTTGAACCTTAGTCGATGTAGCATTCTATCAAACTCAAGTGCCTCTAGCGAGAACCGCAACCTTAAGAACTTATTGGGGGCTGTCAGTGATGGTTTTATTACGTTTGTGTGAGCTTTGATTTGGCATTGACTCAAACATGTCCACATCGTGCTCTTACTACATGTATCACCATTAGCTAATTTTCTAAGTGTCCTCACTTGCACATTGGTAACTCTCAATTAAATTTAAGTGTATTTGAACTCTTTTTTGATGTTTAGCTAATTCTTTACATGATTGAAGGTGAATTACCTGCCCATCTTCCTTTAGTTTTTTTTGCAGCGGCCCAAATCCTCTAGATTGTCCACGGTGTAACGCCTTATTTGCTTGTAGCTTCAGTGATCTTCCCTTTAAGAGGTTTGCCCAGCTTGTTGTTTGCAAGCAAAAAGTGAAAAATGTCATTTCTCTCTGAAGTTATCAAGTCCTTTCTACCCAGATTCCCCATTTTTTGAAGTCTTCTTGGGTGTAGGAGAATTTTAAGAAAAAATAATCTTATTTGGCTATGTTATGGTGGGGAATTCAAAACTTCTGTTTTCCCTTTTGTGTTTGGTTTCCATCCAATTTTAGGCCTTCACAGAATTTAGCCTCTAAATTTTCATTGTTGCAGTGATTAGACGCCTAATTCAGACTTATATTTTGATCATTAATCTAAATACAGTTACCGTATTCCATGTATTATGTTGATTTGTTTCACTGTTCCGTAGACAATATCTTATTATTTATGGAATTAATTTTTGCAACATACATTTATTAATTCGAACATATTAAAAATTTCGATCTGCCTACAACAAAATAAAATAAGAACGAACGACATAATATGATAATGGACAAGAAGAAAGAGAAAAAAAATTAAGTAAAGTCAAAGTCCTAGAAAGAAGTAATTTAAAAGTGTGGCCCCCACTCAAAACCCACAATTAACAATTCATCTAAAACTATGTGCTCCATAGAAATAAGATACTTTTACATGACAGAGATAATCTTTTTTTTTTATATAAATTTCATTCATTCCTAACTTTTAGAAAGAAAAGCTTTAACATTAGATCGCGTTGTTTGTTATGCTTTAAAGTGGGTGTTTAGAGTACTAAAACTTATTGATAAATGAGGAAAGTTGATGATTTGAAAATCTATAGGTGTTTGAAGAAAAAGTGTTGAAAGCTGCTGAAAGTGGAAAATATAGTGTTTGGAATGCTTACGATGTACTCCCTCCGTCCCATAGAAAGTGTCTTGTTTTCCTTTTCGAGCCGTCCCATAGAAAATGTCTTGTTTCTTAAAAAGGCAAACAATATGTGGACCAAAATTAACAAGTCAAAAACTCAAACAATATACACGACACTATCATATTTTCTTAATCTCATTGCCTCATAGAAAATAGACACTTTCTATGGGATGGAGGGAGTAGTAGTTTATTTAAACAACTTTAGAATTTCTACACGAATAAAATTGAGAAATTATTTCCTATTTTATGTTCATTTTGTTGTAGAATTTAAATCCCAATTTATTCATAATTGTCATAATATAAAATATTGTACTAAATCTAAAAATATTATATAAATATTTATGATATCATATGAGTATAAAAATTATATACTCCTTCCGTTCCATTATTTATGTGTCGAATGCCATTTCGGGATGTCCCATTATTCATGTCTCAAAACAAAAAAGCAAAGTTATTAGTAACTAAGTACAGGCAATCTCGTCATTACACATACCCTAATTACATCTATATGTTTATGATCTCATTCCTACTCCAAATTAACTACTATCTCGTCTCTCTCCCTCTTCACCGCCACACACCAAAACATTACAATAAGAGCAGTTCAGAAAGATGAACTTCTTCGAGTTTTCTAAGCTAAAGATTTTACAATAAGCTTGCTTAGAATAGAGAAAGGGAACGGATTAAACTCTAGAGTGAAGAACTAGAAGGATTCGCTCTGGATGCAAGTTCTTCGCTGGAATAGACTGTAAGTATGCTAGAGTGTGTGATCGCTTGAATGCTTGTGTTCCCATATGTGTCGTTCGTGCTTCTCTGCATGAAGACTCTTCTTTATTTATAGCCTCGACGTATGAATAGATCCGTTGGAGGGAGTCTAGACACGTGTCGAAAATGACAAGGAAAACGGCCATCTATATTTTGAATGATACTTTAGAGATTCCTTCTTTTTCAGTATGGAAGCCTCTTTTCGTCAGAGCTGGTACAGTGCTGTCGGCTTCACATTGGCCGAGGTTTAGCGAGTAGGTGAGGGTTGCTCAAACTCCAATACCATGCTGAGTTGACTTCCTCTGATTCCTCGAATCTTTTACTGAATTGTCTCGTACTTCATTCATTTGAGATATCAGCTCTTGGCTCGAATCCCTGTGCAGATTTAGTGGGTTGTAGCTATCCCAGCTGAGTTGTTGATGCTGAGTTCTTCGGCTGAGCGGCAAATGATCTACTGAACCTTATCAACTGCTGAACTCTAGCCAGCCTACTTGTGTTCCTAACATGCTGAACTCATCTAAGCTATTACATTATAAAAGGTTCATCATTCAGCTAGGGTTTTGAGATCTTCAAATCTTATCATACTGAATCTCATCCCAACAATTTTCCCCTATTTGATGATGCCAAAACCTTTTACATCAAACTTCTACAAATCAACACTAAGCAGCAGACAAGGACAATATCATTCCCTTAGCTAAAAAAAAATATCCCTCTTTAAGAGCTTATCCATCTATACTCAAGAAGATATCAAGTCTAAACTCAGCTAAACAAGAGGAACAAACACAAATAAAGAGAACAAGTGTGTGTGTGCGTGTGTCCTGGTGATCAGTAGTGTTGAAACGTAAAGCATAGCCAAATGACAATGAGTGATTGTCGAAGGCCGAAAGAATATAATTTCATATATGATCAAGAGATTACAGGTACAAAAATTCTATCCAGTCTATACTAAGAACTATCAGAGCTACAACAGAAAAATAGAGCAAAGAAACAAAGAAAATCAGCTGGACTTCTTGAATTGTTGCAGTCGTGCCTTAAAGATTGCAGATTTCTTCTCTGGAGGTTTAAGTCCGTAGGCTCTGTAGACTCTTCTTCTAAGCTTTCTGATTTCTTCTTGGTCTTCATCATCTCTGATATCTAGTCCCTTTCTTGCCACGACAAATCCGGTCTCTTCCTCAATTTCCTTGGTGCAAATATTACCATCAAGAGTACTAGGAGGAGGTAGATTCCTGAATTCTGGTGCCTTGAGAATTTTATTGGACTGTTGGAGAGCGATCTGAATTTCAGCATATACATCCGGATCAGAAATCATCAAAAATTGTTTGAAGAGCTTGTCTGGCTCAGATGGATCAACTATTGTCTTCCAGATGCAGAAACTCTTGATAAAATCGATCTTGATCAGCTTCCACTTCTGATTAATTTCCCAAGGGACTCATGCGTCCACCGTTGGATAGAGAATGCTTTTGATGTTGTTACACTGAGGTCCGCATCTGAAGAATTTAGACGTAGTAGGCACGCTCCTGTCCTTCTCAAGTATCCTCTCTCTTACTTCTTTTTCAGTCCTCTGCCTGAGGGCCTCAAGATCTGCTAGTCTCAATCTCTCCTTAGCAACTTGAATATGGCGAGCCTTAGCAGTCATGTCCAAGCCTCTCTTGCAGGCATCCCATATCTCCTCCATCTTAGCTTCTTGTTTCTTTTAAAGTTCAGTGGATAGGATAGTTTGCTGAGCTTCTGAGCCTTCTGGTCCTGCTTCTGAGTCACTAGGTCTAGCTGACTTGTACTTAGAAGCTTCAGACTTCTCAGTAGATTTGGACTTTGAGGTCTGAGCAGCAGTTCTAGATTACCTGGGCACTACAAATCTAGTTCTGGTAGGCACTGGAGATTTGATCTGTATGCCTTTCTTGGCCTTTGTCTTCTTCCCTTCTTCTTGCTTGTAGTTCTCGCTTCATTATTTTCATCATATGCAATCTTCTCATTTAGCGTTCTGAACTTAAGCTTTTTAGCTTTGGGTGGGCTAGGAGGGGCCAAGGCTTTTCCTTTGCCTTTAGCAACTGACCTGACTGGCTCATCTTCAGTCAATTCTTCAAAGAACCGAGTGACTTCAGTGACTGCCTTGTCAGTTTGCTCTTATGAGCCTTCTCCCTTCTTCTCTCCTTACCCTTTTCTTCTACCTCTTTTCTAGGTCCTGCCTCTTCAACTTTTAAGAGGGTCAGTAGTTGTTTCCTCCTAATTCCTTCCCCATTTTTGGCATCATCGAATTGATTAACCAAGGCAATGACCTTCCCAATAAGGTCTGCTACTGAAAGGCTGATATATTCTAGTTTAGCTCCAACATCCCCGGCGGCATCAGTATACTCAGTCCAACGCTTATCATGCTATGTCTGAACTGCTTTGAATATATCAGATTTTGAAGCTTCAGCCCGTCGTAGGAATATTTCAATCAATTCAATAGTATCTTGTTGGATAGCTTGGCCGGCTTGAGTAACACTTTTAATGGTAAGCTTGTTATGCTCTTCTATGGCCTTGAGGACCTGATCCAGTGTAGAGGCCATTTTATGAGAAAATGCATAGGCCTGAGTCTGCAGGATAGTTTGAAACTGAGTCGTCAGACCAGTCCTCTGTACGTCAAGTGCTTGGTTGAGGATCTCGTCAATATGAACAGTAGTGGTTGTACTGATCCTCTGCACTTCTGATGTCAAGTTACCTAGTTGCAGGGTCAGAGCCTCAGATAGTCTGCTCCATTTAAAATTCACGTCTTGAGCGAGGAGACGATTTTTATGACCCTGCCAGTTAAAGCACTTATTGATTGACGCCACATTAATCTCCTTAATATCAGCAGCTTGATATTTGGACTGCTTACGCTTGGGATGAGACTTAGACGGCGTAGAGATAATTACAGCCGATGATGGCGGTGGAGGTGGTGAGTCATCATCTCTGGGAGATTTTCCCTCAGCAGATCCTCCCTGGTCTCCATCCTTGGGTGACTTGTCATGACGTGAGTTAGGTTGAGTCGGGGGCTGAATAGGTTGTTCAGTAGTCCCCTTCTGACACAGGAGCATAAGCATCGCTGAGCGGAGATCGTCCATGGAAGCTATATCCGCTAGCTCTCCTCTTTCACTGTTTGCTCCTCCAGTACCAGTACAGGGACTGTCCTTAGGTCAATGGTCTCAGCCAAAAGATCCCATTCCAGGAATCTAAGACGCATTTTGACCCTAGCCCTGATTGCTATTTCTAACATATCTCAGTGATCCAGTATCTCAGGAATCTGATCTCCGACCTCTTCAGTGGCTCTGAGCTGAAGTGTTAGCACTGATGTCGGGATAGATGTGGATACCTCAGTCTGAGGTATGTCAGTAGGAAGATCCGACTGAGTCTCCTCTGAGTGTATCCTTTTGACTTTGTCTATCAGAGTCGCATCCTCTTTACCAGATTCTGAGTCTTGGACAGATACAATCTTGCGAATAATTACTACTGAAGGTTCAGCCTCTTCAGTAGTTTCCTCTTTTTCTACTGAGTTAGGCGAGGATCTTGAGTGGATGAAAGTGGACGCTTATCATGAAGTCCACGCCCAATCGACTTCTCAGCTGTTACCGCATTTAAGAACTTAATATTCTTCTTATCGAAAGAATATGCGTCAGCGAAGGCACTTCTCCCTGAGCAGTAGTCTACTATCAAATCGATACTTTGCTCCCATAAAGAAGTTTGCCTTTCGGAATTAGATGCATATATGTCTTGTCTTCTCCAAAGATAAATTTCTGAGTCTGCACCTTGAATTCAGATACGAAAAACTCTGTCCGGTTCACCTGGACGCCATCCATAATGGCTATCATAATCTGAATCTAGATCCTAGAAAGTTGATCATAGGATCCAGCTGAACTGGTGAGTATATGGTTGACAATATTTGCAAGGCTTCGGTATTTAGGGAGCAACTGATTCTTAGGGAACACTGCTTTGAACATGATATCCAATATATGCAAGGCCTCGGTAATCTGAATCCGGATTCTGGAATGTTGATCATAGGATCCAGTTGAACTGGTGAGTATGTGGTTGACAATATATGCAAGGCCTCGGTATTCAGGGAGCAACTGGTTCTTGTGGAATGCTACTTTGAACATGAGATCCTTCTGCCCACTGAATTGGCAGAGGTACTTGTTGAACGATGATTCCTTGTACCCAATGGGAGAGATCCCAGTGTTAGGAAGCTCAAAGTTGTGCTAAAGGCAATCAGCTACGTCCAAGTCAGCTATATTCTCCTCCCAGATATTGTTACTCGTTTCTTGCTTGTATGAGATGCAAGAATGTCTTGGAGGTTCTCGCTCTGGCGGAGATTCATATAAAATTCCGCTACTTGTCTAGGGCGGCAGTGGATAGGAACTCGATATAGGAGTTCCTGAAGACCAGACGACTGAAGAGCGTCAAATATGGGCTCCATACAGTCAATCCCACACGAACGAAAAACGAGCAGTAGCTCAAATAAGACTCGCTAGTGACGAATGATCTCCTCCATATCAGACAGAATCAAGACCTGGTTACTTGGTGAAGACGCCATTGGTGATTGTCTAGATCTGCAAAATGAACGTTAACACTTGAAAATAGAGTAAATTAGTGTCTAGCAAATAAGATTAAAGAGATTTACCGAAAAGTTTGTGCTTGAAAGTGGTAGATTTCTAAAGAAAGTATGCAGAGCACAAGCTTTGATCGAAAATAGCATAAAAAGTAACTTGAGTATGAATACGTGCGCACATTTATTTCTAATGAATACGAACGGTTTTTATCAATGCATGGTTGAGATTAAACTGAATTTTAATCATGGACTGTGGTTATCGCTGTATTGCACCAAATAATCCTGCAAAACTTGAGAATCATATCAGTATAGTTCACAGGGTATCGAACACAGGGAACGGAGGACTAGACAAATTATTTTTCTACTTATCTTGAGTTTGGTTAGCAACCACGCAAACTTTGGTATTTTATCTAAACTAAGAACTTGTAAAAACTGAAAGAAATTGTAAAAACAAAAAACTGAAATAAAACTGTTTTAACTGGCCAGTTGAGAGATATGTCCAGAAGAATATTCACACACACGTAATTCCAATCATCGGCACATAAAATTAATTAATCTCATGAATCAACTAGTTATAGAGTACCGTAACTTAAACTGCGTAATCCTCACTCCCACTTACTTAGTCGGTAACTGCCATGTTGGGCATCGAAACGGCTACTTCCCTAATTTAGCTACAACCTACGTTGTTGGGCAATCAATAGATTTAATAGCTAAACAACTTTATCGAACTAAGGGAGCCTAGTATAGGAATCTACTTGAGATCTCCTCTGATCTCCTCGTCTCTCATATCCTCGAGATCTGATTCAGTCAGTACTTGAGTCAAGGTAACCTCCATTTTATCCTGCATCACATACGTCTCAAGATATTCTTGGACAAAGCTTTCGATGGAGTCAGTAGATAAAGCATCTTCATTTTCATGATCAAAAGGCATCTTAAGTGCTTCAGCAATGTGATGAACATAGATTTCATTATGATATGCAACACTTATAGATCCTTCATCTACATTGATTATGGCCTTCACAGTTTTTAAGAATGGTCTACCCAATAGAACACCCGCAGTACCCTCAACTTTCCTATCATTAGTGTCTATGACATAAAAATCTGCAGGATAGACAAAGTTGTTCATTCTGACCAAGATGTTTTCAAGTAGACCTACCGGGGCAATGCATGACCTATCCGCTAATTGAATTTTCACTTTGGTGGATACTAATTCAGCTCCAATCAATTGATTATAAACGGATAATGGCATAACATTAATGGATGCTCCTAAATCACACATAGCCTGCTTAAGCATAACATTTCCCATCAAACAAGGTAGTGTAAACATACCTGGATCAGCACACTTAGCGGGTAGCATCCTTTGAATGATTGTCGAGACAGAGTGGTCCATGACAATTTTCCCGGACTTTGGGATTTTTCCAGCAACAAAATCCTTCACGAACTTCCCGAACTTTGGAATTTTGACGGCTTCAAGGAAAGGAATGTTGATCTCTAATTTCTCGAATAGCTTAAGGTAGTCCATGTACTCCTTGTTCGGCGTCTTTTTCCTTTTCAGAGCTTCGGGACATGGTGGAGGAATCAGATTTTCATTTTCCGACTGGCCAATCAGGACGTCCTCCTCATTTCTTTCTTGTTTTGGATCTTCAGCATACTGCTCCTTTGAGGCTTCTGATGGTATAGGCTGTTCTGCAGCCTTCTTCTTCTCTGCTGACTTCTCCGCTGACTTCTCAGGGTGTCTCGCCTGTACAGTCGGGCCAGGTAGTTCTTTCCCCCCATGCAATGTGATATGGTTACAGTTCTTAGCATTAGGGTTCTGTTGAGTTTGAGCTGGAAGCTGCCCTTGGGAAGTTTTTATTTCCTGAATGATAGAATTGAGCTTATTCATCTGCTTGGCCAAATTATCCATAGTCATTTGTTGCTCTTTCTTCATTTGATAATCTCTCGTTGGGTCTGCATCATTTCCTTCTGCATTTGTTGTTGAAATGCAGTGGTCTCCTTCAGCGAAGAAACCATTTCGGCTAAAAGCTTTTCTAAAGGGCTCTGCTGCTCCGACTGGGCAGGCGGGGCACTCTGCTGCTGAAACTGCCTTTGATGCGGGGGTCTGTATGTCTGCTGATAGCTATTCTGATTAGGAGGTTGGTACGGCTGCTGATAGCCTTGTTGCGGCTGGTATGGTTGCTGAAATTGGGTTTGAGGCGGATTCCTCGGCTGAAAATGCTCCTCCGGTTGCTTCCAACGGAGGTTTGGATGAACCCCTTGCTGCCCGCTCCAATTTCCAGCTGCATTTACATCTTCTCCCGGACATTGCAGCGATGTATGTCCTTTTTTCTCCACATGCTCCACATGCGTGATCGGTATTCGATCTGCTCGAAGCAGGAGCATTCTGCTTAAGTATTAAATCGAGCTTGTCTTGTAATAAGCTGAATTTTGCCTCCACTTTACTATCGATCTCATCCATGTAATCGGAATGAGACCAATTGACAGCTCTCCTTGTTGGTCTCGGCCCTTTGTATTGCGAGGTGGATTCCGCAAGTCCTTCAATATTGTTCCTTGCATCTTCGTAGAGGCTTGTGTAGAAATCCCCTCTCAGACCGATATCAACCATGACCTTTGCTTCATCTGTCATCCCTTGATAGAAAATCTGTAGAAGCTCCACATCCGAGTAGCCATGGTTCGGACAACTATTGACAAGTCGTCCAAATCTCTCCCAATATGCACCGAAAGTCTCGTTGATTTCTTGAGCGATCCCTGAAATCTGCTTCTTAAGTACATTTGTCTTTGATTGCGGGAAATACTTCTTCAAGAAGACCGTACGTATCTGGGCCCACGTCGTGATCGTGTTTGGCTTTAGACTTGAGAACCACGCTTGTGCTCCATCTTGCAGTGTGAATGGAAAAGCCTTGAGCTTGAATGCATCCAGATTGCCTTGTCGGTGTAGGTTGCAGACTTGGTTGAACGACGCCAAAAAGGAATTTGGATTCTCGTTTGTTCTCCCATAAAACTTTGGCATGGCAGTGACCATGTTCATCTTGACATTAATTTGTTCGGTAGTTGTGATTTGGATTGGACCGGGAAGGTCCGCTCCCATGTCAAGCGATCCGGTATTCATCCTCAAAGGTTGTGGATTGTGCAATTCTTCAATCTCTTCCTCCTCTGATTCTGAGCTCATTACTGGAGTATTCTGCCTAGTTTTGTCGAACAAAATAATCTCTGGTTCTGAGTCGCTGATCTGATCACCGGCGTCTGTTCTGTCTCCTGACTGGGCAGTTAAGACGTTTCCTGCCTCGAACAGAATCTGTTGCTTTTGCAGCTTTGTCCTCCTCCTATTCCTCTTTGCTGTTTTCTTGACCTCTAGATCAAATATGAGGTTAGGGTTGGAATACATGCTCATGCAATGCTTAAAAGAACAAAAAGATTAGTAGAAAATCAATAAAACTAGATAACACCGTTCCCCGGCAACGTCGCCAATTCGGTTATCGCTGTATTGCACCAAATAATCCTGCAAAACTTGAGAATTATATCAGTATAGTTCACATGGTATCGAACACAGGGAACGGAGGACTAGACAAATTATTTTTCTACTTATCTTGAGTTTGGTTAGCAACCACGCAAACTTTGGTATTTTATCTAAACTAAGAACTTGTAAAAACTGAAAGAAATTGTAAAAACAAAAAACTGAAATAAAACTGTTTTAACTGGCCAGTTGAGAGATATGTCCAGCAGAATATTCACACACACGTAATTCCAATCATCGGCACATAAAATTAATTAATCTCATGAATCAACTAGTTATAGAGTACCGTAACTTAAACTGCGTAATCCTCACTCCCACTTACTTAGTCGGTAACCGCCATGTTGGGCATCGAAACGGCTACTTCCCTAATTTAGCTACAACCTACGTTGTTGGGCAATCAATAGATTTAATAGCTAAACAGCTTTATCGAACTAAGGGAGCCTAGTATAGGAACCTACTCGTATGTTGGGCATCTAATAGGCTCCTACCGGTTTAATCCAATTATTCTAATGAATAATTTTGCTACTTACCTAGCCTTGTTCCACGAGAAACGAGGGAAATACTAAGTTAGCTACAAACTACGCAACTTAGGGTGGCCAATCCTAAATTACTAGTCAGATTAAATAAACCAGAATTAACCTGAAACCCTTCAATTAATTATTAGAACCTAAGCCTCATATATTGTTCACGTGTGCGTTTTACATCCTGTCGGACCACTAAAAGTTTAGCTACTCGTGAAACTGTCCTGACTGCACAGGTAAGACACTTTGCAAAACAGAACATTCATCACTCGTAACCCTAATTCTAGCATGCACAAAAACTAAGAATAAAATAAAGATACGAACTAAGAGTGAAAACGAAACATGTACTGAATTAAAAAACTAGAATGGAAATAAGATCAAGGGTACCGATTAGTCTTCGATTTTTCAAACGAACAGAAAGTAAGCAACGAACTAAACTAGCATTCGAACATTAATAAACTGAAAAACGAAAGTGTTTGTTTCTTCTACTCAAACTAAAGGCTTGCATGAAATGCAAATAGAAACGGTAGTTGGTGTTCTTCTCCTCGGCGGTGGTGGATTCAGCTACGGCAGTGGCGATGTATTCGGACTTGGAAATGGACGGCGGTTTCAGTGGTATGAAGTCGGGAATGGTCGGACGAAAAGGAGATGTGTATCGTGTATGAGGAGGGTTGTGAGGAGGTGCTGAATTTCGTGCCTTCCTTCTCCTTTTATATGAATGCTCCTAGGAATTAGATCACATCTAGGGTTCCTTTTCGGATAAGGAAATGATTTATAAGATAAGGTAAATATCTCCTCCTTCCTTATTTATCTCCTTTCCTTCCTTCCTTCTTTCCTTTCTTCTCTTCTTCTTTCCTTCTCTTCTTTCCTTGGCCAAATCCCCTCAAAATCTCGCCATTCCTGCTGGAAAACGTGTTGCCACATCATCTCCACGTAACGTGCCAAATCAGCCTAATATCATGCACATCTGCCAACAAAAGCGTCTCGCCTGCACAGTTAAGAGACATTCCAGACAGAAATAATTAGGTACAAAAACGACTCATCAGACGGATCAGATTAAATGTTATAATAGATTATGATTATTGTACCACCTATAATCTCGACCTACGTATACTAGCGATTAAAAGTTAAGGTGAGATGACATGCATTTAATGTGCCGCAGTCAGTACATGGAATGTCGTGCTTTTAATCAAAATGCTTTCATTAATGACATCCTTGGATTATTAATGGCGGAAAATTAAATGCAATGACATGTTGAATGTAATATGCTGAATAAATACGCCAAACATGTCAGCTGAACATATTAGTCAGCTGATACCACTGTGTAGATGCTAAGTATGTCAGCACTTCCTTTCACCTTACTTAGTAGAACTGAGAGTAAGTTCCTCCTTACTTAGTACTTCCGGGATCATCTTACTGAACTGAGTCAGTAGGATCCAGTAGACCTAGTTCTACTGAGAGTTCATTGAATCTGGTCTCAGCTAAATGTTTGGTCAGTATGTCGGCTCTTTGCTTATCAGTATGGATTTTCTCCATTCTGATATCTTTCTTTTCGATATGGTCTCGGATGAAGTGATGCCGTATGTCCACATGTTTGCATCTTGTGTGAAGAATAGGATTCTGAGTGATTGCATTGCCATTGGTACTATCGTAGTAGATCAGCTCTTCATCTTGAAATACATCGTAGTCTCTCAGTTGTTGTCGCAGCCATAATATCTGGGCGGAACAGCTTCCGGCAGCCATATATTCAACTTTAGTAGTGGACGTAGCTACTGGGTGTTGTTTCTTTAAAAACCATGGTATTAGCTTTCTACCTAGGAACTGACATGTTCCTGAAGTTGATTTCCTGTCAATTCGACATCATGCATAATCAACATCAGAATAGGCAGTTAGTTCAAGATTATCATCAGCAGGATACTGTAACCCAACATCAGGTAATCCTTTCAGGTAATGGAGAATCTTCTTTGCTGAGTCGATATGACTTCGCTTGGGATTCGCCTGAAATCTTGTGCATACACCTACATCATAGGTTATATTCGGTCTGTTGGCAGTTAGTTATAATAATGAACCAATAATAGCATGATAATCAGTTGAGTTAACAGATATTCCCTCTTTATCAATATCAATCTTGAGATTTGTGTTTAAGGGTATCTTCACTGATTTGCTGGATTCGCAGTCGAATTTCTTGATGAGATCTCTGGTATATTTCGCTTAATTAAAGAATATTCCTTTATTTGATTGTTTCACTTGAAGTCCAAGGAAATAATTCATTTCACCCAACATAGACCGTTGGTCCCGAGATAAACGTTCAGGTGTAGAGGGGGGGAGTGAATACACTTGAAAACTTTCTCAACTTAAAACGCGAACTGTCCCTTTCAGGAAGATGTCGTACTGAACAGGTTCAGTAGACTAGATAAGCTGTTTTGAATCGCGTGGCAGAGTGATTGACTTCACTGAGGCCTGCTAGCTGACTTAGGTCAGAATTCAGTACCGTTTAGTAGAAGTTCAGTAGAGTGCAGAAATGTGTAGGCCCAATTCAGTTGAGTTAGAAAACGTTTTTAAGAAAACTGTTTCAGTATATTAGTGCAATCTTTTAAGCTTGGCTGAAACACAGTTGAATGATTTGAAAGATATTTTCAGTATGAACAGTAATCAATGCAACAGTAAAAATAGAGCACACAGAACACAAGTAATTTTAAAGTGGTTCGGATCTAACAATCCTACGTCCACTGTCCCGAAAAGATCAAGAGGCTATTTTATTATACTGAGTTAGTCTCAGTCGGTTTGTGCACTGGACAAACTCTGGTCTTGAGATTTATACAGAGCAAGTCTCAGTTTACAAGGTATCAAACTTAAGTGTTTGACAAACTCTCCGACTATGAAGGAGTTCTTTACAATAAAGAACAGTTTAGGGATGAACTCCTTTGATCTAAGCTATAGATATGGTCTGCTGAGCTTAGGTTAGAGGGAAGGGAACGAGAAAGTGGCTTCTAGAGCGACGAACAGTTAAGTATAAACTCTGGGTTCGTATTCACTCGCTTGGATACTAGAGACTTATGATCTGATTAAGCTCGGTTCCCTTTGAGCAAGTATGTCGCCTTTCGCTTGGAATAGCTCTTTGAAGATCTTGCGGAAAGCTTTAAATCGATTCTGAGTTGCTCGTACATGCTCGTGTGTTCTTGTATGTGTCGTGAGCTTTGATTTGAAATCTTCCCTCTATTTATAGATGAGAGACATGGAAAGATCCGTTGGAGACGATGATCCATGTGTCTCTCTCTTTTGGGTAGCTAACGGCTCTTTCAAAGTATGGTGACAGAGTCCTTTTCCCTCCATTTCCGGAAAGATGTTGACTTGCAACTTTAATCAGAAAGTAGACAGCTGGCTGCTTGTCATTGGTCGAGGCTGAAGAAAGTAGGTGAGACACACAGACTTCAAGGTAGATCTGAAGCTGACTTCTCTATACCTCGTATGACTCTGCTGATTTGACTTATAAGATTTCTAACAGTCAGGAGAATGTCTGGCCGTTGCTGAGTTTGATCTATGTTCAGTAGCATACTCCTGCTGAGTTCAGCTCTACTGAAGATCAACTCTGAGTTCAGTGAACTACTCTTGCTGAGCTCAGTTCCACTGACTCCTTTCAGTATACTGCTCCAGTTGAGTCAAGTACAACGGATTCTTCTTCTCATACTGAGGTTGATAGTCTGCTGAAGAATGAGCAGACAGAACTGAATGCCTGAACCATGTAGGAAGGATGTCTACTGAGTCTGAAACTCTCAGAGACAGAACAAACAAATACAACTGAATGGTTCATCAGTCAAAGTAGGGTTTTGGGATCATTCAAATCTACTGAGCACTAGGCTACTGAATCATCTCCCAACAATTTCTCCCTATTTGATGATGCCAAAACCTAACACTACAAACTGTCATAAACAAACTCCTTACAAATATTACAATTTGAATCAGTGGAGTTGTTCTTCAAGTTCTATGCTACTAAGGGAGTACAAGGAAGAAATATCAGAACCTATACAGAAATCTAACAACAATTTCCCCCTTTCTAACAACAATTTCCCCTTGAAAATCTTATACGCTAAGTTCCCTCATAAATCTCTCAATCAAGAAAGAATCTATCAATCTAAGTAAAAACAGACAGACACAAATAAATTCAGTGAGTGTGTGAGTCAGTAATCACTTAGGTAATTCTGAGTGTAAAGCATAAATAAGCAAGGCCATGAATACAATAAGATATTATCGTGCGGAACAGCAATGATGTTTTATAGATCAGAATATTCAGTACAGTACATCAGTTGCTATTCTAGAAAAAAAAAACACATGATACAAAGAAGCTAACATCTATCTTCTGAACTGCAGGATCCGCGCTTTGAAATCTCTGGACTTCTCTTCAGGCAGCGGCAATCCATGAATTCTGAACGTGTCTCTCCTCAGCTTCTGTATCTTCAGCATATCAGCAGGATCTGATTCATCAAGATCAAAGGCTTGGACTGCACTTCTGACCTCTCCTTCTGTAACTCAACATGCAATGATCCATCGAGCTTCTATGGAGGGGGCAGAGGTCTAAGGGCTGGAACTCTGACATCAATCTTCTCAGCTAGGGCTTTCTGAACTCTGGCATATATCTCAGGGTCGCTTTTTAGAAGCCACTCAGCAAAGTCTGTAGCTTTGTGCATGTCAGACCAGTACCTCCACATGTGATACCTCTTGATAAAATCATCTTTCAGCGTTTCCCACCTCTGAGTCCGCTCCCATGGCATCCATGTATCAATTCTCGGCCATCAGTGAATCTTGAGATCAGTAGGCTTCCTGAGTCTTCTGTATTTATACGGAATCTCATCCTTTTCAGGAACCCTCTCTCAAGCCTCTTTCTCAGTCCTGATCCTTAGAGCTTCTAGATCTACGAGTCTGAGCCTCTCTCTAGCTTCACTGATCTGACGAGCTTTAGCACCTCTGTCTAGATACCTTTCCATCAAGTCCCATATTTCTTGCATTTCTTGTTCTTGGGCTTTAGAAGGGGCATATGATGGAACATGCTCTTGCTCTTCTTCTGACTCAGCAGGTGTTTGTGATTTTGACTTAGTTCCACCCTACTGACCAGTCTATTGCTACTGTTCTTGTTCCTTCTCTTTCTCCTTATCAGCCTCATCGCTGATTTTTAGTTTCCTAGGGGTGGCCTCGATCCAGGCTTCCTTCCCCCTTGAACCTTGGTCTTACCTTTTGCAGGGGCTTTCTTAGGCTTGTTAGCAGCCTCTGCCTCAGCTAACTCCCTGGCGAGCTTTTCATCAGCTTCTATTTGAGCTCTCTCCTCAGGGATTATAAACCTTCTAGTTCCTTTCTTCGGTGGGGTTGGGAGTTTCAGAATTTTCTTCCCCTTACCTGCCACCGGAGGAGGCAGAGGAGTTTCCTCCCCATCAGAATCCTCCTCAGCAAATTCAGCAACCTCCTTGACGATCTCACTTGGAGTCTGGGTTGCTAAGTCTCTAGGTCCTGAGCCACTTGGGCCGGTCTCAACAGGCACTACATCTCTTGCTGCTGAGATACCTTGCGCCTGACTAGTGCCTTGGGGTCCAATGGGAGCAGATTGGTGAATCTGGGTTGCTCCCCTTAGTAACCTGGTTCCCCTTGGTGCCTTCGGTATCCTTTCTCTTTCCCCCTTTTTGGAATCATCAATTGGGCCAAGGGTGGGTACTTGCACCTTCTTATTCAGACTGTCGTATGCCGAGGCCAGCTTATCCAAGCTACCTGCAGTTTTTCGAGTCGTTCGTGGAGTTCATTCCTCTCTTCAGTGAGCTCATCTCCATATTTCTTATGGGAAGACTCCACGACAGTCTGAATTGTTTGCAACTTCTGGTCCATCTTCTCTTCCAAAGCCTTCTGAATATTCTGGAGTCGGAGTTCTGAGGCCTGACTCATGGAAGAGATGGATTCAGTATGGGCTGACTGGGCTGCTTGATAATCTTCAAGAAGTTTCTTCTGAGCAACTTCCATCAGTGCTTGTTGCTTTTCGAACTCGGCTCGCTGAGTGGTTAATGCGTCTTTCAGTATGGTAGAGAAGTCCGGAGTTGGTGTGTTCTGAATTGAAGTACGGAGCTCCTTTATCTCCTCACTCTGAGCCTGAGTAGACTGTTTCCACGTCTTGTGGACAGCCCTGGCAAGAAGTCGGTTCTGAGCACCTTGACTTCTGAGTGCCTTGGCCACAGTCTTTGAGCGTCAGGTTTTAGGGCTGGGCGCTACCTCAAATGCAGACCCCAGCAGAAGCTGTACTGGGTCCGCGGCCTGAGAGGTACCAGCCACCGACTGACCTAGTGGGAGGATGCTGAGTGGGATTTCAGCAGTGGTTGGTGGGGCACCCTCCTCCAGTTGAGATCCCTCAACAGGCTTCTCAAGGCCTGAATCATGGGGCAGGTCCTGATCATCAGGATCGGACCCATCGGAAGGCGCGACTGCTGAAGATGGAACTCTATCGTTCAGCAAGGCTAGTATCGCCGCTCTTAAGTCCTCCAAGGAGCAGAGATCCGCAGGCTCTGAGTAGACCACGCCTGGAACCTTATCAGAGTATGAAGTGACCAAGTCAGAATGACTTTCTATTTCAGGAATGGCTTCTGAGACTTCTCAGGAGGCTCTGGATTGAAGAGCTGAGGCCTCCATCCCGATTGTCTCGGCTTCTGAAGCTGTCTCCGAGTCCTCGACTTCTATCGGATACATCTCTTTCTCAGCAGATGGGATGCTGCTGAGAGGTGGAATGTCTAATGGGGTCTGAGTGATAGGAGTAACAGGTTCAGCTCCTGACCCTTGCTCCCCTTCCTCTCCCTTTTCAGTGGAGACTGCCTTCTCCACTGAGACAGTTTTCTCATATGATTCTGCATCATCTCTCAGTTGGAGGGGAGGTACAACTACAGCTGTAGTGACCGTCTTCTGCTTCTTGGTCGGTGTCTTCTGAGCTGTCTTAGGAGGCGACCTCTTCTTGGTCGGAGTAGAAGTTTTCTTAGAGCCTTTCTTGGGCTCAGCAGGCCCTGAACCAATCTGCTGAAGGGTTGTTGCCCTGCTCTGAAACCTGACCTTCTTAGGGTTGAAGTACCCTTTGTTAGCGTATACATGGTGGTCAACTCCGCAGAAATCATCTATCATAACTGTCAGCTTCATCCCGTAAAGAAGCTTACCCTTGACAGTTTGAGGCCTTGTCAAACTTTGCGGCCTGGGTCATGAATTCTTTGAGGAAGAATTTTGTCCAGGTTACTTGGGCTCTGTCGTAGATAGCCATCATCATCTGTATCTTTGGTCTGGACACCTGATCGAATGACCCTGCCTGGCTAGTCAGGATCTGAGTGACTATGTACGCTAGTGCTCGGTACTAAGGCAACATAGCGTTCTTCGGGTGCTGAAGATCTCTAAGTACTCATCCATGAGATCATCCTTATAGCCCGCGATGCTGATGCCGGTGCTGGGAAGCTGAAAGCTCCGCTTAAGAGCTTCTTTGATGTACATTTGCTTGATTTCAGATACAGCACGGGCGGGGTCTACGACATGAAGAATGATAAACCGACCCCTGATATCGCCATCTACGGATTCTGAATTCAGGTATAGCTCTGAAATCTGCCGCGGAAGGAAGTAGGATGGCTTCCTGGATAGAAAAGCTTCCAGACCTGAAGCTCTCAACGCCTCAAAGATTTCCTCCATAAAATCCAACTCACAGGCGTCGAGATCCATGATTGACTCGCACCAAACACGGTCCTTTTCCAAAATTTCCACCATATTGGCTGGAACAGTTACTGTGACGTTCTTTGCTTCCAAAATATTACAAACATATATATGAGATACTAAATATGCATGAAATTTACCGAAGTAATTTCTGAGAAGTTTTAAGAGTTGTTTGCAAAGAGTAGATGTTTTTTCTCAGAAAAATCTAGGGCTTAAAAGATGCATATCGAAAATGGAGGTTTTCTATCTTTGAACGTGTTTTATATGATCAAGAAGATGAACAGTTTTTAATCCACGGTTCAATTTAAATCTACTTTATGTGATGGACGGCTAAGATTTAATGTTATAAAATAGATAATGTGTGATGGACGGGTAAGATTTAATGTTATAAAATAGATAATGATCAACGTAGCCGCCTAAGTCAAATTACAGTTGCATATAGCTAAAGAAGTAACTTGATTAGACATGCATTTAATGCGCCGCAGAGTTCAGCATACTTAACATAGAATGTCGTGTATTAAATGTAAACCTTTATATTAAATGACATTTTCTAAGGCATTGAATACGAAGCTGAATTTGAATCATTAATGCATAAAATATTTCATTGGCTACTGAGTAGAGATACGCAAATTTGTCAGCTGAACATCGTAGTCAGCTGATACCTCGTGTAGATGGTTGCTGAATCTCTATGTACTGAATGATTTTAGTACTGAGAGTGAACATTCCCCCTTGCTAAATGCTCCTCTCCTAAATCCACTTACTGACTGGAGTCAGTAAGGTCCAGCAGACCTAGCTCTACTAAAAGTTCTCTGAATCTTGCTTCAGCTAGAGGCTTGGTTAGAATATCTGCCCTTTGAGGTTCAGTATGGATCTTCTCCATCCTGATATCCTTCTTTTCGACATGATCACGAATGAAGTGGTGTCTGATGTCCACGTGCTTGCATCTAGTATGGAGTACTGGGTTCTGAGTGATTGCAATCGCATTGGAGTTGTCGCAGAAGATCGGTACTTCATTCTGAATGACGTCATAGTCACGTAGCTGTTGTCTCAGCCAAAGGATTTGGGCGCAGCAACTTCCGGCAGCCATGTATTCAGCTTCAGTAGTTGACGTCGCTATTGAATGTTGTTTCTTTGAAAACCATGAGATCAGCTTACTGCCAAGGAACTGACAAGTTCTAGAAGTTGACTTTCGGTCAATCCTACATCCTGCACAGTCAGCATCAGAATAACCAGTTAGTTCATTATTATTATCTATTGGATACCATAAACCCATGTCAGGTGTTCCTCTGAGATAGCAGAGAATCTTCTTTGCTGAGTCCATATGGCTCTGCTTAGGATTCGCCTGAAATCGAGCGCAGACACCTATAGCATAAGTTATGTCAGGTCGAGTAGCAGTTAGATATAATAATGAACCAATAATAGCACAAAATTAAGTTTGGTCTACAGATACTCCCTCTTTATCAAGATCGATTTTCATATTCGTGTTCATCGGGATCTTGATTGGTTTGTCAGATGTGCAACTGAATTTCTTGATGAGGTCTCGAGTGTATTTGCCTTGATTGATGAATGTTCCCTTCTCAGATTATTTGACTTGAAAACCGAGGAAATAATTCATCTCTCCCATCATCGACATCTCGAACTTATCCTTCATCATTTTCTCAAACTGCTGACACATGATGACGTTCTTCGAGCCGAAAATTATGTCATCTACGTAGATCTACACAAGTAAGATGTCGTCTTCCAGTCGAATGCTGAATAATGTGCGGTCTACTATGCCCTTCTGAAAACCTTTCTGAAGAAGAAACTCAGACAGGGAATCGTACCAAGCCCTGGGTACTTGTTTTAACCCATACAGAGCCTTTCTAAGTCTGTAAACCTGATGTCCCTGCTGAAAGCCGGGAGGCTGTTCTACATAGACTTCTTCTTTCAGTACGCCGTTCAGGAACGCAGACTTCACATCCATTTGATAAACTCTGAATCGCTGATGTGTTGCGTAGGCTAGGAATAGTATGATTGCCTCCAATCTTGCAACTGGAGTGAAAGTTTCGTCAAAATCTATTCCTTCGGCTTGACAGTAGCTTTTTGCACGAGTCTTGCTTTGTTCCTTACTATAACGTTTTCATCTCGCTTGTTCTTGAAGACCCATTTAGTTCCGATCACATGTTGATGTCTGGGTCTATCAACAAGCTCTCATACTTCTTTTCTAGTGAACTGGTTCAGCTCCTCCTACATAGCTATGATCCAATCAGCATCCTTATGTGCGTCCTCAACTGACTGAGGTTCTTTAGTAGACAAGAAGCAGGAATATAATGAGCTTTCTCCTTGACAGAATCTGGATTTTGTCTTTACACCAGCTGAAGAATCTCTAGTAATCAAGTCAGAAGTGTGAGCGTCCAGCTACGATCGATGATGTTTCAACTCATCATCAGAAATTTGTTCAACACAGATAGTAGGTGAGTTAGGCATTTCAGTTGTACTATTCTGAGATTGAAGTAATTTAGTTACGAAAGTTGGGTCTACTGAGTCACCAGGTTCAGGGGCATTCAGCTCAGGAAATTAATTTGTTCCCCCTGAATTATCATCCTCAGTAGAGGTCTCAGTTACCACTTAGGTTTCTTCATCGACCTGAGTTACCTAGGATTGACTCTGTTTAGTAGAGTCAATCTGTTCAACTACTTCTGCTGCTGGCTGAGATTCTGTAGTCTTATCTTCAATTTCCTCTTCTGAATCATCATCCTAACACAACTGGATCTTTTCAACTTTATCTTTTAGGCTCAGATCCTGTAGCTGCTTACTGATGTCCTCAGATTCTGATTTTGAGTTTCTGCTCCTGTCTTCAGTAGTCAACTCATTAAAAACAACATGAGGGCTTTCCTCCACGCAAAGGGTCTGGTAGTTAAAAACTATGAAGGCTTTGCTGACCCGGGAGTATCCTAAGAAGACTACATGGTCTGACTTGCAATCAAAAGTCTTTAACTGGTCCTTTCCATTATTGTAGATAAAGCACGAACACCCAAAAATATGGAAATAAGATAAGTAAGGCTTCCTGCCGTTCCATAATTCATATGGTGTCTTCTTATGCTGCTTAGTCAGTAGAGATCTATTCTGAGTGTAACATGCAGTGTCAGTTGCTTCTGCCGAGAATTTGGTTGGGAGTCCTGAGTCTGCGAGTAGGGTTCTTGCTGCTTCTTTGAGTGTTCGGTTCTTCCTTTCAGCAACCCCGTTTTGTTGAGGCGTGCGCGCGGCAGACGTCTCATGCTCTATGTCTTCAGCTTTGCAGAACTCTTCCACCATCGAATTCAGGAACTCAGTTCCTCTGTCTGAACGTATCTTTATAATCTTGGTATTCTTCTCGACACAGAGCTTTTTCAGAATCGTAGGCAACTCTATTTTGACGTCAGACTTGTTGGCAATGAATATGACCCATGTGTAGCGCGAGTAGTCATCAATGACCACTAAAGCATACTTTTTGCCTCTGATCGTCACTGGAGACACTGGACCGAATAAGTCCATATGTAGCAGCTGAAGGATTCCATCAGTGGAAGGCGATGGAATAGGTGGATTTTGCTTCTTTGTTTGCTTTCCCTTCAGACATGCTTCACACTGAGTGTCTTTGCTGAATACTTCATTCGACAGTCCTCTCGCTAGACCGTTTCTAGCTAGCTTGTTGAGCGTCTTGAAGTTGAGATGGCTGAGTCTTCTGTGCCAGAGCCACACCGTTCTGTTGTCGTTCTTCGCTAACAAACACGCTTCAGGTTCAGTTGAGTTTCAGTCAGCTACATAGATATTCTTTTTGCGCGAACCTGATTACACTGTTTTTCCTGTAGATTTGTCAATGATATCACAGAAACCAGCGTAAAAAATCACTCTATTCGAGTTATCACAAAATTGACTAACAGAGAGAAGATTATGCTGAAGTCCTTCAACATAAGATACTCTTGGAACTGTGGCGGTTCCAATGTTGAGTGTTCCATAGCCTCTGGTATAGCCTTTTACATTGTCTCCAAACTCGATTCTGGGTCCTTCTTCAGTAGTATAATTCTTCAGTAGGTCCTTCTGGTATGTCATATGTCTTGAGCATCCGTTGTCCACATACCAAGGGTCCTTGTGCACCTGCAAAATAGAATTATATTCAGGTAGCCTTTATTTTTGATTTTAGGTCCTTAGATGTTAGTTTTGGAAACCCAGATCTGTCTCATGACCCTGGTGGTCTCAGACAGTTTCTTTCCACTCTGATCAACATACTTGACCACTGGACTGGTCGATGCTGACTTCTGAGGCTTCATAGGTTCAGGGGTCCTGATCTTCTGAATAGGTGGACTGTTGACCTTAGCCTTCTGAATGGCTTTCTTCTTTCTTTTCTGACTCTTGGGTCCTCTTCTGGCTATAGGATCATAGTAATATGACTCATACTGAGCTGGATGTGTCAGCTGTGGAGGTCCATACTGATTAGCCCACTTAACTTTGCTGGTTCCCCCTTGACTGAGCTGGGGTGATTTTGAGTTAATCTTCTTGTTAGAATGCTGATAGCTAGGATGAGCTGCCTTCATTTTCTGTTTGTTCTTTGCTAGGGGGTTCAAGATCTCAGCATTGATAGTCTCCCCTTGAACAAATCTATCAGCTAGCCGGTTCTCTGAGCGTACGGGGGCAGATGATGAGGCTCCATGACTGAATCCAAGTCTCTCCTTGCAGTGCTTGGGTTTATTGCTGGCCAGCATTGCCTCAAGCTTCTTTTCAGCGCCCATGTACCGCTCTGTCATCAGATTCCTCCAGACATCTACACTTTTCTTAAGCATTTCGTGCTCGGTCTGAAGTCCTGACAACTCTTGCTTCAGTAGACTCAGTTCAGTATCCTTCTGAGTCAAGTCATTGGTCAGTACTGAGATCTGATCTCCTTGATGCTGAGACTTGGTCATCAGAGAGTTATCTCCTCTCTGAGTCTCAACACAAGTCCTTCTAACTCAGTAGCAACCTGACTATCCTGAGAAAGTCTCTAATTCTCCACTTTCAAGGTATCCAACTCCTGAAGAGTCTTACTGAGCTGCAGGCTCATCTGAATCTGCTCGTCTAGTAATTCCTCATACGCGATCGAGACATCCAGATTCTCTTCTGCACCTGAAATAGTATCGTGTGTGTAGTGCGAAGAGGAGTTAAATGGAGCGTGAGAGTTTACCTCATCCTCTTCTCCTGCCATAAGACACTTTTCAGCTTCTTCTTCAAGCTCTACAGCCATGAATGTCGCTTCATCATCTGAAGAATCCATGAAGGAGTCGACTTCATCTGAGTCGTCTAAGAGTTCACCAACAATATATGATTGACGCTAACTTCTCCCTTCGAGCTTTGTGTGCTGCTCTTTCAGCAGTACTGAGCTCAGGACAGTCATATTGATAATGTCTTGGCTTCTTGCAGTTGTAGCAGGTGGTGACTCTATCGTCTTTACTCTCACTGTCTTTCGACTGAGCTGAGTCCTCCTCTTTCCTGCAATCAGAAGTATGTGATTCAGGGGTGCGCTTGGGTGTATATTCTTACTTACCCTTTGAGTCTCTGACGATTCTGCGCCTCTCCTTCTCCTTCTCATATTTCACGGCAAGCAGTGCGTGTTTCTTAGCTAGGTTTCCTTCTTGTAGATCACTGAGTGAAGGTTCTGCCTTGCTAGACGTGGGAGCTGCTGTGGTGACTGATGCTTTGAAAGCATTGTCGATTTGAGTGTCAACTTCAGCTCGCTGCTTCCTTTGGGGTAGACCGAACTCGAACTCCTCAGCTTTTAATTCTGAAAAGATATGATCAGGAGAAATAATATCAAGGTCAGAATGTCTCAGCAAAGTAGCGAATGGAGTCCAATGTCCGTCCGGCAGTGCTCTCAATATCTTGAGATTCATTTCTCGGTTGGAGAATATCTTTCCCAGCCCGTTGATAGTGTTCATCAGATTCGTAAATCTGACGTTAAGAGCTTCAATCGTGTCGCCAGGCATGAGAGACAGTCTCTCCAGCTTCTGAAGTTCCAGTGCCAGTTTGTTCGCTTTGATCTTCTGAGTCCCTTGACTCAGTAGTGCTAGAGCGTCCCAGAGTTCCTTTGCGGACTTGCAGTCCTGAACTCTTCCGAGATAGGAATCACTCAGGGTGGTCAGTATGACATTTCTGGCAACCCGGTCTAAGTTGTGAAGCTTCTTCTCCTCACAGGTGAAAAGGCTTCTATCTTTAGGGATCTTCTTCCCGGTCACCATGCCGCCTCCTTGTGCTGGATCCTGGGTTTCGACACTATCAATCATAGGAACGATAAGTCCGTCTTCCAGTACCTCTATCATGCTGTCGTGGAGGGAAGTCAGATGTGCCTCCATTCTGACTCGCCATAAGCCGTAGTTCTCTACTGAGAACATAGGTACCATCCTGATTCCTGACATATCAAACATTGAAAATTATGATATGCAGTGAAAACGTTTTTTGGATCCGTTCAAGTAGACAAGTTTTAGAAAACAAGAGTCTTAAAGAACTTCTGCTCTGATACCAATTGTTGGTCCTGAGATAAGCGTTCAGGTGTAGAGGGGGGTGAATACACTTGAAAACTTTCTCAACTTAAAACGCGAACAGTCCCTTTCAGGAAGATGTCGTACTGAACAAGTTCAGTAGACCAGATAAGTTGTTCTGAATCGCATGGCAGAGTGACTGACTTCACTGAGGCCTGCTAGCTGACTTAGGTCAGAATTCAGTACCGTTCAGTAGAAGTTTAGTAGAGTGCGGAAATGTGTAGGCCCAATTCAGTTGAGTTAGAAAACATTTTTAAGAAAACTGTTTCAGTATATTAGTGCAATCTTTTAAGCTTGGCTGAAACACAGTTGAATGATTTGAAAGATATTTTCAGTATGAACAGTAAACTTAAGTGTTTGACAAACTCGCCAACTATGAAGGAGTTCTTTACAATAAAGAACAGTTCAGGGTGAACTCCTTCGATCTAAGCTATAGATACGGTCTGCTGAGCTTAGGTTAGAGGGAAGGGAACGAGAAAGTGGCTTCTAGAGCGACGAACGGTTAAGTATAAACTCTGGGTTCGTATTCAGTCGCTTGGATACTAGAGGCTTATGATCTGATTCAGCTCGGTTCCCTTTGAAAAAGTATGTCGTCTTTCGCTTGGAATAGCTCTTTGAAGATCTTGCGGAAAGCTTTAAGTCGATTCTGAGTTGCTCGTAAATGCTCGTGTGTTCTTGTATGTGTCGTGAGCTTTGATTTGAAATCTTCCCTTTATTTATAGATGAGAGACATGGAAAGATCCGTTGGAGACGATGATCCATGTGTCTCTCGCTTTTGGGTAGCTAACGGCTCTTTCAAAGTATGGTGACAGAGTCCTTTTCCCTCCATTTCTGGAAAGATGTTGACTTGCAGCTTTAATCAGAAAGTAGACAGCTGGCTGCTTGTCATTGGTCGAGGTTGAAGAAAGTAGGTGAGACAAATAGATTTCAAGGTAGATCTGAAGCTGACTTCTCTATACCTCGTATGACTCTGTTGATTTAACTTATAGGATTTCTAACAGTCAAGAGACTGTCTGGCCATTGCTGAGTCTGATCTATGTTCAGTAGCAAACTCCTGCTGAGTTCAGCTCTACTGAAGATCCACTCTGAGTTCAGTGAACTATTCCTACTGAGTTCAGTTCCACTTACTCCTTTCGATATCTTGCTCCTCTCGAGTCCAAGTACTGCGAGTCTTCTTCTCATGGTATGCGGGGCGATAGTCTGGCGAAGAATCGGCGGACGTAACCGAACGCCTGAACTATGTAGGAAGAATGTCTACTAAGTCTGAAACTCTCAGAGACAGAACAAACAAATACAACTGAATGGTTCATCAGTCAAAGTAGGGTTTTGGGATCATTCAAATATACTGAGCACTAGGCTACTGAATCATCTCCCAACATTGACATCTCAAATTTATCCTTCATCATCTTTTTGAATTTTTGACACAATGTCACATTCTTAGATCTAAAGATGATATCGTCCACATAGATCTGCACCATTAAAATGTCATTCTCTGACCTGATACTGAATAGGGTGCGATCTACCATTCCCTTCTGAAAACATTTCTGATGTAGAAAGTCTGAAAGGGTATCATACCAAGCCTTAGGTGCTTGTTTTAACTCATACAGAGCTTTCTTGAGTCTGCATACTTGATGTTCCTCCTGAAAGCGGGGAGGTTATTCTACATAGACTTCTTCCTTCAGCACGCCGTTCAGGAAAGCCGACTTGACATCCATCTGACATACTATGAACTATTGAAGAGTTGCATATGCTAGGAACAGATGAATGGCTTCCAATCTTGCGACTGGAGCGAACGTTTCGTCAAAGTCTATCACTTCAGATTGACAATAACCTTTAGCTACTAGTCTGTCTTTGTTCCTGACGATGACATTTTCGTCTCACTTATTTTTGAAGACCCACTTAGTTCCTATTACATGTTGATGCCTGGGTCTGTCTACATGCTCCCAAACATCGTTTTTGGTGAATTGGTTGAGCTCTTCTTGCATAGCAGTGATCCAGTCAGCATCCTTCAGTCCGTCCATAATCGATAGAGGTTCTTAAGTAGAAAAAACAGGAGTATAGAGCGCTTTCTCCTTGACAGGATTTGGATCTTGTCTTAACGCTTGCTGACGGGTCTCCGATTATTGATCTGAAGTATGAGCATCTAACCAAGAACAACGATGTCTTGTTACTTCTTCTAAAGTTGATTCTGCACAAATAGTTGGATTATGAGGAATTTCAGTAGTGTTATATTGTGTTTGAAGCAATTCAGTGACAAGATAAGGATCTACTGAGTCACCAGGTTCATGGGCATTCAGCTTAGGAACATTAGTAGTTCCCCCTAAGTTGTTATTCTCAGTAGAGGTCTCTGTTACCACTGGGGTTTCTTCATCGACCAGAGTTACTTGAGATTGATTATGTTCAGTAGAATCAATCGGTTCAGCTACATTGTTTGTTGGTTGGTCCTTGATTTAAACATCTGAATCATCATTCCAACAATGCTGGATATTTTCTACGTTATCATTCAAGCTTACATCATGTAGCTTGCTGCTGACTTCTTCAGCATCTCACTGAGAGTTTTGTTTCCTGTTCTCATAAGTAAATTTGTTAAATACCACATGAGGGCTTTCCTCCATGCAAAGGGTCCGGTAGTTAAAGACCCTGAAAGCTTTGCTAACCCTGGAGTATCCTAAGAATACCCCTTGGTCTGACTTGCTATCAAAGAACTTTAACTGATCCTTTCCGTTATTATGGATAAAGCACGAACAACCAAAGATATGGAAATGTGAAATAGAAGGCGTTCTCCCTTTCCATAATTCATATGGTGTCTTCATGTGCATTAGAGTCAGTAAAGACCGATTCTGAGTATAACAGGTTGTGTCAGTAGCTTATGCCCAAAATTTTTATGGTAGACCTGAATCTGCAAGTAGTGTTCTTGCTGCTTCTTTGAGTATTCTGTTCTTTCTTTCAGCAAGACCATTCTGTTGAGGTGTACGTGCAGCTGAGGTTTCATGTTGAATTCGTTCAGCTTCGCAGTAGTCATTCATCACTGAGTTTAGAAACTATGTTCCACGATCTGAGCTAATTCGTTGAATCTTGATATCCTTCTCGACACTCAATCGTTTCAGAAGCTTTGGTAGTTCAGATTTGACGTCAGATTTGTTGGCGATGAAAATCACCCATGTGTATCTTGAATAGTAATCAATTACTACAAGAGAATATTTTTTTCCTCTGATTGTTAGTGGAGAGACTAGCCCAAAAAGATCCATGTTCAACAGCTGAAGGATCCCATCAGTAGAAGGTGACGAAATTGGCGCATTACTTGATTTGGTTTGCTTTCCCTTCAGGCATGCTTCACAATTCTTATGTTTCTTGAACACTTCGTTGGGCAGTCCTCGGTCTGCAGCATTTCTTGCTAGCTTGTTCATCATTTTAAAGTTCAGATAGCTTAATCTTCTGTGCCACAGCCACGCTGTTTTGTCATCTGACTTTGTATGTGCTAGCAAGCAAGCTTCAGGTTCAGCGGTATTCCAATCTGCAAAATAGATATTTCTTCTCCACGAGCCTGATAATACAGTTTTTCCTGTAGATTTGTTAAGAACATCACAAAAACCTGCATTAAAAGTCACTTTATTGGAGTTATCACAGAGTTGACTGACTGAAAGGAGATTATGTTGAAGTCCTTCAACATAAGATACTTTGGGAACTATTACAGTCCTTATATTCAATGTTCCGTATCCCCTTGTGCATCCTTTGGAGTTCTCACCAAATTCAATTATGGCTCCTTCCTGCTGAAAATAGTTGGTCAGCAGATTCTTTTGATGCGTCATATGTCTTGAGCATCCGCTGTCCACGATCCAATGGTCCTTTAGCACCTGCAAAATAAAAAAAATTTAGGTACCCTTTGGGTTCAGGTTGGGTCCTTGGATGTTAGTGGATTTTGGGAGCCAAATTTGTCTGAGAACCCTGGTGGTTTCAGATTTCTTCTTGCCCTTGTTGTCAGCTGATCTTTTGAGCTGGGAGATACTGACTTTTATCTCTTCTGAGGTTTAGGTTTCTTCTTCTTCTGCTAAACCTTCGGGCTTTTGTTTCTGGGCTCATAATATTATAATCCATACTGAGCTGGGTGAGTATACTGTAGATGACCATATTGCTCTGCCTATTGGACTTTCTTGGTTCCCCGTGAATTAGATCTGGCTGTTTTGGGGCTTGAACCATGAGTCTTCTTCAGGTAGCTGGGCTGAGGTGCTTTCATCTTCATTTGTTCTTTATCTGAGGGGTTGAAAATTAGCATATTGGGTTCCCCCTTAGACAAATCTGCCATCCAGCTGATTTGAGTTTTTCTGTCCGGAGGTAGTTGCTTCATATATATAACCAAGTCCTTCCTTCGTAGAACATGGTCTATGTGATCTCATCATCTTCTCAAGCTTTTCTTTGGCTCCTAAGTACTGCTCAGTCATTAAGGTTCTCAAAATCTCATTACTTTTCCTCAGAGCTTCATACTCAGCTTTAGCCTGTGTAGGCTTGTCCTTTAGACCGGCAATTTCAGTCTCTTTCTCTGAGTTGTCTTTGGTCAAAACTGAGATCTGTGATTCTTGTTGTTGAGACTTAGTCATCAGAGATTCTATCTCTTCCTTCTATATCAGAACAAGTCCTTCAGACTCAGTATAGTCCTAACTTCTCATTAAAAGTCTTTGATTCTCAGCTTTCAAGAGTTCCATCTCCTGAAGGGTTCTACTGAACTGTTTGCTCATCTGAATCTGTTCCTCCAATAGTTCTTCATATGCAAGGACCACATCCAGGGGTTCACCTCCAATAAAGCTTGTGTCGTGTGTACATGGTGAAAGCAGCATATATTAGAGTTAGAGTTTACTTCAGCCTCTTCTCCAGCCATAAGACACAATTCAGTGTCCTTTTCAGCTTCGAGTGCCATGAATGCTGCTTCATCATCGGATGAATCCATGAATAGCTCTTCATCACTCGAGCAATTGGATAGCTCTCCGGCTATGTAGGCTTGCCTCTTCCTAATGAACTTGTCGTGTATGGCTTGCCTTTTTTTCTTTTTCAACAGTCGTGAGCTTATGACTTTCACATTGGTAATCCCAGTCTTTTTGCAGTTATAGCATGTTGAGCTTCTGTCTTCCTTTCTTGGTGTTTCTTTAGGTGCAGCGGAGGCAGTCTCAGCATTCCTGCATTCAGGAAAAGATTTAGATTCACTTTTCGAATGAGTATTTTCTCTCTTACCTTGATAGCTTTTTGAAGCTTTCTTCATCTTCATCTTTTTGAGCTTGTCCTTCTCCTTCTTGTATTTGACTGAAAGGAGACCGTATTTCTCAGCTAGATTATCAGCAGTAGGGATTTTCATGGAACTTCTAGTTGATTGACTTGTAACTGGGGGACTAGCTCCAAGTGTGCTGACTGTTTCCTTGTAAGCATGATCTATTGGCACTTCAGTCTCAGCACCTTGGGTGTGTGGAAGGTTGAACTCAAACTCCTTTGCTTTTAGTTCTAAAAATATATAATCAGGTGTAACCGAGTTTAAGTCGGTTCTTCTTAAACATGTAGCCAAAGAGTACAACTTGGGCCTAGAAAGAGCCCTTAAGATTTTAGTGTTGGTCTCATTGTTGCTGAATGTTTTTCCCAGTCCATTGTTGATGTTGATTTGATTTGTGAATCGGACGCTGAAATAATCAATTGAGTCTCCGGATATCATGGCAAACGCCTCAAACTTCTGCAGCTCCAACTCCAGTTTATTCTTTTTTATTTATGGAGTTCCTTGGCACAACATTGTGAGAGCATCACAGAGCTCTTTTGCAGTCTTGCAGTCGTGTACTCTGCCGAGGTATGAGTCATTGAGCGTAGTCAGTATCGCGTTGTGTGCTACTCAATCAAGATTGTGCAACTTTCTCTCTTCTCGTGTAAAGAGGCTTTTGTCCTTGGGAACCTTCGGGCCGGTTTTGGAACCTATTGCTGCTATTGTCGTGAGTTTGACGTTGTCAACCATCGAACAATGGATCCTTTCTCCAGGACTTCTGTCATGTTATCATGCAGCGACGTTAAGTGCGCCTCCATCCTTATACGCCATACCTCGTAGTTTTCTGCAGAAAATATGGGTACCGTCCTTATACCTGAAATACAGTTAAATCTATTGATTGTCCAACAACTTAGGTTCCTAAACTAGGCTCCCTTAGTTCGATAAAGTTGTCTAGTTATTAAATCTATTAGATGCCCAACATACGAGTAGGTTCCTAAACTAGGCTCCCTTAGTTCGATAAAGTTGTCTAGTTATTAAATCTATTGATTGTCCAACAACTTGAGTTGTAACTAGATTAGGGAAGTAGTCGTTTCGATGCCCAACATGACGGCTACCGATTAAGTAAGTGGGAGTGAGGATCAAGCAGTTTAAGTTACGATGGTCTATAACTAGTTAATTAATGATATTAATTCATACTAAGTGCCGATAATTGGAATAAGTGTGTGTGGAATATTCTGTTGGACCTGTCTCTTAATTGCCCAGTTAATACAGTTTTAATTTCAGTTCAGTTTTTAATCATTTCTTAGTTTAGTGAAATTCAAACTTGCGTGGTCGCTAACCAAACCCTAGATAAGTAAGAAAATATTGTGACTAGTCATTCGTTTCCTGTGTTCGATATCCTGTAACTATACTGAATTAATTCTTAAATTTTGTAGGATTATTTGGTGCAATACAACGATCACCAATATTATTTCCCAACACTATCAAACTCTAAAGCTTCAACTGCCCCAATTTATTTGGGTAGTGAGACTCGGTTAAACAGAGCTGCATGATTTTTGATTAGACCTACCTTAATCCATCTCCAGACGGTGCTCTTACTTGTGTTTATCCCGCTACTGAGTCTTCTAATTGTGGATCTCTTCATTAGCTCCAACCCCTGAGTTAATTCCATATCTATAACTACTATTTTGCTTGTTGGTGTTTTTGGTTTTGTACTTTGTAAAAGGATGGCTTCACCATTATCTCTTTGTTTTTCTGCTGCAGCCGAAAGACGACTGACGGTCTTCCGGCAACAACCTCATTGATTAGCAGCTTCTAAGATCTTGTCTTTCACCGGATTTCGGTCCTTCAAATTGCTGAGCAGGAATTAGACGATTTGGTTCTCTCCCCGTTAATTAGGTCTTTTCTTATTCTTCCCATTTGGAAACTCTTTGTTTTGGATTCCTTTCCTTTTTTTTATTTTTTTTTAATGTATAGAGAAGAATTTATGTTTCTGAAATGGGTTCTCGAAGGATATGCATTTATATATATATAGGGAATGTATATATGTTGATCTTCACAGGAAGTTGTAGTTTTGAAGTTGTAGTTTTGCTTTAATTTGAATTTGCGTCATTTTTTTTGTAAATTTTGGGAAGGAAATGAATTTTGTTTGCAGCCAATTCTTAGACTTGTCTCATATTGGGCCACTCATTGTACAACGCCATAAATAATTCAATTAAAAACATAAACTAATTATATTGAAACTTTCGTTAAAAAAATAAATTCAAGGAAGAGAGATGAGAGAAAGAGATAACAAGACTACACAGTTAATCCACTTCATTAACTCATTTGAACCCACCACATTATCCAATAAACACTCCTTTTAAACTCGGTGCCAATTCCTATGAAACATAATTAATGAAACTGAGGGAATATATTATAATTATGGTTAGAAATGAGTATAAATGTCTTAATTTAAAGTTAGGGGTAAAGTCGGAATAAGGACAAATTTTCTAAAGATATGAAACATAATTAATGAAACTGAGGGAGTATATTATAATTATGGTTAGAAGTGAGTATAAATGTCTTAATTTAAGATTTGTTAGAAAAAGTTGGTAGAGCTTTAGCTGGAAGCTTCAACCGGCTCATTGCAGCTTATGAAAAATAACTGTTGAAAGTAATTGAAAGTTTGATATCCTAAACACCAAACTAACGGTTGAAATCTATAAGCTTGAATAGATAAGTTATCTCAAACACCCCTAAAATTCAATTAGCTTTTATAGATTTAATAATATTCTTTGGTGAAAAGGATGACACTTTCAATTTAAATATACATTTTAATTAATTTTATTTACTTGCATTTCATAATTATTCCCTCCGTAATATTAAATTGTTCCATTATTTCTGTTCAATTTTAAAAATTAAAAAAAATTATACTCATAATCCTAAATAAAGTAGGTCTCATTTTACTCATTGTATATTTTCTCTCCAAAAGTTTTTCTCTCCAAAACCCACATTTTATATTTTCTCTCCAAAAGTTTTTCTCTCTCACGATTCCGTTCGGCTACGAGCTCAAAAATTTATGATTCTTAACTTTTTAAAAACTTTTTAAATTATTTTTTCAGTATAATAAGAAAAAAATGTAATTGCCTCAACTTTGTCTAATTAAATTTTTTTAATCTATACGTTGAAAGAAAAAATAAAATAATAATAAAAATAATGAGACATAGGGAATGTATCTCTTCATTATTTATTATTTTCTGGAAAAGAACAACGAAGCCAATATTGAGATTCGGGAGAAGTTTATATCCTAATTTTATAAATTAATAATTGTACTTTTAGGTTTATTTTACATCGAACCGTAAATTTAGAACATTCTTCTCTTATTAAAGTATTTTTTTCCTTTTCTTAAATTTCGGTTAAAACCAAACCTAACCGAAATATTTGATTAAAAATTGAACCAAAATATTTTGACTCAGTAATCAATTTCTCAAAATAGAAAAGTGAATTCTCCGTTTGGTTTTACCAAATTAACACCCTAAGTCTAGCAATAAATAAAATTTAGTGGTATTACACACTTCTACCTATATTCATTAAAAAAATACCAAATATTATAAAAACTATCCACAATCTACCTAAGAAGTCGAAAATACCCTTACTTTTTTCATTATTTTCACCTGAAAACTGTCGAAGATTCCACTACACATAAAGTATGTAAATCAGTTGGCACACTGAAAAGGTAATTAGCATGAAGAAAGAGTATTATAGTGTCTTGTATATTTGTGTTTTACACTATAGAAAGAGGTATTATGTCAAACACCCCTAAAATTTACATATCATTAAATAAAATCCTAACTTTGCCATAAGAATAAAAATCAAGGGCCACAAATTGTTATGGAAGCTGTCAGTGTTAGCAGATATTTCATATTTGTGCGACATATCTTGTAGTTGTCGGTAGCTAGTTATTAATCGGCAAGAAAATATGAATTTTTAATTCAAGACAATCCCAATGTAGTAAGATGAGACTGTATACCCTTTCATGAAATACATAACCGCGCATACAATATGAATTACATTAAACCAGAAGCACTCTTCCTTAATTATCTATTTATTTTGAATTGGGTTAATCTTATTAGTCCAGTTTCAAGCAGTGATCTAATAAAAAAAATTAGATATACTTAGAAACTACATAACAAGAAAATTGGGAGTAATTGTAATGATTGGTGCAACATAGTGTGAAAATTACAAATTCTAGTAAAAGATGGTCTTATTTGTTGCAATTGACCGTAAATGGCTCATTTATTACATTTTTGGTTGCCTTACAGGATGTATCTATCTAACAACACTACTAACTTGTAACTATATCCTTATTAACATCCTTTGAGTTCTCGTTATATTTTAATTACCACACGTGTTATAATATTATCCTTTTTGGAAAAGAATCTTGTAAAATTGTTGCTTGGCATTTTGCAGAGAAGAGGACAAAGGGATGAACGGAAATGGGGGATTTGTGAAGCCGACTGGGCTGGGCCCTACTGAATGTAGATCTTGATAATGTCCATGCTGTTTGGACCACTCCACACGTGAACTTCACGTGGTTCGGAACCATTTTTGTAGAGGAGGCCCACTCCCTTTTTATTTTTTATTTATTTCTTTTGAGTTGGCCTCGCATTATTCGCCTAAGAGAAGTAGAAAATTATTATTTTTTTATGAGAAATATCTTTGTTTTGTCAAAGAATCGGGTTTGTTATTTAGCTGGAACACAGTAAAACCGAAACAAGAAAAAAAAAAGTTCTATAAGCTTCTATAATGCTATTCACCATAGATATTGACACCTATATATAAATCATTTGAACTCTTAACATTTTTCGTAATAAATATACAGTACTTGGGATGGAAGTCGCAGATCTTTTCTAATATTAAATTTTTCATTCAAATAATACGGTCAAAGTCTGGTTTGGATGTTCACGTCATCAAAAATAATTGATATGATAAAACATGAATTAAAATTTTGTTTAATAAAACTGAACAATTGGGAAACGTGTTCGGAGATGATTCAGTAGTTGATTTGGCTGATCTCAAAACCCTATTCTGATTGATGAACTATTCATTTATAAAAGTTAACACCTTTGTCTTTGAGTGTTTCAGACTTAGTAGACTCGCCTTCAGCATGGTTCCGTCTCAGTAGTTATGTCTGCTGTCTCTCAGTAGACCATCCGTCGCAGTGTCATTGAGTGAAGATTCAGTATGACTGGACTCAACAGGAGCAGCATACTAAAAGGTGTTCAGGAGTCAGTAGAACTGGGCTCAGCAGGAGCAGTTTACTAAACTCAGAGTCTTGACCCTCAGTAGTGTTGGACTCAACAGGAGTAACATACTGAACCTTTTGGTCAGACTCAGCAACGACCTGTCGGTTGCTTTAACTGGCAATGGACTTCAAAGTCATTTCAGTAGAGTTGTTCGAGGTCGTATATCTGAGAAAGGTCAGTTTCAGTATCAACCTTTTGGTCAAACTCAACAACGACCTGTCAGTTGCTTTAACTGACAGTGGACTTCAAAGTCATTTCAGTAGAGTTGTCCGAGGTCGTACATCTAAGAAAGGTCAGCTTTAGTATCAACCTTGAAGTTTGAATAAGTCTCAACCACTTTTTGTACCTCGACCAATGACAAGCAACCAGCTGGCAAAGTCTCCGACAAAAACTGCAAGTCAACCACTTTCCGTATAGAAAGAGGACTCTACAGAATTTGAAAAAGAAGCCGTTTGCTACCTATATAGAGTGACATGTGGACAGTTCTTCTCCAACGAATCTATTCACATCTCACGTCTATAAATAGAGAGAAGGGCGTGGTCACTCAAGTCACTACACGATCACACAAGCGACCTACAAGGGAACTCAAGCATTCAACGAACTCAAGCTCTAGAATACTTAGCGAATATTCAAGTGAAGAACACGAACCCAGAGTGATTATTCCTCTCTTGTTCTTTGCTCTAGAAGTCATTCATGTTCCCACCCTCTAGCCTAAGCTCAGCTGTTATATTCATAGCTTAGAAATGAAGGAGTTCATTTATTGAACTGTTCTTAAGTGTTAAGAACTCCTTCATAGATGGAGATACATTCAAACTTTATTGTTTGACGTTGTAAACTGAGACTTGCTCAGTATAATCACAAGTTGCAGTTTGTCCTGCGCACAAACTAACTGAGATTAACTTAGTATAATAAAATAGTGTCCTGCTTTGTTCAGGATCAGTGGACGTAGGATCTTGCGTATCCGAACTACTTTAAAACTGATGTGTCGTTTTACTGTTGCATTGATAAATGTTCATTCTGACAATATCTTTACAAAATCATACAACAACATTTCAGTAAAAGCCTAAAACGTTGCAATAATATACTGAACTGATTTGATAAACAAACGTTTTCAAAAAAAACTGAATCGGGTCTACACACACATTTCGCACGCTACTGAACAGCTGTTGAATGCTACTGAATTCTGACATCAAGTCGGCTAGCAGAGCTAAGCTCTCTCAGTCATTCTGTCCACGCGATCAAGAGCAGCTTGCTTGGTCTACTGAACTCATTCAGTAGACATCTACCGTAAAACAAACTGCTCGCGTTTAAGTTTGAGAAAAGGTTTTCAGGTGTATTCACCCCCCCCCCCAAACCTGAACGTTTGACTCGAGATAAACAAAAAGTTATATCTCAAAGTTCGTATCCTTTTGTGCAACTACTATACTCCCTCCGTCCCTGTCCTGTTTTTCTTATCGGGGTCCCATAGATCTTTTCATGTTTCCTAAAATGTTAAGATTGTGTGGCTATAATTTACTCATAATTTGAAGAACACACCACTACACACACAACTAATAACTCTCTTAAAACTCCGTGCCCAAAAGAAACAGGACAAGGTCTATGAGACGAAGGGAGTAGTATTTTTGCAATGTCATATAGTAATCATCTATAAGGTGTAAGACATAGATATATATATTACTCCCTCCGTCCCGTTTAAATCGACACATTTCTTTTCGGCGCGATAATTAAGAAAGTGGATGATAAAGTATGATAGATAAATAGATGATAAAGTAAGAGAGAGAATATGAGTGAGATAGTGAATGATAAAGTGGGAGATATAAGATGATAAAGTAGAAGAGAGAAATAATAAAGAAATAATAAAGTAAGAGATAATTTGTAATTATTCTAGAAAGGTATTCCCTTCGTAGGAAACATGTTGATTCAAATGGGACACTCCAAAAAGGAAAACGTGTCGATTCAAATGGGACGGAGGGAGTATATCAAAGTAATATTCCCTCCGTCCAATAGAAAGTGTCTCATTTCTATGAGGCACGGAGATTAAGAAAATGAGATTGTGTGGTTGTTTGACTTTTTGACTTGTTAATTTTGGTCCACATATTTTTTGTATTTTTAAGAAACAAAACATTTTTTATGAGACGGCTCAAAAAGGAAAACAAGACACTTTCTATAAGAAGGGAGTAATAATATTTATACAAGTGAATTTACAAATGCAGTTAAATACTAGAATAGATTTTAATGGCAGATGAGTTTTATTTTATTTTCAGTATAATTTTCTACTTCTTCGAAAGAAACAACGAAGAGCTTTAAAATTCTCATTTTGACATATTTTGGCAGACAACCTTGGTAGGAAAACTCCAAATTCTCGTTTGTTGGATGCTATAAAAATGCTTGGTTGGGACTTCGGCCAAACAACTATTCTTAATTAACACTCAAATTTGATGCAATCAATCACCACCAATCACTTCTCCCTAATCTAAAATATCATATTTTTAGGAATGAAAATGACCGCTCAGCCAACCAGGATCCAGTTTTAGATCCACTTCCCTGTACAGCAATCAATATAACAATTTGGAATTATCAATCAATATGGACCCCCCTTATAACACCACTGTCTGTACAGCAATTTACAAATTGGATTACTTTAAATAAACTAATCAATTAATTCTTCAAATTCTTTTAAAATGATTTGAAAAAAAACATTTGCTAGAAAAGGTTTAGTTTCTTCCAAGTAAGAAAATATATAATAGTAGAATATCCAAGGGGAAACAGAATTCGACAATAAACTTACAAGTTAAAAAATACAGATTTGCTTGAAATTTAGTAGGCAATAGACATCCCTAGTTAGATAAAACGTGTAGAATGTACTAATACTAATATTAATTATTTGCGTTCACAAAGAAATTTAATTATCCGCATAATTGATTCAATCTTGTCCGTTAAAAAGAAGGGACGACCCCGAATCTAACGTCAGGAATGAAATTGGCGGCACCGGCCCCCAAAATCCGGTCAATTTCAGATTCAGAGTCGGTTCGCTTTGCAAACCGGCCTTTGATTCTGGGCCGGGTTTCGGCGTAGGCCTTTCGAGAAGCGTAGCGGATTGTCTTCTCGAACTTCCGGTTCTTTCTCTTCTCCTTATACCTCAACACCCTGGCTTCCCGGTCCATTCCGACTACTTGGGAACCGTGGTTCCCGCTCGGATCGAAGTTTCGCGCGAAAGGATACGATATTTCTGATAGGGAGCTTCCGTCCGGCACGATTCCGACATCCATTGATGAGGATGAAACCTGAGAGGATTAAATTGTCTTTTTTTGTTAGGTTATTTGAACTTAAATCAAATGCATTTAATGGTGTAAATGAAGATTAAGATAATTACGCTGTGGCTGAGAGATGCTGTCGTGAAGCTGCTATTATTGTACGAATTGATGTTGGAACTTGTGAAATCGATCTCGAACCGGTTCTCCGGCGAGTGATCGTGAGATAACCCGGTTGGGATCGGCGGCTTAATGGTTGTTTGGACCGGAACAACGCTATCACCGTACGGCCGCGAAGTGATAGGGTAATTGTCGAAATCCAGAAACTGATCGGAATCTTGGAAGAATAATTCCATCGATTTTAAATCTGGAGTATCGGCGGGGAGTTTGGCAGGAACAATCGGGTTTGCCGACATCCAAGAGTCGGAAGAGATATATCCGTTGCCGCCGCCGCTCGCAGGAGCGGCGAATAAGTTGGCATCGGATTCGACGACGGGGACAAGGAGGGCTGCGGTGGTGGCAGTGGACTTAATGAAGACGGACTCCGCCGTGTCGTAAAAGGGCAAGACGGGGACACGCTCGTGGCGGCTGGCGAGAGGGTTGGCCGTGTGTATGTCGCGGTCGCAGGTAGCGCAGAGCGCGGCGGCGTCGGCCTTGCAGGTGACGGCGGCCGGCGCCTGCTCACAGACCTCGCACATCCACACGCGCTCATGCTTTAAGCACGTGCTAGCATCATGCACCTTAGCGTCGCAGCCTATGCACATGAAAGCGGACTCGGCGCGGCAGAAGAGAATCGCCGCCGCCGACTTGCAGTAGTCGCAAGGCTTCGCCGCCACATTCAGCCCCGCCGGAAAAAACTTCGGCCGGGCGGCACCACAACCTTCGAGCGTCATTCCCGCCACAGTTCTCATACTCTGCACTCTCAAAGTAGCCAAATAGTAGAGAAACGAAATTTGCTTCTCTCTCCAATAAAATTGGTGAGAGGGCTTTACTATTGGTGTGGGTTGCAATAAGCGGAGTTTCGCATCTTTATCTAAATTTACAAAACGTGTGTGGAAATGTGGAGGCTGGCGAATGAAGAACTGACACGTGGAGTGTGTTTGAGCCATGAAAATCATTTAGGGCAAAACCGATATTTTGTGTTAAGTAGTTATCATTATCTGTGCCGAAGTAGGACCCACTTTCTGCGGGAAGTTTATTTTCGTGAAATTACGGTGAAATGGGCTGTGACGGGGCAACTCGTTCGAGTTGTAAAGACTGTCATCACTCATCACGAGAATTTACTGCATTCATAGAAAAGTACTATGCTTTCGGTTGGTTAACTTGTTATTTGTTCCTATCCCAACATCTAATCATGAAATGTTTGACTTTTTCCCTCCAACTTGCTTGATTTTTATTGTAGTAATACATCAATATACCATATTTGACTATTACAACTACAAAACTATCCATTCATTTAAAAACTATCTAGCAAATACCCAATTTTACTAAAATACCTTCACTTTTTCAAAGTTTTCATATAAACTTGTCAAATCGGCACTATGTGATGGACACTACCCTATTAATCGGCACAAAAAATTATGATCGGGCACTACATATTATGCACGACCCTATCGATCGGCACGGCCCTATCGATAGGGACGACCCTATCGGTCGGCACGGCCCTATCGATAGGGACGACCCTATCGGTTGGCACGGCCCTATCGATAGGGCACAAAATGGTGATGGTCGGCACGGCCCTATCGATAGGGCACAAAATGGTGCCGATCAATAGGGTCGTGTCGATCACAATTTTTTTTATGCCGACCGTGATCGGACCATCCCATCGTTTGACTTTATTGAAGAAGCAGGGATATTTTAGTCTTTTTGGGTATATAGTGAACTTAAATATAACAATTGAGTATAAATGTGTTTGACTTTACCTATTTGGGCATTTCACCGCCGGACTCATTTTTATTTTTAGTAATTACAAAGTTAAAACTTGGATGTCGAGTTTGGTTTGTTAACTAAAATTAGGGTCCAATGAGTTTGTTAGTGAGGATGAACTTTGCTTGGCCATAATTGATTGTGGAGTGGTAATGATCTAGGAGTATTTTAATGGTATAGACGGCAGGCGAATTTACTGGTAAGTTGAGCAGGGCGCCAGCTCAGTGCAGATTTTTTTATTATATGTAGACAACGAGGAGAAAAAAAAATAAACCAGTTTTAGCCCAATGATAATTGCGTTTGGTGTTTTTCAGAAGATCTTGGTATCAATTCCAGCCTAATGCAAAACCTCATCTTTCTTCTTTAAATTTTGTATTTCCTTTCTAATTTCTTCTTTCTCTCCCCGACACTTTCCTCTAATTTCTTATAAATTTATTTTCTAATTTCTTCTTTTTCTCCCCGACACTTTTCTCTTGTTTCTTATAAATTTTTCACTCCTATTTCTTTTAGTATTGAAAGATTTTTCATGATGAGTAGTTTCAAAGGAGGTTGGAGGGGTGTTTTGAATAGGATTATCAGGAAACTGTGATTCCAACATAACATCGTGTGATTCGAATTCAAAATCATTGAAACTAGGGTAATAATCGTTGGAGTGGGAAAAATTTTGAGAATTATTCAGGTTGTTATGAGGATCCATAGTGAAAGAGTAAAGCGTAGTTAAAAATGTGGAGAGAAAATGAGATAATTGTAGGATGTGGAAAAATATATCAATATTGTTGTCTACTTAAAGAGGATGAAAAATCAATAATTCTGGTATAATTTTTATTTTTTTTAATATTTACTATAAAAGATATAATCATATTTCACTTAGAATAAAATTAATATCTTGTGAATAATGAGATAGTGACAAGTGAAACCATCCCAATGGTCATAGTGGAAAATAACGTCTGTTTGCTTCTTTGGCTTGAGGAGAATGCGAGTACTTCCTTTCTATCTCTTCAATCCGTATTTTTTTTTATTATTATTTTTTGAATACAAATTGGACGGCGAACAGATAAAAAATACACCGATATTATTAATTTAAGACAATCCTTAACGACAACCATTTGCTCATAATGGTCGACCTCAACCCATTTATTGGAAAAAAAAAATAGAAAATTGCCCTCTTCCATTTTATTTCAACCGCCCGCGGCTGCGCGGTAACCGACTCCAACCTCATCTTATTTGAAGAAATTCCAACTTTGATTGAGCATTTTTGCTGACGTGTCTGTTACGGTGCAAATTTCTTACTCTTCTTTACAGGATAAATAATCCAAATCAACTTAATATTATACAAATTGTTATTATATTATTTAGTTAGTTAGTTAGTCGTTCAATTTCTTTTGCCCGTTTTTAAACTATGTGGTAAATAATTAATAATATGTGGTAAATAATTAAACACAAATATGAGTAATTATATTTTAACTAAAAATATTTGTAAATAAGGTTGTGGTTAGGGATGGCCATGTATTGGATTTGGACCGGATCCTTCTGAGTCTAGATTCAGATCCGAATATTTTACTTTGATCCAAATTCGGTCCAAATTCATTGGACCCATAAGGTCTCATGTCTAGATCCGGATCCATATATTTTTTTTAAAAACAAAATTTAAAAAAATCTAAATTAATTAATATTTAGCTAAGTTAATTAATTCTACTATAACACCATAATTTATAAAAACATTATTATCATTAAAAAAGTAAAAATAAGGTTGTGGGCTTTGTGGTTGGGTGATTGGATAGATCGCTGATAAACCATAAAAATTATTATGGTTGGATTGAGATAAAAATTAATAATTTGAAAGAGTAAGAAAATAATAAAATATTTGAAAGATTTGTTGGTTGGCCGGTTGGAATGGTTGCTCTTAAACATAATATTAGGGATGGCCGGATGAACTTATTTGAAAATATTATTAAACTGGGATAGGTTTAATCCCTTTTCATTTAATTTAATCTCTTATTAACATTTACGTCGTAAAAAAAAAAAAAAAAAAAAAAAAAAAAAAAAAAAAAATTGGGTCTTGGACTGTTTATAAACCATCCTGTAAGTTATGCATCATAATTTCCTGGTCAGTTAACTTCCTAATTTGGTTGTTTTAATTTCTTGGGATTTCCATACATGTATAATTGAACAATTAACTAATTAACTGGGGCCGTACCACTGACTGGAAATACTTCACATCGTTATTCGACACATAGTGCGTACACTTAGGAAATAAATCACGTTTAGCCGACATTTAATTAGCTTAATCATATCACTTGATTAGGAGCTCAGCAGTATGTAACCTTTTCAAACCTAAAATAAGCTAGAAACGGTATCCGGCCGAACATGATTGGACCATGCGTCGGCCAAATGCATTGTTTTTTTTATAGAAAGAATTTTGTTTTATCTGCCTCAACAAATTAATAGGTTCAATGTTCAATACTTTGAATTTAGTATATGCTAAGTGGAAGCTTAATAGGATTAAGCACTTGATGTTTCCGGAAAATCAATTTTTGCCATTAATAGTAAGTGCTATTTTCTCAATGCAAGATATATTATATTATTCTTGTGCTTGTCTTTTATATTGAATGATATTTGTGATTTTTGTTGAAGCATAGCACGATATAAAATCTTTGTTTTTTTTTTTTTTGGAATGGCTTACTGATCAATTGGTTTACTTTGTAGAAGAAGGTCATGAAATTCTAATCTAATCCATATAGCTAGGTGTTGACACATATAATTAATTTAATATTATTTATATCTTTCACGTAACTTGCAATATTATTGCACAGTAATAATGTTTAGTAAGTATGAACCACGATAGGCTACGGAACTCAAAATTATAAAGGATAATACAGGAACACAAGATTTAATGTAGTTTAGCATAATGCCTACTATATCCACTAGAAGGTTAACACCGATGATTTATTTTGTTATAGAATCAAGAAAACAAGTTGCACTTGAAAAGAACAATCTTAATTTCTTCCAATCTAAGTACTCTTCTCGATTTTCTTCTACAATTTGATGAATATTGATATGCTATCTTTATCATATGTGTTGTTATATGTTGATGTGCTCTAATATATGTAGAGAGGGGATCAAGTGACAGCGCCACTTGTTGTAAAATTTAGGTGGAGATGATCATTTATGGACACCTTCTTAGAGTGAAAAATGAATAAATATAAACCTTCTATTTCTACGATCAAAGGTTATGATAAAACGAGAACTATTTAATTATTAATAATTCAAATAATTTCATTAAGGGTAATACAAATATGTTCTTTGATTTTTGGTCCCCCACCACCACAATTTAATACACATCTCTCTCTCTCTCTCTCTCTCTCTCTCTCTCCTTTATCTCTCTATATTCGAGTACATTAGATTTTATCTATAGCTGCATCACGATGTACCTTCGAGTATATTAAATTTTTAAATTTCTTTATTATTTTATATTCTTACTTTAATGCTTTATTTATCTTCATTGATTGTTTCAATTATCTTAGCAATTCAAATATCAAACTGAATCAGTACATTATATTTTTTTCGAGAGCTATGATCGTTATTTTTGAGTTCGGAGTCCGACTATACCATTGCATTGAATAAAGAAGGAAAGTGCATCACGATATGTCTTTATGTGTATCAGGATTTGTCTTCGAAAATATTAGATTTCTCAATCTCCTTATTTCTTCTAATCTTTATTTTATACTAGCTTTCTTTGTGCTCACTAATTGTTTTAAATATCTTAGCATTTCAAAAACTGAAGTTAATCGGTTTATTTCGTTTTTTTTTACAGAAGTAGATGTGATTTTTTAGTTTCAACATTGAACATTTGAGTACATCGAATAACAAATGAAAGTGCATCAGATAGATTCAATAAGTGCATAACGAACAGTAAATATTACATTTCACCTTTAATCGTTAAAAATAAAGAAAAAATAGTTTATAATTAAATAACTATCAATCCTAACCATCTATTCTCGAGATCTGATGGTGTAGATTTGTTAATTAGCGAATATGGTCCCTGATATTTGATAATTGGTGAAATTGGTCCTTAAATTATTTGCTATTATAGTGAATTTGGTCCTTAAAAAATAAAATGTCTAAAATAACCATTTGTTTTATGAATAAAAAAATTTGGTGAAATTGCTTGGTCCTCAAAGTTTGTAAGTTTGGCCGAATTGGTCCTCAAAAATATCTATTCCGAAAATGTTCTTTAAATATTTTATTAATTATTTAAAATATCGTTGATTAATCGTTGACTAACGGAAAAGTTAACGAAGGAGAAATTCTATCAAATCGTCATAGTTTGGGGACCAAAAAACTAAAAATAAAATATTATGGGTCAATATAATCAAAAATACAAAGATTGGACATTATTTAGGCCAATTTGCCTATTTATATGTAGTGGTTACAACTAATTACAAGAAACGATTCAAAAATATAATCATAAATGTTGGTCCGAAGACAAATATCAGGTGTAGAGGGGGGGGGGGGTGAATACACCTGAGTACAGTTTCTTTTTCTCGATGAAGGTCAGCTGAAGTTGTTAGTTGCAACTGATGAACAGTGCTAAATACAACCTTCGATCGCGGGTCGAGTGGGTCGGCCTCGAGCTCTCCTACCGACTTTTGTCGGTCTCGAAACTCGATCGAAGACTTTAGCGTGCGGATAAGTGTGGGGCCCGGAGTTTGTCTCTTTTTGAAAACGTGTTTTCGCAAATTAAGTTCTTTTGGCTGTGCGACTTTTGAAATACATTTTATGCAAACTTATGATTTTCAAAGGTTTGTATGCAATAAAACAGTAAAGAACACATGCAATTTAACGTGGTTCGGATACGCAAGATCCTACGTCCACGGTCCTGAACAAGGCAGGATAACTTGTTGATTAATCTGAGCAAGTCTCAGCAAGGAAACTGTGCACATGACAGATCCTTCTAAGTTATAGTCCTTAGCGACTTTACAATTCAAACCTAAGTTCGAAAGGGAGCGAAAACAATCTCCAACTAAGAAGGAGTTCTTTCAATAAGAACAATTCACTAAGTGTGAACTCCTTCGAATCTAAGCTATAAATATGGCAATGAGCTTAGGTAGAGAAGAAAGGGATCTAAAGACTCTAGAGAGAAGAATCACAAAATATTCTAATAAATGCAGATTCTTCGCTGGATGTTATGATGAGTTTGCTAGAGTGTTTGAGAGCTTGAGCGATTTTCCCTTTTGAATTTCGTTGTTCCGTGTTTGGTCTTGTGTTTCGCTTTTTTTTGTGGAACTTCAAATTCTTCTCTATTTATAGCTGTGAGCTATGGCATATGTCCGTTGGAGACGACGATGCCACGTGTCACAAGCTTCCAAAGAAAACGGCCATAAATTCGAACTTGTTGCAGCAGGGCAGTTAATTACTGTATATGAGAGCAACTTTACTGCAGGGAGCAGGTAAGGCGTTGTCGGCTTCTCATTGGTCGAGGTTTGTGGTTGGTGAGAATGTCAGAGTTGACCGTTCAAACAACCTCGTATGATCTTCTGCTGAACTTTCGAAAAGACTTAAGTAGCTGTGTTGCTTTACGTCGGATCTGATGAAGCGCAAAGTCTCTGTCTTCTTCGGACCGAGTCGGCGACAAGGAATGTAGGTTACGAGTAGGTCGGTGGCGGCGACCGGGAAGGGATCCGGGCTTGCATGAGTTCTTCTCCGATGACTTATCAGGCTTGGGTTGGCCTCTACTGAGGTCTACTCAGCTGATGCGCTGTCTTCTACTGAGGTCTAGTCAGCTGTTGACTGAAGAACGCAAGCGATTACACTGATGACGTGGGGTTCCGAAAAGTTTCTTCGACAGAAGATCAATTCGACAATTACCCCGTACAGGACTTAGACAAAATATTAAAAAATGATTACATCAAGTCTAACCTATACATCAGCTAATCCTAACGACACACTATACTACTGATATCAGCTTGGTTTTGGGATCTTCAATTCCATAGTACTACTATGATTTTCCCCAATTTTCTTTTAACCACGAACAGTTGAGTATCATCTACTGACTCATATCCAACAATTTCCCCCTAATTGATGATGCCAAAACCTCTACTTCTAATCATCTAGCCTCTTAACTCTTATGAAAGATGCTAACCTACTGGCAACAATTTCCCCCTTAAACTGTCTGAGGAAAAAAAACTGATAAGATAACTCCAGTACATCAGCAGGTGAGAGATAGGCAAAATCAGAGAAACTGGTTGTGTGAGTGTATGTCGGATCACTTCAGTGATCAGTCGTGAAAACACAAACGAAAAGCCGTAAGACAATGAGTGATTGTCTGGCAGGCAATAGGAAACGTTTTATATATGATCAAGAAGCTACAAGTCCCTAACGCTATTACAAAAGAAACTGAGAAAAGAATCACTGCTGACGCTTGTACCTCTGAGTCTGTTTCTTGAACTCCGCAAATTTCTGAGCTGGATGATCCAGGCAGTTGTATTTGTAAATCAATTTCCGCAAAGTCTGGATTTCCTTGAGATCTTCAGGTCTCTCAGGGCTGAGATTGTGATGATATGCAGCAGCCTCGATCTCATCTTCAATCTCCTTTGTGCAGATCACGCCTCGAGCAGTCATTGGAGGAGGTATCCTTCTGAAGGCAGGAGCTTTGACGGGAATGTTTCTTTCCTTCATGATAGGAATCAGACGTTCTCCGAGTTCGGCGAAGTTCTGATGTAAGCTTTCTTCAAACAGTTGGTCAGCCGGAACGTCTTTAGGAAGGAAACCCCATACATACAGTCCTTTAATAAAAGATTCTTTGAGCGCCTCCCACTGCTCGTTGAGATCAGCAGGTACCCAAGTATCTATGTGAGGTGCAGGAGTCAGCTTCATCTGAGGAGTTCTGGTTGTAATCCTCCTGTACCTCGATCCTCTGGGAATCTGCTTCCTTGGATCAGCTGCTGGCTTATCAGATAGGCTAGTTATTTTAGCCAAGTCAGCTAATCGTTTCTTCTCCCTGAGAGCGGCTGCCCGTGTATCTCCTCTCCTGAGACTTAGGCCTTGCAGCGTCGCTTCCCAAGTGGCTCTATCTTCTGCTTCCTGCTCAGGTGTAAGATGAGTCGGATAATGACTCTGAGCAGTAGCTTGAACTTCAGTAGGAAAAGTTTTTGCAAACTCCTCCTGAGCCTTTTTCTTCTGTTCTTCAACTAACTCACCCTTCTTCTTTGATCTGCCCTTCACAACTTTGCCCTTAGGCTTCTTAGCCAATTGCGCTTCTTCCAGGTGACGCTCATGGTCCAGCTTGTCTTGCAGTTGTGGGGCGATCTGAAGGTCGAAGGCTTCTTGCTCCGCTCTAGATTTGAATTTTCGGACCGGGGAGGAAGGAATAGTAACATCAGTAGCAGTTTCCTTCCCCGGCCTTTGCGGTGGCATCTGTTGCTGTTCTTCTTCTGTTTCTTGCTCAAGAAATTGAGCAACATCTTCGATATAGCAGCAGTTGAAATGGGGGTTGATTGCAGAGGATACTCAAGCAGGAGAACCCCTGAACTGGTTTCAGCCGGAGCGGCTGAACCTTGTGCTTGTCGTGCTTTGGAGGGTCCTTCTTCCTGAACCTCTTCCCCCTGAGTTCCTTCATCCACTAACTCTACTACAGCCGGTTCCGCCTCAGATTCTTCTTTAACTTCTTCCCCCTTTTTGGCATCATCTGCCTTAGAGAGTTGAGTGCGGACGGTTTTGACTTCACTCTCAATGTTATAGATCGATGCTTTGATGAGAGTGGTAGTGGATTCGAAGTCTTTGACGAGATCGCAGTATAATTCCCAATCCTTTTCTTGATCAGCTCTGAATATCTGAAGTTGAGATGCTGACTCTTGACGGAGTTTCAGCAGAGCCTGATCATGCGACTCAGTCATCTCATTTTGAATAAGTTTCAGAGCCTCTGCCTATTGGGTAATAGCTTTCTGAAGGCTAGAGGTGGAAATCTTATGCCTCTCATCAATTTCGAGATTAATAGTTTCAAGAGCTTGAGTCAGCTGCTCTGAAAAGATCTTCTGCTGATTCTGGAGCAACTGCTGACTCTGAGCTTCTAAATTGATTTTCTGAGCGGCTAAGGCAGCCTCAATTATCTCCTGAAAATTTGGTTGAGAAGGAGCTTCTGGAGTTTTTGAGATGCCAGCGGCTAGTCTGTCTAAGCTCACTATCTGAGCCTTAGTGTACTTTGTCCATTTCAGATGGACGTCCTTAGCCAATAGTCTGTTTTTCTCTCCTTAACGTCTAATGGCTTTGTTAACAGACTTCGAGGACACGGAACCGATAGGCTGAATCTAGTAAGAACTGGTTCCGAGCCTCTGCTCAGAAAACGTGAGGAGCTGCTTCCGACTGTACTTTGGATCACCTTGAGCATCACCTGATGTATCAGGATGTGGTGATTTGCTCTTCTCACGTGGAGTTGAACCCTCAGCAGAGCCTCCCAACTCTGTATCCTTGGGTGTCTGATCCTTCCTCTGATCATCATCATCATTGTTCTTATTATCATCCTTATCAGCAGGAGGAGATGGGGGCGCAGGAGTATCACCAGGAACTGACTCTCGCAAGCTTAGAAGATAAAGCATAGCGGCTCTAAGATCGTCAAAGGATGCCAAGTCAGCTGGCTCCCCGAACCCGATTACCGATTGCAGTTCCTGCTCCTCAGCGAGCAAAGTCATGGTGGCCCGGGTTCGATAATTTTCGCAAGAATATCCCAACTCAGAAACCTCAGTAGCATGTGAATCCGTGCCCTGATGGCTATATCAACCAGATCCGCGTGCTCAGCAATCTCAGGAATCTGATCGTGTATTTCAGCTGTGGCACGTAGACGAGTGGAATGCATTGTCGTCCACTCAGGGGCAATTTCCTCAGTCGGCTCCCTAACATCCAACTGGGTTTCCTCTGAACTTATGACCTGGACTTTGTCTTTGAGAGTCGTACCCTCAATGCCAGTATCAGAGTCTAAAATTTGCTCTTCTTGGATAGGAGGATCTTGTTCTATGATCGTGAGGGGCTGTACTGCTGGGACCTCAGCTGGTCCAGCCTTTGCTAGCCTCCTCCTCTTCGGCAGTTCGGTGAGAGGGGGCAGAGCTGATGCGGCTCTCTTCGGCTCAGGTGGCCCTCGCCCGATAGATTTCTTAGTGGCTGCCTTCGTTTTGAACTTAATTAATTTGGCGTCGAAGAACTTGGAATCAGCGAAGGCTGAGTTCCTTTGAACTGAGTTCTCGATAAGAACATACATCTTAGTCCCGTATACTAATTTACCCACACTGGCTAGCTTCCTCTCTGCAGTGGGTAAAGAGGTGAATTTCTGAGCTTGGGCCTTCATCTCTGCAACATAATAATCGGCCCAGTTCACCTCAACTTCGTCGTCGATCGCTATCATCAGTTGAATCCTTGGTTTGGACAGTTGATCGTACGATCCAGCTGAGCTAGTCAAAATGTGAGAGACTATGTAGGCTAGTCCTCTGTACTGTGGCAGTAGCAGATTCTTCTGAAGAGCTGTCTTGAAGGTGATGTCAGTACGTCCGCAGAACTTCTGGACATACTCATTTATCTCTTTCTCCTTGTACCCGATAGGAGAGATACCAAGATCTGGGAGATCAAAACTGAGCATCAAGGCGTCCCTGATATTGAAGACGTGCTGAGTAGATTCCCAAGAGTTCTGATCCACTTCCTTCATGTATGTGAAGGAGGATTCCTCGCCTCCAGACGCAAGAGATTTCCAGTTGAAGTACACCTCTGCCACTTGCCTTGGCAGATACGATCTCGGGTGTTTCGTTACCAACTCCTGAAGACCAGAACGCTCCAGAGCATCAAAGACCGGCTCCAGATAGGAAATATCTACTTGACGGAAAGCCAAAGTCGGTTCAAACGAGAATCCGAGAGATCATAATCTCCTCAATATTCTCTCGGAGTACGAACCGTCGCCATTGAAATCTGCAAAATAGCTTGTTAGCACTTGAAAATAGAGTAAGTTAGTAAGTATTAGGCAGGTTTCAATACATTACCGAGTACCAAAGAGCTTGAGAAGAATGCAAATGCGAGGCAGTTTTAGATGAGTTTTTGAGAGAAACTGAAACGCGGTTAGAAAGCTCTAAGTTCGTAAATGGCGAAAAATGAGGAAAGGATAGAAGATGAAAGATTTTATATATATTGACTGATTATCAGTTTAGATCTTATGGTTCAAATTTTAATCTTTCATTTCTATGGACGGCTGAGATTGAATATTATAATAGGAATGATTACCAAAGCCGCCTCTAACATAGACTTACGTAATAAGGGTAAGTGAGAAGACATGCATTAAATGCGCTGCAGGCAACATTAATTACCAAATCAATTTGAATGAAAAGGGTATCTACTGACCTTTCCTTAAAGAAATTAATGGCGGGAAATAAATGCACATTAACTGCTGACTTCGTGCGACTGATATAGTAAATGCAAACATGCTTCTGAAAAGAATTTAAGTATATGATACTACGCAAACCTCTTCAGCTGAACTTTCGATCAGCTGGTTACCGTTATATCGCAGGAGGATGGTTGGAATGCTGATAACCATGTTCCCCCTTGCTGTATACAGTATGATTCTCCCAACTGAATCACTGTACGGAGTCTTCTGACCTGTCGTACTGGTTCCATCTACTGATACCAAACGTTGCCAATTGTCTCCATAAGCTGCTATCAGTAGTTGCCTTCTACTGATGCATTTCAGTAGGATCTAGTAGACCTAGCTCGACTGATAATTCTCTGAATTTGTTCTCAGCTAGTGGTTTGGTCAGTATGTCTACCCTTTGCTTGTCAGTCTGGATTTTCTCCATTCTGATATCCTTCTTCTCGACATGGTCTCTAATGAAGTGGTGTCGAATGTCCACGTGCTTGCATCTCGTATGTAGAACTGGGTTCTGAGTTATGGCAATAGCACTTGTGGAGTCACAGTAGATGGGCACTTCATTCTGAGTGATACCATAATCTCTCAGTTGTTGTCGAAGCTAAAGGATTTAGGCACAGCAACTTCCAGCAGCCATGTACTCAGCTTCAGTAGTGGACGTTGCTACTGAGTGCTGTTTCTTTGAGAACCAAGATATCAGCTTGCTGCCTAGGAACTGACACGTTCCAGAAGTTGACTTACGATCATAACCCAACATCAGGTGTTCCTCGTAGATATTGCAGAATCTTCTTTGCTGAGTCTAAATGACTTCGTTTGGGATCCGCTTGAAATCTTGCGCATACACCTACAGCATAAGTTATATCGGGTCGGCTAGCTGTTAAATATAACAAAGAACCAATAATAGCTCTATAATCAGTAGAGTTAACAGAAGCTCCCTCTTTGTCTAGATCGATTTTGAAATTCGTGTTCATGGGGATTTTGGTAGCGGCTTCTTTGGAGTCGCAGCCGAATCTCTTGAGAAGATCTCGAGTGTATTTGGCTTGATTGATGAAGATTCCTTCAGGTGATTGCTTCAATTGAAATCCAAGGAAATAATTCATCTCACCCATCATGGACATCTCGAATTTCTCTTTCATCATCTTCTCGAACTGCTGACATATGATCTCGTTTTTGCGTACCGAAAATGATGTCGTCCACGTAGATTTGCACCGGTAGGATGTCATCTCCCGACTTTATGTTGAATAGGGTGCGATCTACTGTCCCCTTCGAAAACCTTTCGAAGTAGAAAGTCGATAGGGTATCATACCAAGCCCTGGGTGCTTGTTTTAACTCATACAAAGCTTTCCTAAGTCTGTACACCTGATGTCCCTGCTGAAAGCCGGGCGGTTGTTCCACGTAGACTTCTTCCTTCAGTACGCCATTCAGAAAAGCTGACTTTACATCCATCTGATAGACTTTGAAGCCTTGATGTGTTGCATAAGCTAGGAATAGACGAATGGCTTCCAATCCTAGCGGCCCGGAGCGAATGTTTCATCAAAATCAATTCCTTCTGCTTGACTGTATCCCTTTGCAACTAGTCGTGCTTTATTTCTGACAATGACGTTGTTTTCATCTCGCTTGTTTTAAAACCCACTTAGTACCAATCACGTGCTGATGTCTAGGTCTGTTTACAAGCTCCCAAACTTCGTTTCGGACGAACTGGTTCAGCTCTTCTTGCATGGCGATGATCCAGTCAGCATCATTGAGTGCGTCCTCTATCGATTGAGGTTCTTCTGTAGACAAGAAACAAGAATATAGTGAGCTTTCGCCTTGATTTAATCTTGATCTTGTTCTTATCGTCGCTAACGGATCTCCTATTATGAGATCTGAAGAGTGAGCATCTAGCCAAGATCGTCTGAGTCTGGCTTCTTCTTCTGATACAACTTCTGCAGAATCAGTAGGAGTGTTAGGCATTTCGAGTAATGCGTTCCGAGATTGCAGTATTTCAGTAAGAAGATTAGGATCTACTGAGTTTCCAGGTTCAGGGGCATTTAGCTCAGGAACATTAATCGTTCCCCCTGAGTTTATATTCTCAGTAGAGGTCTCAGTTACCACGGGGGCTTCCTCATCGACCGTTACCTGTTGTTGATTCTGTTCAGTTGAATCAACCAGGTCAGCTACATTGTTTGTTGGCTGAGTCTGAATTTCTTCTTCGTCTGACTCATCATCCCAACAATGCTGGATCTTTTCAGCTTTATCAGTCAGTCCGAGATCCTGTAGCTTGCTGCTGACATCATCAGTATTTGTCTCTATTTCTTTCCTGTTCTCAGTAACAAATTCATCAAAAACAACATGAGGGCTTTCCTCCACACAAAGAGTCCGATAGTTGAAGACTCTGAAAGCTTTACTGACTCGAGAGTATCCTAAGAAAACTCCTTGATCAGATTTGCTATCAAAGACCTTCAGCTGATCTTTCCCGTTATTATGGATAAAGCAAGGACAGCCAAAAATATGGAAATGAGATATAGAAGGAATTCTCCCTTTCCTTAATTCATATGGTGTCTTCATGTGTTGCTGAGTGAGTAGTGAGCGGTTCTGAGTATAGCAGGCGGTGTCAGTAGCATCAGCCCAAAACTTTGAGGGTAGTCCAGAGTCTGCTAGGAGCGTTCTTGCTGCTTCTTTGAGTGTTCTGTTCTTTCATTCAGCAAGTCCGTTCTGCTGAGGGGTGCGAGCAGCTGATGTCTCGTGCTGAATTCCCTCTTTCTCGCAGTACTCTTTAACTACTGAGTTTAGAAACTCTGTTCCTCTGTCCGAGCGAATTCTTTGAATCTTGATGTCCTTTTCCACACTGAGCTTCTTCAGCAGATTGGGCAACTCAGTTTGAACATCAGACTTATTGGCGATGAAGATAACCCAAGTATATCTTGAATAGTCGTCAATAACGACGAGGGCGTACTTCTTGCCTCTTATAGTCACTGGAGAGACCGGCCCGAATAGGTCCATGTGCAGCAACTGAAGGATTCCATCAGTGGAAGGTGACGGAATAGGTGGATTGCTATTCTTTGTTTGCTTACCCTTCAGACATGCTTCACAGTTTCTATCTTTGATAAACGATTCTTTGGGCAGTCCTCTGACTTTGGAGTTCTTGGCTAGCTTGTTCATGGTCTTGAAGTTCAGGTGGCTGAGTCTTTTGTGCCATAGCCATCCTGCCTTGTCACCAGATTTTATCTGTGCGAGTAAGCAAGCCTCAGGTTCTGCGGTTTTCCAGTTTGCAACATAGATGTTCTTCCTCCGCGAACCTGATAACACTGTTTTCCCTGTAGATTTATCAACAACATCACAGAAACCAGCGTCAAAGATAACTCTGTTAAGATTATCACAGAATTGACTGACAGAAAGGAGATTATGTTGAAGTCCTTCAACATATGTTACTCTTGGAACTGAAGCAGTCCCAATGTTCAGTGTTCCGTATCCCCTTGTGTAGCCTTTTGAGTTGTCACCAAACTCAATTCATGGACCATCTTCTTATATGTAGTTGGTCAGCAGGCTTTTCTGATACGTCATGTGTCTTGAGCAGCCGCTGTCCACTATCCATGGGTCCTTATGCACCTCAGCCTCTTCTCCGACCATCAGACAATGTTTAGCTGATTCCTCAGGAACCGTCTTTCCGACATCAATTGCTACAAATGCAGCTTCGTCCTCAGAGGAATACATGAATGTATCCTCCTCAATTGAGTTGTCAGATATCTCTCCGGCTATGTAGGCCTGCCTCCTCTTGGCAAATTTTTCTCTTCTGGCCTGTCGTTCTGCTCGTTGAGCTGCTGAGAGTTCGGGACAGTCGTACTGATAATGTCCCTCCTTCTTGCAATTATAGCAGGTAGATATTCTGCTGCTGCTTTTTCCAGCTGAGTCTTTTGATGGACTCGCAGCAGGTTCTGTTTTCCTGCATTCAGTAGAAGGATTAGACTCTTCCCTTCTCTGATAATCTTTCTAACGTGAGGGAGAATCTCTGTGGTATTTCTTCAGCTTTCTGACTCTCTCCTTTTCTCTTTGGTATTTGAGAGCCATCAGTGCGAGTTGGTCAGTAGCAGATATTTCAGAGGTCTTTGTATGCTGCGGCAGCCTCTTCGCCTCTTTGGAAGAAATATTTTTGCCTCCGGTTTTTGCCGATTGTTTCCTTGAAGGCATGATCGAACTGTGTGTCAGCTGGAGCACTAGAGCACTTTTGAGGTAGACTATGCTCAAATTCCCCCGTCTTTAATTCTGAAAATATAACATCAGGAGTTAGAGCATTAAGATCAGAGCGGCGAAAATAAGTAGCAAAAGGAAGCCACTTCTGTCGAGGTAGCGCTCTTATGATCTTGGTGTTCATCTCTTTGTTGGTGAACATTCTCCCCAGCCCGTTGATCACATTGACTTGGTTGGTGAATCTGACACTGAGCTCGTCAATGGTCTCACTAGGCTCCATTGCAAATGCGTCAAACTTCTAAAGCTCCAGTTCGAGCTTGTTCTCTTTAATTTGTGGGGTTCCTTGGCTCAGTACAGCCAGAGCGTCCCATAGTTCTTTCGTCATTTTGCAGTCCTGCACTCTTCCGAGATGTGAATCACTGAGCGTAGTCAGTATGGCATTACGCGCAACTCGGTCGAGGTTGTGCAGCTTTTTCTCTTCAGGCGTAAAGGCAGATTTGTCCTTTGGAACCTTAGCACCAGTCTGTGCTCCTACACCTCCTCCAACAGCAAATTCAACACTGTCGATCATCGGAATGATTGGTCCTGTCTTAAGGACATCCGACATGCTATCGTGGAGTGATGTGAGGTGTGCCTCCATTCTTACGCGCCATACTGTATAATTCTCTATTGAGAACATCGGCACCATCCGAATACCTGACATGTCAGCCATTATGTGTACGAGTATAAGGATGAATGAAGAGATGCTTGTGCAGGAGAAAACGTTTTCAAGGATCGGTTCGAGAAGACCCGATGTCTGAACGGGTGATCAGTAGAACACCGTGAGCTCTGATACCAATTGTTGGTCCGGAGACAAATATCAGGTGTAGAGGGGGGGGTGAATACACCTGAGTACAGTTTCTTTTTCTCGATGAAGGTCATTTGAAGGCCGTTAGTTGCAACCGATGAACGAGTGCCAAATACAACCTTCGATCGCGGGTCGAGTGGGTCGGCCCTACGAGCTCTCCTCTCCGACTTTTGTCGGTACTTCGAAACTCGGTCAAAGACTTTAGCGTGCGGATAAGTGTGGGGCCCGGAGTTTGTCTCTTTTTTGAAAACGTGTTTTCGCAAATTAAGTTCTTTTGGTTCGTGCGACTTTTGAAATACGTTTTATGCAAACTTATGATTTTCAAAGGTTTGTATGCAATAAAACGATAAAGAACACGAGCAATTTAACGTGGTTCGGATACGCAAGATCCTACGTCCACGGTCCCTGAACAAGGCGAGATAACTTGTTGATTAATGCGAGCAAGTCTCAAAGAAGGAAGCTGTGCACGGGACGGATCCTTCTAAGTTATAGTCCTTAGCGACTTTACAATTCAAACCTAAGTTCGAAAGGGAGCAAAAACAATCTCCAACTAAGAAGGAGTTCTTTCAATAAGAACAATTCACTAAGTGTGAACTCCTTCGAATCTAAGCTATAAATATGGCAATGAGCTTAGGTAGAGAAGAAATGGATCTAAAGACTCTAGAGAGAAGAATCACAAAATATTCTAATAAATGCAGATTCTTCGCTGGATGTTCTGATGAGTTTGCTAGAGTGTTTGAGAGCTTGAGCGATTTTCCCTTTTGAATTTCGTTGTTCCGTGTTTGGTCTTGTGTTTCGCTTTTTTTTGTGGAACTTCAAATTCTTCTCTATTTATAGCTGTGAGCTATGGCATATGTCCGTTGGAGACGACGATGCCACGTGTCACAAGCTTCCAAAGAAAATGGCCATAAATTCGAACTTGTTGCAGCAGGGCAGTTAATTACTGTATATGAGAGCAGCTTTACTGTAGGGAGCAGGTAAAGCGTTGTCGGCTTCTCATTGGTCGAGGTTTGTGGTTGGTGAGAATGTCAGAGTTGACCGTTCAAACAACCTCGTATGATCTTCTGCTGAACTTTCGAAAAGACTTAAGTAGCTGGGTCGCTTTCTGTCGGATATAGTAGACTGCAAAGTCTCTGTCTTCTTCGATTGAGTCGGCTGACAAGGAATGTAGGTTCTGAGTAGGTCAGCTGGCGACTGCGAAGGTACTGGGCTTGCATGAGTTCTTCTACCGATGACTTATCGATTCTTTGGGTTGGCCTCTACCGAGGTCTACTCGGTGATCTGCGTCTTCTACTGAGGTCTAGTCAGCTGTTGACTGAAGAACGCAAGCGATTACACTGATGACGTGGGGTTCCGAAAAGTTTCTTCGACAGAAGATCAGTTCAACAATTACCCCGTACAGGACTTAGACAAAATATTAAAAAATGATTACATCAAGTCTAACCTATACATCATCTAATCCTAACGACACACTATACTACTGATATCAGCTTGGTTTTGGGATCTTCAATTCCATAGTACTACTATGATTTCCCCCAATTTTCTTTTAACCACGAACAGCTGAGTATCATCTACTGACTCATATCCAACAATAAATCATACAAAATGATTTAGGACATTGTTTGGTAGTCATGGCAATGGACTGGATTTGGATCGGATCCTCCTAGGTCCAGACCCAGATATGAAATTTTTTACTTTGATCCAGATCTATTGGATCTAAAAAAATGAGATTTAAACCCAAATCCATTGGATCCATAGGGTCTCGGGTCTAGACCCAAATCTATATATAGATTTTTTAAGCAAAATTAAAAAAAAAATCTAAATCAAATAATATTTAGCTTAGGTAATTAATTCTACAATAACGCTATAATCTTTAAAAGCATTACTATCATTAAAAAAGTAAAAATACTCGTGATATTACAAAAAATATTACAATAATCTAAAAAACCACGATCTTCTCTCCAAAATGAACTTTCATGGCCGTGGATAGTGGGTACTCAATCTCCTCCTCTTTTTTATGTATTAAATCACTAATAAAGTATTTCAAGCTCAATAATAATGTAACATGATATTTTAAGTGTAATAATATAATATAATATTTTAGATATGATAATAAAATAATATTTTAGTTATTATATTGGCGGATATGGACTGGATCCGGATCACAAAAGGTAAAGTCCAAATCCGTAATTTTTGAAATAGGTCCAGATCCGATCCGGATCCACTGAGTCCAATCTTTTAAGATCTAGATCCAAAAAAATAGATTTGGATCCACGGATCTGGACCGGGTCCAAGATCCGTTGTCATCACTAGTGTTTGGAATAACTTTTATAGGCAACTTATAGCTACTTATGTTTAAAGTTGATCAAAGTTGTTTTAAAACAAAAGTTATTAGTGTTTGCAATAGTAGAAAAAAGAAAAAAAACATAGCTTAATATTATAAAAAAAAACAGTATTCCTAAGACTCTCATAAGCTACTTTTCAATTTTTTTTTTGCTTATGCTTTTAACAAGCACTCATGCTTATGGACTTTTGCTTGGTTTGACTTATTTTACGCTCCAAAAAAGTAGAAGTCTATATTACAAACATTAATAAAAGTGAATCTGCGGTGAAAAAGCCCAGAAGTAACTTATTTAGGGGGTGTTTGAAATAGCTGAAACTTATTGATAAGTGTTGAAAGCTGTTTTAAGCTGCTTATTTGATAATATGTTGGTGTTTGGAAATAAGTGTCGTTAGCAACTGAAAGTGAAAAAAATAGTGTTTGAAAATATTACTGATAACAGTAGCTTATTTATACTTTTTAAATAAAATGTCTATCTTGCCCCTAATATTTAAACATTGGTAATTTACAAAAATTAAATAAAATTAATTATATTTATATTCATTTTTTCTTTATAATTTCGATCTCAATATTATAAAATATTAAATCAATTTAAATATAGTAGATGTAAATTTATATTATATCATATCAGTATAAGTATACTAATATGATATTTTTGGTTGTTGAAGATGAATAAAATTTTACGTGAAGAATTTTGGAATTAAATATACTTTAGGGTTAGAGGTTATTTTTGAAATTAAAGAAATTTATTAAGGATGAATTTATCCAAAAAAAATTCATACGTCATAAGTTGTTGAAGCTGTCAAATAACAGCTTATGAAAAAATTCTAAAATTTGTACAAAATAGAGAAACTGCAGCTTAAAGTTGAGTTTTCAAATACCAAAACTACAGCTTTATGCTATAAGCTGTGCAGAAACTATTTCAAACATCCCCTTAAGCTGTTCAAAACACTACCTATGAACTATTTTCAACTTAACCCTAAAACTGACTTCCTGCACAAATCAAGCTATTTAAACTCTTGCATGTCCGGTCGAACTCTCCAATTACAAAATAACAAAACAATAAATTTTAGAATATATATAAATATCCAAGATTGTACGCAATGTGAAGAAGATGCCCTAATAACACCCTAAATGCACAAATTGTCTTAACATGGCCTTTTCTGTAGTAGAAATGCATTGATTCCTTATATTGAAGGAATAATAGGAGAGGAAGAGATTGTACCTTCCTCCGCGTATGTTGTAGTCGCTTTGATTGTTGCTCCTGTTCAGATCTTCTGATCTGTATCCCGGAGAACTGAAGAAAATAATTTTATGTCTGTCTCAAACTCGCGCGTTCGTGTATGAGTGTATGAATGTGTCTGTTCTAATTATAAACATAATACTAATATATATAGGCTTCAAAAGTTAATATTATATTAATATTTGTAGCCCATTAATTTAATTATATCCCTAATGAGCTTCTACATAATCAGCCCATAATATAATTAACTAATCTATTGGGCTACTAATATTTATCAATTAATTGGTCTAACCAATTAATTCTAGATAAATAACATTATTAAATAATGTAAAATATATTAATCTATTAATAATGATTTCTGATAGACAATAAATAGGACAACTAATTGGGCCAGATCAGGAATCTAATACAACAAATAAAGTTGGGCCTCAAATTAATTAATCATCTATGCTCAGCCCAGAAAAAATTAATATATAAACACAGATTCATTCCGGAGAATTCGTGCTGAGTTACCCCTTTATCCCAAATTGAGCAAGAGCTTGTATTTTAGACTTAATCGATCCTCGTATTTAAGATAGAAATATTCGTTAATTAATTAAGCTCACTGACAACTTAAATTAATTAACATCTTATTATATTTCTGAGTAGTACCACTAGACCTCATTAACACACCTGAACTTAATCAACCGGTCGGGTTTAGTATGCTAATCCTTACGAGTTCCTCAAAGGATATTATCAACCTATTTTACTAGGATACAGTTGCTAGATATAGAGAACCAGTTTGAGCCACAAATAACTACTAATACCAAGATACGTAGATTCGGTCGCGATGACGTTCACCATAGTAGGTCAAAGTGATAGATAGTCAAATGCACTCAGTTGAAGTCTTACCAACCTTAAGATCAGCTAAGTCACCGAGATTTTGATTCTCCACTAATGTCAGTCAGGAGAACACATCTCACTGTGATCCCTCAATACACCACCTTAAGTGTACCAATAAAGACAAGCAGCCAAGACAAACCACTTCTTATCTAAACTGCAGCTTAAACCGACAACTTATCCTTAAATTGTCTCAGCTGTGATAATTGTTTATATCTTGTCAGTTCAATCAATTTGTGTAGTCTTCTGTGATACCCGACACAGTACACAAATCTAACTTTTATGTAAGATAAATAATACTCCCTCCGTCCCGGGCGACTTGGTTGAATAGGTTTGGGCACGGTTATTAAGAATAGTGGATAGTTGTGTGTAAAGTGATGGATCCATTAGAATTTATTAGAGTATTATTTTAGTTTGTGGTCAAGTCAAGTGGGACAGTGAAAAAGAGAAAATAAGTCAAGTCGGATGGGATGGAGGGAGTATATTATATATGCAAATATATATTTATAAATATAAAAATAAAATAGTAGCAAGAACAAAACATATTGTATACAAACTTAAAAATTACATAAAATCACAACATATATGTCATGCAAGGCGTCAGCTATCGAATGATACGGAATGGCGACGATACCCTTCTGGAAAGATCGGTTGGCAGCGCGTGGCACTAACTCCCAAGTTGACTAGGGGCAATACCCAAAAAGGACTGCATTCTTCGCTGCTGTTAGTAAGTCATAGGAGGAAGGCCACTTTGGGATGTGTGTAGGAATTGTAGGCCCCGCTTTGCTCGATGATACACGGCACGCCAGATATGATATCACATGCTTTGATAGTGAGGGCAACAAGTTACTAGATTTTACGGACTTGTGGTCCCACACTCGTCCAGACTTGCCTTCCCTATTATCTCTTTCGTATATATTTTCATTAGAAATATAGAACTATAAATTATACTCATTCCATCCCACTCATCTTGAACAATTTTCTTTTCATACTGTTCTACTTATTTTGCAATATTTTTTAAAATAGAAAAAAATAAGTGGACCATAATTATTCTTAACAATTTGACTCCATTATCTTTTGCTTTATACTACTACTTTACACATTTACACCACTATCTTAAACTTCGCGCCAGATCTCAAATGTTACAAGATGAGTGGGACGGAGGGAGTATTATAATAATATTATGTTATTATTTAGTCGCCTATATGAGTCATATTATTATATATCAATACGGCGCTATATGAATAATTAATTTAGTCAGTGCACATTTCGATAGCGGTTGTGGATTATTCTTATCATAAAAAAATAAAAATAAAAAAGAGAAATGGTTAACGTTGTGGAAATGGTATGTACAGTAGTTGATTAGTGTATTATTGGGCAAAGGAATTTGGGTCAACGATCACAAGGCATTTCATCTGGGCTTGTAATTTGGGTAACCAGCTAGAAATATTTGAGCTCAAGTGATTAATAAATTATGACAACAATAATAATAAATACACATATGGAATCTCCGATGAGATTTTTTTCGAGTGGCTTTAACTTTAGAGGATAATAGACGAGGGAAGAGAAGAATTGAATGAGGGAAAAGCGAGATAATTTCATTCATAATTGCATGAACCCTATAATAATTTGCTCACATGTCCATGGGCCTTGATTTAAATAAAGATCTGATCTATTGGGCTCGTCTTGCCTCTTCCACGCGAGGTCTATCATATTGCACTTGTAATATGAAATGTTCACATAGAATAGATGTTAGATGATAAACTTGAATTGAATGATGGTGGTCGATGCATTGTAGTTAATTAGTATTAATTAGGTGATTTATCTTTTGTGTTTCTAGAATCTAGATTCATCTACTTTGTTGTTCATGACCTATAAATAGGCACTTTGTATCCAGTGTTGAGCAGTGCGAAATACTACAAGTTCTATATTTTACCTGCATGAAACAATACAGATGGATTCTAAGAAAAGGAATCTATTGATTCTTGTCAAATCTTGTTAAGAGTGTGGGTTCTTCGAGCATTTACTTCAAGTCCAATTGAAAAGAGATGTTATTCTACAAATAAGTAGGAGTCAAAATAAGCTGATTATTGTCCGATAAATAATGAAGTTTGGCATACATTTTCTCTTCCAAAATTGCTACTAACAGTCAAGAGAAGTGGGCTGGCAGGTGGAAACTGCAGCAGCCTTAATTATTTTATGTAGGAATTTTTGTGTCTATCTCATTTCATTTGAATTTACTTTTCTTGATGTAATCAACAATATTCTTTTTTCCACGAGCAGAGATCCAATTCCCAAATAAGAACTTCCCGGTAATATCCCATTTCAATTTAAGCAAACCATATCTTGTTTGCAATATTCGGCCCCAAAATGCATTTTAGTATATTAATGTAATATAATTATTGAAGATTTCATTATTTGATGCATAGTAATCGTGGGGAGATTAAGTCCATTTTTTAATTAGCATAAGATTAGTTTGGATATAGCTAGATTTATTAAGATTATATATTTTTTTTATTATTAATTCTATTAGGATTTGGATAGTTGTGACTCTTTACGTAGAGCTTTTTAGTTCTAGGTAAGATGATTTTTGATATTGAGTGATAAAATATTTTCGGCTTTCAAGAAACTAGCATTTTTTAAATTGTTCTTGAATCATTCTCACACGGGACTCCGCACCATTATATTGATTAGTAATTGTAAAAAGTCCTATAAACATTCAAGATTGTATTGAATGCATTTTCTTACGTTTCGCGATATTCACAACTAAATGTTGTCCTCATCACAAGAGAAAATATAGATGCATTTGAAGTCAAATAATTAAAATTTTAAGTTAGCGGTCAAATGTGTTTCTTGTGGTCTGGTGTAGTTTTTCCGAGAAAAATTGTTATTCAATGAGGATAGTCAAAGCAATATAAATATCACATTACATTACTTATTTAATTGTATTCTTCCATAAGTCACATCTTTTATAATTATTTCTTAGTTTAGGGCAGGCGCACTAGCTAGTTACGTTTAGCACACTCTACAAATTGAAATTAGATAGTAACTAATTCAATAACCTAAAATCTTGAACCTTTAACTTGTATTCCCTCTGCCCACAATTGTTGCTCCACTTTCTTTTTTAGGTTGTCCCACAATCGTTGTTCGTTTTTCGAAAATAGTAAATTAGTACTAATATTTTATTTGAGAGTCTCACATCTTCACACATAACCAACAAATCTCCTTAAAAATCATGCCGAAAAGTTTTGGAACAAGAATTGTGGAACAGAGGGCAAGACAAAATAACATCAATCAATTCATTATGTTCTGAAATTGACACATAAACTTACATGCAATTGAATAGCATACCTACAACCATATTAGAAGTAAAGGTAGTGATAACTTCTGAAGTTGGAAAAATAAATAAATAAAATTCAGGTTGGGTTTTGGCACGTAATTATTGATGTTAATTGTTCATCATGTATCATGATGATATAATTAATTTGCAATACTTACTCAAAAAATGTACGTCTCATCTCAAAATGTTTATGTAACAATTATACTCTAGTCGATATTATTAAGTGAGTTTTTTTAGTTTGGAGGGGGTGTTTCCCTAATATCAAATTTTCCTTCAAAAATATAACCAAATTAATTGAACAACCTTCAAGAATTTCCAAGGCAAATAACAGCAATATAAATGTAAGAATGGGATTATTTCATTTAATAAAATGTATCAAGTGATTATTCCAGTATACAATATAAGCCTGTCATCTTAATAATTATTTAAAACAGCTCCCCCAAGTTGACGGGTTAGAGTCTTAGATGAACAAATTATTTCCCCATATCTACATTAAAACATTGAAATCTGTGTGGGGAATTAATCTGTATCTGCTGAAACTCAAGACACCATTGTTTGTTCTTGAAGAAATTAAGATGACAGGTTGATGAAACGTAGACTGTCTTTTCCTCCACCGACGAGTGACATAACAGTCCCTGCAATATGCTTCGCACTCAGCCCAGCTTCTTCAATCTGATCGCTCTGCGCTCCATGATCAATGTACCTATCTGGCAGCACCATCGGCCTCCACTGCAGAAAAGAAAAATGAAAATGAAAATGAATTTGATTGTCTTCTCTCTCATGAAGATATAATTAAGTTAAGTAGAGATGTTTTTACCTTAAGGTTCCCATCGAGCAGTCCATTGAGGGACAAGAAATGAGAAACATGAGCACTGAATCCACCAATGGAACCTTCTTCAACAGTGATGAGAACTTGATGCTCCTTAGCCAGTTTCCTAATTAGGTCTCCATCGAGAGGCTTGCAGAATCTCGCATCAGCTACGGTAACAGATATGTCTTGTTCTTGAAGAAGTTGTGCCGCTTCCATACAGTTCTGCACTATAGTTCCGAATCCCAGAATCGCAACTCTTTCACCTTCCTTCAAGATCCTTCCTTTGCCTACCTCCAATGGCGTTCCTTTGTTGTTCGGTGGAATGGCTACACCTACACCATTCCCTCTCGGGTACCTAACGCAGCTAGGCCGGTCGTCGATGAACGCCGCGGTGGCGATCATGTGCATGAGCTCTGCCTCGTCGGAGGGAGCCATCACCACCATGTTGGGGAGGCAAGCCATGTAGGTTGTGTCGAACGCCCCGCAGTGGGTGGGGCCGTCCGCCCCCACTAGCCCAGCCCTGTCCATCATGAACCGGACTGGTAGTTTCTGAAGGTCCACATCGTGCACCACCTGATCATACCCTCTCTGCAAAAAGGAAGAGTAGATTGTGCAGAAAGGCTTTAGTCCTTCAGTTGCAAGACCGGCTGCAAATGTTACAGCATGCTGCTCTGCAATCCCGACGTCGAAGCACCGGTCGGGGAAGCGTTTCTGGAAGATGTTGAGGCCGGTTCCGCCTCCCATGGCAGCGTGGATGGCGACGACTTTGTCGTCTTGCTCTGCTTCAGCTACTAGAGACTCGGCGAAGTATTGGGTGTAGGATTTGGTGCTGGTTTTGGTCTTCAACTGTTTTCCGGTGGTGGGATCGAACTTTACGACGCCGTGCATCTTGTCTGCTGCAACTTCAGCAGGGAGGTAGCCCTTGCCCTTCTCGGTTATGATGTGGATGAGGACCGGGCCGGGCGCCGGCATCTCCTTAACCTTCTTGAAGATGTAGACTAGATCTTCCACGTTATGTCCGTCTACGGGGCCGATGTAGTACATCCCCAGCTCCTCGAAAAGGGAAGCTCCCGGTTTGCCCGCGAATCCTTTCAGATATGTGTCCACCTTTGATGCGATTTCATGAGCTTGGTTTCCCATCTGCTTAGTCATACCCTGTTTATAAGAAAAGAATTAATAAGTCGCTATTACTTTATTCGAAAAGGAGGAGGGGTTAATGATTTGTAATTACCTTTGCTGCTTCACGGAGTTGGCGGAATTTTCTGCTGGCTTGAAGTCTTGTTAAGGCTTTGCTCAAGGCTCCGACGGGGGGAGCAGGGCCGTCGACGGTGGCGGTGGGTAAGGAGACTTGTTTGTTGTCGTTCAAGACAACGATGAGATTGGAATCGAGAAATCCTGCATTGTTCATAGCCTCATAGGCCTGGCCTGCAGTCATGGCTCCATCTCCGATGACTGAGATGACATGGTTATTCTTGTGGAGCAAGTCCCTGGCAACGGCCATGCCTAGACCGGCAGAGATGCTGGTTGAGCTGTGGCCGGCTCCGAAGGCGTCGTGGGCGCTCTCGTCCCTCTTGGGGAACCCGGCCAGCCCGAAACTCTGTCGGATGGTCTGCATTCTGGACCTCCTCCCGGTCAAGATTTTGTGTGGATAGGCCTGGTGTCCCACGTCCCAAATGATTTTATCTTCAGGCGTGTTGAATACATGATGAAGAGCAACAGTAAGCTCGGATACACCCAAGCTCGAACTTAAATGCCCTCCCGTTTTCGACACCGTGTACACTATTTCTTCCCTCAGTTCATCAGCCAATCTTTCCAGTTCCTAATTAAAAGGATGAAACATTTATAAACTTTAGATTATCAGGTAGGTACATACAGAATTTGACAACATGTTTAAAACGTTTGTGTCCGATAATAACAGTAAGTTAATTAGATGCATGCCTGTCATCTCAGCTTAATTGGTTTACATCTTAATTAATTAATAAAACTGCACGTAAAATTGAATAGTTTACCTCAACAGAAAGATTTTTCATGTGATTCGGAAAGTTAATGGTATCCAGAATTGGAGTTGAAGGCTTTTCTCCGGTAAAGCTCAGAGTTCTTGGTTTCTGCTTCGTCAGACTCTCTCCAGTGGCGACGACGTCATTCGTGTTATCCTGTTGAAGAGTTGCTCCGATAGAGAACTGCAAAATACAAGGACAAGGCTTCTTGATCAGAAACATATATGGAATCACCATGAAATTAGAGATAGATAAAGATGGTGAGATGGCAACCTTTTGGTTTTTGATGGGAAGAGCAGCAGTTGTGCGGGATGAGAAGCTGCTTGAATCCGCAGAATTCAACAATGGCAAGAAACTGCTCCTTAAAACTCCACAAGACACCATCTCTCTCTCTCTCTCGATCGAAAGTGGAATAGGAAACTAAAGAGAAAAAGGAGAAGAGAGGTAATATGAATGAAGGAGAAGTTTTGAGTGCTGGAATAAAATGGTGAGTTCTGGGAGCATTTTATAGCCAACAATTGACTAGGAAGAGGCGCGACTTGTCACGAAGATGAGACAAATTAGCCTGCCAACTTTGGCTCCTTTGGTCAATAATAAGTAAATATAATTTAAAACACTTTGCCTTTGGACTCGGGACACTTTGAAGAATCTATTAAACATTTAAATAAAATATCCACAATCTATGCACAAAAATTATCAAAATACTTTTTTCATCAATTCTAATATATATGGTTTGCCAGTTTTTATATATGAAAAGCTAGTTTTATTTATAGAAATTTTTCTCGATCGGATATATATAGAGAGAGTGAATCATGTGAGAATTCATATTTAACGTGAGAATTGAAAATCATACATAATCCTTATATATTTTATGGAGAAGACAAAAAGTATAAAATAACATGTTTTTTTTGCATAGAATATATAAAATTTATGTATAAAACATATAAGAATTATCCATGTTTCATAGTTCTCATGTTAAATGTTCTCACTAGATCCACATTTAACGTGAGAACTGCGAACCATGTATAATTCTTATAAGTTTCATGCATAATTTTTATATTTTTTTTATCCAAAAAACCTATAATTTATATTTCGCATAACCTTATATGTTTTATCCAAAAGACAAAAATATAAAATTATAATTTTTTTTTTGCATAAAATATATAAGAATTATGCATAAAACATAAAAATAATTACGCATGATTGGTAGTTCTCATTTTAAATAAAGTTCTCATCAGATCCACACCTTATACACACTATCTATTTACTATTTAATATCCCACTAATCCAAAGAACACTCATTTCTTAAGATTTTCAATGTCGAAATAAATCGTCATTCAAATGTCAAAATTTGGGAGCTGCATCATTATGGTCAGGGCGTCCAGTCGTATTTCATTTAGTCTACAAGGAAGATTTGAAATTAATAGATATGAGTGGTTTCCGCACAAGTCAGGTCTCTACTTAATGGTTAATTTAATTTGGTTGCAAAAATTAATTCGTCAAATATAAGGTCATGTAGTAACACTTCTCTCTCGCGCGCGCTCTATCATAATGTTAATGCATGCAATGGTATTATTTTATTTATTGGCGGCTGATGCAGATTTCACTGCAAAAAAATATTCAATTGGTCGAAAGTTGACCTTTTGAGTTTTGAGATTCCATGCACCCATTTGTATAGATCACATAATTCAATCAATTCCGCTCATTACATAAATAATAAAAAGTTAGAGAATACAAAGTTTTTTTTAAATAATATGTCTGCAAAATATTTTATATATATCTATATGTTATGATAAAGCTTATTGTTGGTCCAGAGACAAGCTTCTGGGGTGGGGTGGGGTGGGGTGGAGTGAGGTGAATACACCTGAATGCAAATTTCAAACTCAGAACGCAAAAGTCAGCTATGCTGAAGAATGTTGTTGAACTAGTCAGTTAGCCAAATATACTTTCTGTATCGCGTGTGCAGAGATTATTCTACTGAATACAGTTTTACTGACTTTTGTCAGTGAATAGTAGTTCAGTTGCAGAAGTTGTGTGCGGAAGTGTAGGCCCTAATATAATCTTCTCAGTTGAAAAGCCGTTTTATGTTGTTTGATTAAAACTCAGTCTTATGCAAAATGAACAGTTATCAATGCAACAATTAAAATCAATACAAACAGTTTTTAAAGTGGTTCGGACACGCTAGGTCCTACTTCCACTGTCCTGAACAAAGCACGAGTTCTTGATTAAATTATACTGAGCAAGTCTCAGTCGATCTGTTCACTGGACATATTCATTCTTATTTGCTTATACTGAACAAGTCTCAACTAATCTGTACGCATGACATATATCTACTTATAGTCATAGTGACTTTACAACTCTCAACCTTGAAGGTTAGAGTTTCTCCAACAATAAAGGAGTTCTTACAATAAAAACAGTTCAAAAGATGAACTCATTCGAGGTTTTAAGCTATTGATATTAGAATGAGCACACTTAGATAGAGAAGGGGAACTAAAGGATCTCTAGAGAGAAGAACTAAAATGATCTTCAAATGAGCAAGTTCTTCGCTGTATTTGGCTTTGAGTTTGCTAGAGTATGTTCGCTTGAATGCTTGTGTTCCCTTGTTGTCTTTCTGCATGAAGACTCTTCTCTATTTATAGTCTTCGATTTGTGAATAGATTCGCTGGAGGGAGTCTAGACACGTGTCGAATAAGACAAGGAAAACGGCCATATAAATTTGAACGTTGTTGTAGAGATTTCCACTTTTTCAGTCTAGGAGCAGCTTTTTGGCAGAGAAGGTAGGACGTTGTCGGCTCCTTATTGGTCGAGTTTATGAGGTTAGGTGAGGCTTGTTCAAACTCCAAGGTACGATGAGTTGACTTCCTCTGAATCCTTGGACCTTCAACTGATGTATCCTCTATTGAAATTTGTCTGGTAAATTCAGTACGCAGGCTCAAATTCCTTTGCAGATTCAGTTGGTCGATAGCTGTCCAACTGACTTCGCCGATACAGAGTTATCCGACTGAGTGCAGAATCTTCTACTGACTGCACAACTACTGAACTCTAGCCTACTGAGTTCCTAACAAGCTGAACTCAACTAAGCTATTCCAACATCGAAGGTTTATCATTCAGCTAAGGGTTTTGGGATATTCAAATCTTATCATACTGAATCTCATCCTAACAATTTCCCCCTATTTGATGCTGTCAAAACCTTTTACAAACAACTACTACTGACTATGCCAAAACCTAGTACAAGTTACTCTAACCATAGTATCAGAGCAATATAAAGCAATAAAGCTCTTTACGTCAAGGCTATCTTTATCAGCAAGGTTGACTATCTAATCAACACAGATGCTATACAGCATACGACCGAAGTTTAACAATTTCCCCCTGACATGTTAAAAAGCAATTTCCCACTAAAAGATGTCAAACCAACTGAACTACAGAGAGAACCAGATAAGTAAGCAGATATGTGGGTGTGTGATCTAATCACTGAGGTGATCAGTAGTGTTGAAAGATAAAAACAAAGCTAAGTGACAATGAGTTGTTGTCGAAGGCCAATAGAAAAAGATGTCATAAATGATCAGAGATGATTACAATTACAAGACAATCTAATTCTATCAACTAAGACTAGAAGAGAATCAGTTGGGCTTCTTCTTGAATTGCTGCATGCGCGCCTTGAAGTCAACATATTTCTTCTTAGGAAGTTCAAGGCTATAAGATGAATAGACTCTGTACCTCAGTGCCTTGATCTCTTCCATGTCTTCAGCAACATTCTTATCCAGATTTCTTCTTCTGATGGTATCATTAATTTCTTCCTCAGTCTCCTTCTTGCAGATATTATCTTAATGCGTGAGAGGAGGAGGCAAAGATCTGTTTTCAGGTGCTATGAGAATCTGTCCTGACTGATCTAGGAGGTTCCGGATTTCAGTGTAGAGAGGATGATCAATTTTCATCATAAATTCTTTGAACTTTCCGTCAGCATGAGTTTGTTCATCAAATATCTTCCAAATGTAGAATCTCTTGATAAAATCGATCTTCAGTTGTTCCCATCTTTGATTTAATTTCCATGGAACCCATTCATCAGTCCTCTTGTGTAAGATTCTCTTCAGTTCATTTCTTGGTTCTCTTCCCCTGAAGAACTTAGAAGTGGTAGGAACACTTCTATCCTTCTCTGGAACTCTCTCTCTGGCTTCTTTTTCCGTTCTCTATCTGAGAGCCTCTAGATCAGCTTTATGAAGTCTTTCTCTAGCCTCTCTGATCCGTCTGTCTTCAGCAGTTATGTACATGCCTCTTTCACAGCTATCCCATAGTTCTTTCAGTTCAGCTTCTTATTTTTTAGAAAGATCAGTTGATGGAATATGTTGCTGAGTTTCTGAGTCGCTCGGTTCGGTTGATTTGGACTTAGATGCTCCAGGCTTCTCAGAGTCTTTAGACTTAGGAGGAGTTTGAGCAGCTGACCTGGATTGCCTAGGCAGTACAGATCTTGTTCTGGTAGGAACTGAAGATCAGATCTGTATGCCTTTCTTGGCCTTGGTCTGCTTCTTCTCGTCTTGCTTTTTAAGCTCTAGCGCCAATTTTTCATCGTATGCAATCTGTTCGTCTGGCGTTCTGAACTTCAGCTTTTTAGCTTTCGGAGGACTTGGGGGAGCAAGGGCTTTTCCTTCGGACTGCGGCTGACGGTGGCTCATCTTCGATCAATCCTTCTAAGTATTTGGCCACTTTAGTGATAGCTTTGTCAGCTGGCTATCCTGAGCCTTCACCCTTCTCAGTAGCTTCTTCCCCCTAGCTTTCACCTGCCTTACTTGGTCCTGCCTCTTCAGCCTTTAAGAGGGTCAGTAGTCGTTCACTCCTACTTCCTTCCCCCCTTTTTGGCATTATCAATGATTGTGGCCAGGGCAGTGACCTTCCTTGTAAGGTCTTCGACGGACATGCTGATGGATTGAAGCTTAGTTCTAACATCTCCAGCTGCGTCAGTGTATGCGATCTATCGCTTGTCATGTTCAGCATTGACGGCTTGGAGTACTTCAGATGTAGAAGCCTCGATCCATCGAAGGTATGCGTTAACGGAGTCAGTAGCATCCTTCTCAATGAGCTTGCATGCATGATGTTGTTCCACTAGTGCTTTGGTTACACTTTCAGTGGCGAGCTTGTTACACTCTTCAACTGCCTTGAGGACTCGATCCATTGTAGTATCCATATCTTCAGAGAATTGTTTGGCTTGAGACTGCAGTATGGTCTGAAATTGAGCATTCAGATCGGTCCTTTACTCTTGAAGTGCTTTGTTGAGGATCTCTTCAGCATTAATATTGGTAGGAGTGTTGTTCCTCTGCACTTCAGCAGATAAGTGGCTAAGCGTCTGTGTCTGAGTCTCAGTGAATTGGGTCTATTTGGTATGCACGTCTATGAGCATGACGCTTAATGCACTTATTAATGGACGTCTTGTTGATGTCTGTAATCTCAGCAGCTTGATATCGAGACTGCTTCTTCGATTGAGATTTAGACGGTGTGGGGATGATTGCGCCTGAAGATGGAGGAGGTGGAGGTGGCGAGTCAACACTAGGATATTTTCCATCAGCAGAGCCTCCCTGGTCTGCATCCTTGGGTGGAGAGTCGGGGTTAGAGTCAGACTGAGTCGGGGGCTGAGTAGACTGTTCAAGTTGCCTCTTCTAACTTAGGAGCATAAGTATGGCAGCTCGAAGATCATCCATCGAATCTATATCAGCAGGCTCGCCATAGCCTATCTCCTCTCTCAATGTCTGCTCTTCTTGGATCAGTTCAGGGACTATCATGAGGTTGATCGTCTCAGCTAAGAGATCCCACTCCAGGAATCTGAGACGGATCTAAACCCTCGCCCTGACTGCAATGTCCATGAGATCCGCATGATCAAGGATCTTGGGAATCTCATCCGCTATCTCTTCAGTAGCTCAGTTCTGAGCTATCAGAACTGAAGTAGGGATGGATGTGGAGACCTCAGTCTTAGGTAAGTCAGCATGAAGATCTGACTGGGTTTCCTCTGAGTGAATCCTCTTAACCTTGTCTTTCAGAGTTATGTCCTCCTATCCGTACTCTGAATCTTTAATGGAGACGGTCTCGGGGATCACTACTGAAGGTTCAACTTTCTTCAGTATCTTCCTCTTCTTCTACTGAGTCGGGTGGGGATCCTGAGTGATCGTAAAAGGACGCTTGTCGTGCTGTCCTCGCACTAAAGATTTCTCAGTAGGTGCAGCAGTAGAGAATTTAATGTTCTTTTTATCAAACAACAATGCGTCAACAAAGACCACTTGTCCCTGGCTGTAGTCTTTAATAAGAATTGAAGCCTTACTGCCATATAACAGCTTGCCTTTAGGAATTAGTTGCATGGCGGTGTCGTCTTCATTGGTAATAAATTTTTGGAGTTGTGCCTTGAACTTAGATCGGAATAATTCATTTCAGTTGACCTGAACATCGTACATGATGGCCATAATAATCTGAATCCTGACTCGGGAGAGTTGATCGAATGATCCCGCTGAGCTGGTCAGTATATGATGCACTATGTATGCAAGGCCCCTGTATTCAAGGAGCAGCTGATTCTTCGGAAAGGCCACTTTGAATACAACATCCTCCTGCCCACTGAACTGGCAAAGGTACTGATTAACGGATGACTCCTTATAGCCGATAGGAGGGATCCCTTCGTCTTGAAGACCAAAACTTCGAAGAAGACACTCAACGACGTCGAGGTCTGCAATCTTCGATATCCATCGGTTGCTACCCATTTCTTGCTGATAATTGACGTAAGAAATGTCCCTGAGCTTGTCGTCTTGACGGAGATTCAAGAAGAACTCGACGACCTGCATCAGAAGAAAGTGGGATGGAGCCCTAGATAATAACATCTGAAGGCCTGAGGCCTCGAGGGCGTCAAAGATATAGTCCATGCATTCCATACCGCATGATCTGAAAGCGAGTACTGGTTTGAACCAGACTCTTCTGTTGTCAATGATCTCCTGCATGTCGGATGAAATCAAAACTTCATTGCTTGGGGGCGTCACCATTGTAAATGAAAGACTGAATCTGCAAAATGAACGTTATTACTCAAAAATAGAGTAAAGTAGTGATTAGCAGAAGCAATTTATGAGATTTATCGGAAGATTAGTGCTAGAAGTTGATAGATTTCTTAAGCAAGATATATGCAAAGCACTAGATCGTTCGAAAATAGCGAAAATGTATTTAGATGAGAGATACAGTTGGATATATATGTCATTTGAACATGCACAGTTTATTCAACATGTGGTTGAGATTAAATTGATTTTGAAATGTGGACGGCTCAGATTAAATGTTATAAGAGGTTAGAATACTTGCCGCCTATAATCTCGACCTACTTATCTCTATCATCTAAAAGGTAAGGTGAAATGACATGCATTTAATGCGTTGCAGTCAGTATTATAGAATGTCGTGCGTTTAATGAAAACAATATACTTAATGACATAGGATGGACATTAATGGCGGAAAATAAATGCGAGGACATGCTGAAGACCAAATGCTAAATAAATACTTATAACCTGTCAGCTGAACATAGTACTCAACTGATACCACTGTGAAGACGCTGAGTATTTCAGCTGTAATGAGACTATGTTCCCCCTTACTCAGTACCCCCTGGATCGTCTTAATGAATTGAGTCAGTAGGATCCAGTAGACCTAGTTCTACTGAGAGTTCATTGAATCTGGTCTCAGCTAGAGGTTTGGTCAGTGTGTCAACCCTTTGTTTATCAGTGTGGATTTTCTCCATCCTGATATCTTTCTTCTCGACATGGTCTCTCATGAAGTGATGTCTTATGTCTACGTGCTTGCATCGTGTATGTAGAACTGGATTTTGTGTGATTGCAATTGCACTGGTACTGTTGCAGTAGATTGGCACTTCATCTTGATGTATGTCGTAATCTCTCAGCTATTGTCGAAGCCACAGTATCTGGGCGCAACAGCTTCTGGCAGCTATATATTCAGCTGCAGTAGTGGACGTAGCTATCGAGTGTTGTTTCTTTGAGAACTACGATATGAGCTTACTGCCGAGGAACTGACATGTTCCTGAGGTTGACTTTCTATAGATTCGACATCCTGCATAATCAACATCAGAATAACCAGTTAGTTCATGATTATCATCAGCAGGATACAATAACCCAACATCAGGTGTTCCTTTCAGGTAACGGAGAATCTTCTTCGGCGAGTCTACATGACTCCGCTTGGGATTCGCCACGAAATCTCGTGCATACACCTTTAGCATAAGTTACATCGGTTCGGCTAGGCTGTTAGGTATACTAAGGAACCCAATAACTGACATGAAAATCAGTTGAGTTAACGGATACTCCCTCTTTATCAAGATCAATCTTGAGATTTGTATTCATGGGTATCTTCACTGATTTGCTGGATTCACAACCGAACTTCTTGATGAGATCTCTAGTGTATTTAGCTTGATTGATGAATATTCCCTTCTTGATTTGTTTTACTTGAAGTCCCAGGAAATAATTCATTTCTCCCATCATCGACATTTCAAACTTCTCTTTCATCATCGGCTCAAATTTTTGACACATGGTCAGATTCCTAGATCCAAAGATGATGTCGTCCGCATAGATCTGCACCAGTAGAAAGTCTTCACCTGACTTGATACTGAATAGGGTGCGATCCACTGTTCCTTTCTGAAAACCTTTATGAAGTAGAAAGTCTGAGAGGGTATCGTACCAAGCCCTTGTTGCTTATTTTAACCCGTACAATTCTTTCTTAAGTTTGTACACTTGATGTCCCTACTGAAAGTCAGGCGGTTGTTCAACGTAGACTTCTTCCTTTACTACGCCGTTCAGGAAAGCTGACTTCAATCCAACTGATAGACTGTGAACTGCTAATGTGTTGCATATGCTAGAAATAGACAAATGGCTTCCAATCTTGTAACTGGAGCGAACGTTTCATCGAAGTCTATTCCTTCTGCTTGACAGTATCTTTTGACAACTAGTCGAGCTTTGTTCCTGACTATGACGTTGTTTTAACCTCGCTTTTTTTTGAAGACCTACTTCATTCCTATCACGTGCTGATGTCTAGGTCTGTCTACAAGCTCTCATACGTCATTTCTAATAAAATGATTGAGCTCCTCTTACATGGCAATGATCCAGTCAGCATCATTCGGTGCGTCCTCAATCGACCGAGGTTCTTCAGTAAACAAGAAGCAGGAGTATAGAGCGCTTTCTTCCTGACAGAATCTGGATCTTGTCTTGACACTTGCTCAAGGATCTCAAATTATAAGATCTGAACTATGAGCGTCTAACCATGAACGAATGCGTCTTGTTATTTCATCTGGAATTGATTCTACACAAATGTAGGAGTATGAGGAATTTCATTGGTACTACTTTGTAACTGAGTCACCAGGTTCAGGGGCATTAAGCTTAGGAACATTGATAGTTCCCCTGAGTTTTTATTCTCAGTAGAGGTCTCAGTTACCACTAGGGCTTCCTCATCGACCAAAATTACTTGGGATTGATTCTCTTCTGTAGAATCAATCTGTTCAGCTATATTGCGTGTTGGTTGATTATGAGTTTCATCTTCTGAATCATCATCCCAACAATGCTAGATCTTTTTGATGTTATCTTTTAGGCTTAGATCCTGTAGCTTGCTTCTGACCTCTTCATCATCTTGCTGAGAGTTTGACTTCCTGTTCTCAAAAGTGATTTCGTCAAATACAACATGAGGGCTTTCCTCCACGCAAAGAGTCTGGTAGTTTAAGACCCTGAAAGCTTTGCTGACCCTAGAGTATCCTAAGAGCACTCCTTGGTCTGACTTGCTATCATAGACCTTTAACTGGTCCTTTCCGTTATTGTGGATAAAACACGAATAACCAAAAATATGAAAATGTGACATAGAAGGAGTTCTCCTTTTCCATAATTCATATGGTGTCTTCATGTGCATCTGAGTCAATAGAGACCGATTTTGAGTATAATAGGCAGTGTCAGTAGCTTCTGCCCAGAACTTCAATGGTGGACCTGAGTCTGCGAGTAATGTTCTTGCTGCTTCTTTTAGTGTTCTGTTTTTCCTTTCAGCAAGACCATTCTGCTGAGGTGTACGTGCCGCTGAGGTCTCGTGTTGAATTCCTTCAGTTTCTTAGTAGTCCTTCACCATTGAGTTTAGAAACTCTGTTCCACGGTCTGAGCGTATTGTTTGAATCTGGATATCCTTCTCAATGCTTAGTCGTTTCAGCAGTTTAGGTAGTTCAAATTTGACGTCAGATTTTTTGGCGATGAAAATCACCCATGTATATCTTGAATAGTCATCAATGACTACAAGAGCATATTTATTTCCTCTGATCGTCATTGGTGTGGCGGCCCCGAAATAAATCCACGTGGAACGAGATGAAGGATCCCATCGGTAGAAGGTGACGGAATAGGTAGATTGCTTGATTTTGTTTGCTTCCCCTTCATGCATGCTTCACAGTTCTTGTGTCTCTTGAAAACCTCGTTGGGAAGTCCTCTAACTTTAGCATCCCTTGGTAGCTTATTCATTATCTTGAAGTTCAGATTCCTTAATCTTCTGTGCCACAACCATGATGTTTTGTCATTTGACTTTGTGTGTGCCAGCAAGCATGCTTTAGGTTCAGCGGTATTCCACTCTGCATAGTATATATTTCATCTTCGCGATCCTGATAAAACAATTTTTTCTTGTAGATTTGTCAAGAACATCACAAAAACCTGCATCAAAAGTCACTCTATTAGAGTTATCACATAATTGACTGACTGAAAGAAGATTATGTTGAAGTCCTTCAACATATGATACTTTGGGAACTGTTGCAGTTCCTATCTTCAGTGTTCCGTATTCCCTTGTGTATCCTTTGGAGTTGTCACCAAATTCAATTCTTGCTCCTTCTTACTGAACATAGTTGGTCAACAGATTCTTCTGATGCATCATGTGTCTTGAGCATCTGCTGTCCATGATCCAAGGGTCCTTTAGCACCTGTAAAACAAAACAGATTCAAGTACCCTTTGGGTTCAACTTTGGGTCCTTAGATGTTAGTGGACTTTTGAATCCAGACTTGTCTTACAACCCTGGTGGTTTCAGACTACTTCTTGCCCTTTCTGTCAGCTGATCTCTCTACTGAACTAGAAGATGATGACTTTCTGTTCTTCTGAGGTTCAACTTTCTTCTTCTTCTGAACCTTTGGGCTCTTGACTCTTGGTTTATAATAATACGATCCATATTGAGCTGGATGAATCCATTGGGGTTGAGCATGCTGTTCGGCCCGCTTGACCTTCTTGGTTCACCCTGAGTTGGATTTGGGTGTTTTGGGGCTTGAACATGAGTTATCTTCTTATTATTGGGCTGAGGTGCGTTCATCTTCTGTTTATTCTTCGCCTGAGGGTTTTAAGGTTCTGCATGCTGAGTTACCCCTTGGACAAACCTATCAGCCAACTGATCTGAGCTTTTCTGGCCTGAGGTAGTTGCTTTATAAATATAATCAAGTCCTTCCTTCGTGGAGTATGGTCTCTGTGATCTCAACAACTTATCAAGTTTCTCCTTAGCTCCAATATACTGCTCAGTCATCAATATTCTCCAAACCTCATCGCTCTTCCTTAAAGCTTCATACTCTGCTTTGGATTGTGTGAGCTTATCCTTGAGACTGACTATTTCAGTATCTTTCTCAAAGATGTCCTTGGTCAATACTAAGATCTGTGATTCTTGCTTTTGAGACTTGGTCATCAGAGTGTTAAACTCTTCCTTCTGTCTCAGCAAGTCCTTCGGACTCAGTAGAGTCCTGACTTCTCATTGAAAGTCTTTGATTCTAACCTTTTAGGAGTTTCGGCTCCTGAATTGTCTTACTGAACTGTTGGCTCATCTGGATCTGTTCCTCAAGCAGATCCTCATATGCAAGAACCACATCTAGAGGTTCACCTGCAATAGATCTTGTGTCGCGTGTGATTGCAATTGCACTGGTAATGTTGCAGTAGATTGGCACTTCATCTTGATGTATGTCGTAATCTCTTAGCTGTTATCAAAGCCATAGCATCTGGACGCAACAGCTTCTAGCAGCCATATATTTAGCTTCAGTAGTGGACGTAGCTATCGAGTGTTGTTTCTTTGAGAACCACGATATGACCTTCAGCTACTCGTGATGGCCCTACATCGTTGAATTTCAAAGCAGCGATTCAGAATGGAAAAGTTGAGGAAGCAACTTCTACATCTTCTACTCCTTCAAGTAAAACTGTTCCACTGGCTGAACATGCCAAAATGTATGTTCTTGCAATCGGTAACAAACGGAAAAGTGTCCCCAGTTCTCAAACCAGCTTCAAATGTGACGAAAGTTCCATCAATTGTCCCACCTGCTTTGAATGTTCTCCTTAAAATCACCTATGCTTCTATAGTATGTTAGATTATGTTATCACTATGATTCCTATTATGTTTATGATAAATCATATGATTTAAAAAGATTTATGATTTTGTGAAGCTTGCTAAATACACCCCTGCAACTTCTCCAAGAACTAAACCATCGTCTACTCGTGGTAATGATTCACCGAAAGTATCCAGTCTCAGTGTTGGCGTATCCAAAGGATCCCCTTCTTCAAGCAAAGTCGTGTCTATGTCGCCAAGAGGTGGCCAAGGAGCAACTAGTACTAATTAAGGTAATTTTGTCTCTTTAGGTTAGGCCAAGTTGGTTCAATAGATGTATTAATACAAACTTCTGAATTATATATTTCTGATGATTATTGCAGCTAAAGGAATATATATTGGAGGACTACCTTATGACATAACTAAACAATGCATTGCAAGAACCCCATCTAGAGGTTCACCTGCAATAGATCTTGTGTTGTGTGTGCATGGTGAAAAGGGGCATATATTAGAGTCAGAAATTTACCTCAGCCTCTTCTCCAGCCATAAGACACTGTTCAATGTCCTCTGCTTCAATTGCAACGAATACAACATCATCATCAGATGATTCAATGAATAATTCGTCGTCGCTTGAGCAGTCGGATAACTCTCCAGCTATGTAGGCCTGCCTCTTTCTGACAAATTTGTCTCGCCTGGCTTGCCGTTCAGCTCTTTCGTCTACCAAGAGTTCTGGACATTCGTATTGGTAATGTCCTGGCTTCTTGAAGTTGTAACATACTGAGCTCCTGTCTTCCCTTTTAGGTGTCTCGTTATGTCCAACGGAGGCAACCTTAGCATTCCTGCATTTAGGTAGAGATTTAGATTTATTTTTCGAATGAACATTCTCTCTCTTACCTTGATAGCTTTTGGAAGCCTTCTTCATCTTCATCTTTCTGAATTTGTCCTTCTCCTTCTGGTATTTCACCGCAATGAGAGCGTACTTCTCAACCAAGTTGTCAGTGGTTGGTATTGTTACTAAGCTTCCGGCTGACTGACTTGTGGTTGAGGGACTTGCTTCTTGTGTGCTGACTGATGCCTTGTAAGCATGATCCATTGGCACTTCAGTCTCAGCACTGGGGGTGTGTGAGAGATTAAACTCAAACTCCTCTGCCTTTAGTTCTGAAAATACGTAATCAGGAATAATAGAGTTTAAGTCAGTTCTTCTTAAACATGTAGCAAAAGAGTACCACTTGGGCCTGCTAAGTGCCCTTAATATCTTTGTGTTGGTCTCCTTGTTGCTGAATGTTCTCACAGTCCGTTGATGATATTTATTTGATTTGTAAATCTGACGCTGAAATCATCAATAGACTCCCCTGGAAGCAAAGTAAATGCTTCGAGTTTCTGCAGCTCTAACTCCAGTTTATTCTCTTTGATTTGTGGAGTTATTTGGCTTAGTACAGTGAGAGCATCCCATAGCTCCTTTGTTATCTTGCATTCGTGCACCTCTTCGAGATATGAGTCACTGAGAGTCATCAGTATCGCATTGCGTGCAACTCGATCAAGGTTGTGCAGCTTTCTCTCTTCAGGTGTGAATATGCTCTTATGCTTTGGAACCTTTAGGTCGGTTCTAGCACCTGCTGCTCCCTCTACTACAAGCTCGACACTATCGACCATGGGAACAATATGTCCTTTCTCCAGGACACCTGTCATGCTGTCATGTAGCGATGTTAAGTGTGCCTCCATCCTCACCCGCCATACCGCATAGTTTTCCGCTGAAAACATGGGTGTCGTCCTTATACCTGAAATATCAGACATGTTGAAAAATATGGTATAGGATGCTCTGAAGATATGCAAGTGCAGAGAAAACGGATTTTCGGGATGCGTTCGAGTTAGACCGGTATTCGGATAACGATGATCACAAGAACACCGCTCCGATACCAATTGTTGGTCCGGAGAAGAGCTTAAGGTGTAAAGGGGGGGCGAAGGTGAATACACCTGAATGCAAATCAAACTCAGAACGCAAAAGTCAACTATGCTTTGAAGAATGTTGTTGAACTAGTCAGTTAGCCAAATATGCTTTCTGGATCGCGTGGGCAGAGATTGTTCTACTAAGTACAGCCTTACTAACTTATGTCAGTGAACAGTAGTTCAGTAACAAAAGTTATGTGCGGAAGTGTAGGCCCTAATATAATCGTCTAAGTTGAAAAGCCGTTTTATGCTGTTTGATTAAAACTCCGTTTTATGCAAAATGAACAGTTATCAATGCAACAGTTAAAATCAATACATGTAGTTTTTAAAGTGATTCGAACAAGTTTGTCTCCTACGTCCATTGTCACGAACAAAGCATGAGTTCTTGATTAAATTATACTCGAGCAAGTCTCGGTCGATCCGTTCCTTTGGACATATTCGTTCTTATTTGCTTATACTGAACAAGTCTCAGCTAATCTGTATGCAGAATAGATATCTACTTATAGTCATAGTGACTTTACAACTCTCAACCTTGAAGGTTAGAGTTTCTCCAACAATGAAGGACAATAAAAACAGTTCAAAAGATGAACTCATTCGAGGTTTTAAGCTATTGATATTAGAATAAGCAGAGAAGGGAAACTAAAGGATCTCTAGAGAGAAGAACTAAAATGATCTTCAAATGAGCAAGTTCTTCGCTGTGTTTGGCTTTGAGTTCGCTAGAGTATGTTCGCTTGAATGCTTGTGTTCCCTTGTTGTCTTTCTGCATGAAGACTCTTCTCTATTTATAGTCTTCGATTTGTGAATGGATTCGTTGGAGGGAGTCTAGACACGTGTCGAATAAGACAAGGAAAACGGCCATATAAATTTGAACGTTGTTGTAGAGATTTCCACTTTTTCAATCAAGGAGCAGCTTTTTGGCAGAGAAGGTAGGACGTTGTCGGCTCCTTATTGGTCGAGTTTATGAGGTTAGGTGAGGCTTGTTCAAACTCCAAGGTACGATGAGTTGACTTCCTCTGAATCCTCGGACCTTCAACTGATGTATCCTCTATTGAAATTTGTCTGGTAAATTCAGTACGCAGGCTCAAATTCCTTTGCAGATTCAGTTGGTCGATAGCTGTCCAACTGACTTCACCGATACTGAGTTCTCCGACTGAGTGCAGAATCTTCTACTGAATGCACAACTACTGAACTCTAGTCTACTGAGTTCCTAACAAGCTGAACTCAACTAAGCTATTACAATATCGAAGGTTCATCATTCAACTAGGGGTTTTGGAATTTTCAAATCTTATTATACTAAATCTCATCTCAACACTTTTATATTACTGGAGTAAGGCCACATTACTAACATCTTTGAAAGTTCATATATTTTTCATGATTCTTGTTTCCGTCAACTCTTAATGTTTAATTTATGTTTCTTTAAAATTGTTGTTCTTCCAAGTACCAAGTCTGTTTTATTTACTGTTTCAAAATTTAACATAATTATTCATAGTCAATTGCGTAACTTGTGATCGTTGTTTTCACCAAATAAATCTTGCAAAAGACTAGAACTTAGATTAGTATAGCAAACAGGTTTCGAACACAGGGAACGAAGATTTTAACATTAAATTACTATTAATCTATATATAGGGTCGGTTAGCGACCACGTAATTGGCACTTCAAAATGAAGAAGGGCTGCCCTCAAAAACCGGACTACATCAACACAGAGAGGTGGGCGGCCCTCAACGAGTACTGGATGCGGCCAGAGGTACTCCAGAAGTTAGAGACAGCTTCCCAGTGCCGCAGGTCAGAGCCAGAGCCGGGCGCCGGGATGAGCAAGCACAAAGTAGGGTCCCGGTCAGCCCTACAGTACTCCCAGTCTACGGTAAGTCTCATTTTATATGTTTTTTAGCTTCTTATGCCTTTGTTTTTGACATAATTTTGTTTATGCATGTGATGAATAGGCTTCTCAGAGGGGATGCTCCTTAGATTCCACCGCCTTTGACACTTTCCAAAGTCTCCATTACAAGGGTGGAGACTTCTCCAACATGAAGGCGGCGAGACTTCATGTAAGCACACAATTACAATATATAGAATATTATTCTAGAATTCTGAGTTTGACTAATTTCTATTTTTATATTGTAATAGGCGGAGGTGGAGCGGATTGCTGCTGAAGAAGGCCCCAACGCGGATAAAAACGCGATTTATCTGCGGTTGGAAGGGGTTCAGGAAAAGAAGCAGCGGTTGTATGGTTTCGGCGAGGAAGGGAGCGGCTACATCAATGCCGCCAGCCGCTCTTCTACTTCTTCACTTGGGCCATCCCAGAGCAATGCCGAGATCATGCGCCGATTGGAGGAGGAGTCGGCAGCTAGGAGGAGCCTCGAGGAACAGGTCGTATTCATGAATGCGCAGATGACCCAGCTTATGGAGATGATGGGTTCCTCTAGCCGACGATAGCCTCCGGACAACAGCACTGATCAGTCCCCTCCTGCCACCTCTTTATGATAGACTTAATTACGTTTTATGTGTTGGGTGATGATTCTATCCTCAACACTGTAATACTTAGTGGGAAATGATTCTATCTTCCGTACTCATACGCGCTCAGTAGGCTTATGCTCTGAGTGAATCTATGAAGATTTGAAGATCCCAAAACCCTATCTTGATTGGTGAATCATTTCGTTGTAATTGTTTGTCTCTGAGGGTTCAGACTCAGTAGACACTCTGCTCTGGTTCAGGCGTTCAGTAGATTATCAGCCTCAGCACCAGATGTAGAAGACTCAGTAAATCTTGGACTCGGCAGAGCAAAGATATCTGAATAGAGTCAGTAGAACTGAACTCAGCAGGAGTAGTTCACTGTAATCAGAGCTGATCTTCAGTAAAGTCATCTCAGCATATTTGGTACTGAATCAAAGATCAGACTTAGCAATGGCCAGACAGTCTTCTGAACTGTCAGATCTTTTGAATGATAATCAGCATAGTAAAATACGAGGAAGAGAGAAGTCAACTTCAGTATGCCTCGAAGTTTGTTCTGTCTCAACTGCATTGTAAACCTCGACGAATGACAAGCAGACACCTGTCCTATACCTACTAAAGCTGCAAGTCAACAACTTTCCAGAAAAGGAGGGAAAGGACACTGTCACTCTACTTCAAAAGAGCCGTTAGCTACCAAAAGAGAGAGAGTAAGGGATGATCGTCTCCAACGGATCTTTCCAAGACTCTTCTCTATAAATAGAGGGATCATTCGAAATTTGAAGCTTATGAGAAAACACAAGAACATAGAGCATTCAACGAGCAAATCAAAAAGCCTAAGTCTTCCGCAAGAACTCAAAGAATATTTCTCCGGCGAAAGACTACAATCTAGCTCTTAGGGAACCAAGCTGAACCGATATACAAGCCTCTAGTATCCAAACGACGTTACACGAACCCAAAGCTAAACTCAGATGCTCGTCGTTCTAGAAGCTACATTCTCGTTTCCTATCCCTCTAACCCTAAGCTCAACCGAATATATCCATAGCTTAGACGAAGGAGTTCATATTTGAACCTGATCCTTATTGTAAAAGGACTCCTTCATAGTTGGAAAGTTAGTCAAACGCTTCAGTTTGATACCTTTGTAAACTGAGACTTGCTCAGTATAAATTTCAAGACGCGGCTTTGTCCTGTGTACAAGCTGACTGAGACTAACTCAGTATAATAAATAGCCTCCTGATCTTTCGGGACAGTGGACGTAGGATCCTGTGTATCCGAACCACTTTAAAAATCTCTGTGTCTCTCGCTTGTTCTCTTATTTACTGTTGCATTGATTTTAACTGTTCATAAAGAAAATTGTCCTTTAAAATCATTCAACTAAGTTTCAGCGATCTTAACTGCTTATTCTTCTGAACTGAAACTGTTTTGATAAAATGTTTTCCACAACTGTTTTGGGCCTACACATTTCCGCACCACTGAACTCCAACTGAAGATACTGAATTCTGACTCAGTCAGTTAGCAGGTCTCAGTAGAGTCAGTATCTCTTTGCCTAATACGATTGAGCACGGTATGCCGTGGTTTGAATTCATTCGATGCGACACCATCCTGAATAGGACTGTTCGTGTTCCAAGTTGAGAAATCGGTTTCAGGTGTATTCACCCCCCCCCTCTACACCTGAACGTGCTCTCGGGACCAACAATTGGTATCAGAGCAGGAGTTATATAAGACTCTTGTTATCTTGAAACTGGTCTACTTGAACGGATCCGGAAAAACGTTTTCACTGCATATCATTCTACACTCAAATCATTATTCATCATGACTGATATTTCAGGTATAAGGATGGTACCCATGTTCTCAATAGAGAACTATGGTGTATGGCGGGTCTGAAATAGAGGCTCATCTGACTTCCCTTCACGACAGCATGACCGAAGTAGTTAAGGAAGGACCTATCGTTCCTATGATAGATAGTGTCGTAACTCAGGATCAAACAGCTGGAGGAGGAATGGTGACCGGAAAGAAGATTCCCAAGGACAAAAGTCTCTTCACCCCTGAGGAGAAGAAACTTCATAACTTAGACCGAGTCGCCAGGAATGCCATACTAACCACCTTAAGTGATTCTTATCTCGACAGGGTTCAGGAATGCAAGACAGCTAAGGAACTCTGGGATGCTCTAGCGCTATTGAGTCGGGGGACTCAGAAGATCAAAGCCAACAAACTTGCGCTGGAACTCCAAAAGCTGGAGAGTTTGTCTCTCATGCCCGGAGACACCATAGAAGATCTCAGCGTCAGATTCACGAATTTGATGAACTCCATCAACAGGCTGGGAAAGACATCCTCCAACCGAGAAATGAAACTCAAAATACTGAGGGCACTGCCAGACGGTCATTGGACTCCTTTTGCTACATTGTTACGACATTCTGACTTAGATATTGTTACTCCTAACCATATCTTTTCAGAACTTCAAGCAGAGGAATTCGAGTTTGACAGACCTCAACGAAAGCAGCGAGCTGAAGCTAACACCAAAATTGACCATGCCTTCAAAGCATCAGTCAGCACAGCGTCTCCTGCGTCGAGTAAGACTGAACCTTCACTCAACGACATACAAGAAGGAAGTCTCGCTCAGAAGTACGCACTGCTTGCCGTAAAATATCAGAAGGAAAAGGAGCGGCGCAGAAAAGTGACTAAATCCTATCGAGAATCGAAAGGTAAGTCTGAATACACGCCTAAACGCACTCCTGACTCGCATACTTCTGAATGCAGAAAGAGGGATGACTCAGCTCCATCAAAAGACAGCGAAAGCAAAGAAGAAAGAGTCATTGTCTGCTACAACTGCAAGAAGCCAGGACACTATCAGTATGACTGTCCTGAGCTCAGTAGTGCTGAACGAGCAGCACGAAAAGCAAGGAGAGAGAAATTCGCCAAGAAGAGACAAGCATACATAGCTGGTGAACTATCAGACAACTCAGAAGAAGTCAACTCCTTCATGGATTCATCCGATGATGAAGTAGCTTTCATGGCCCTAGAGCTTGAAGCTGAAGAAACTTCTGAAAAGTGTCTAATGGCAGGAGAAGAGGATGAGGTAAACTCTCATGAACTATTTAACTCTCCTTCACACTGCACACACGATATTGTTTCGGGGAGCGGACGAGAATACGGACGTCGGACAAAGCATATGAAGAACTTCTAGATGAACAAATTCAGATGAGTCTGCAGCTCAGTAAGACTCTTCAGGAGTTGGATACCCTGAAAGTGGAGAATCAGAGACTTTCTCAGGAGAGTCAGGTTGCTACTGATTCTGAAGGACTTGTGTTGAGACTGAGGGAGGAGATAAACTCTCTGATGGCCAAGTCTCAGCATCAAGAAGATCAGATCTCAGTTCTGACCAAGGACTTAACGTAGAAAGATACTGAACTGAGTCTACTGAAGTAACAACTATCAGGACTTCAGACCGAGCACGACACACTGAAGAAAAGTGATGATGTTTGGAGTAACTTGATAACTGAGTGGTACATGGGCGCTGAAAAGAAGCTGGAGGCTATGCTAGCAAGCAACAAGCCCAAGCACTGCAAGGAAGGACTTGGTTTCAGCCAAGGTGCTTCCTCATCTGCCCCCGTACACTCAGAAGTGCGACTTGCTGATAGGTTTGTTTGAGGGGAGACAATCAATGCAAACATACTGAATCCTCTAGCCAAGAACAAACAAAAGATGAAGGCACCTCATCCTACACATCAGCATTCTGGCCAAAAGATCAGCACCAAAACACCCCAGTTCAGTCAAGGGGGAACCAGCAAGCCAAAGTAGGCTGATCAGTATGGACCTCCTCAGCTGACACATCCTGCTCAGTATGGGTCATACTATTATGATCCTATAGTCAGAAAAGGATCCAAAAGTCAGAAGAAGAAGAAAATCGCACAAAAGGCAAAGGTCAGCAGTCCACCAACTCAGAACATACGGACTCCTGAACCAGAAAAGCCTAAGAAGTCAGTATCGACCAGTCCAGTGGTCAAATACATTGACTCAAGTGGAAAGAAGTTGTTTGAGACCACCAGGGTCGTAAGACAAATATGGGTTACTAAAACTAACATCTAAGGACCCAAAATCAAAATAAAGGGTACCTGAATATAATTCTGTTTTGCAGGTGCACAAAGACCCATGGTATGTGGACATCGGATGCTCACAACACATGACATATCAAAAGAGTCCGCTGAAGAATTATATCCCTGAAGAAGGACCCAGAATTGAGTTTGGAGACAATGCTAAAGGCTACACAAGAGGATTTGGAACACTCATCATTGGAACTGCCAAAGTTCCAAGAGTATCATATGTTGAAGGACTTCAGCACAACCTTCTCTCTGTTAGTCAATTTTGTGATAACTCGAATAGAATGATATTTGACGCTGGTTTCTGTGATGTCATTGATAAATCCATAGGGAAAACAGTGTTATCAGGTTCGCGCAAGAAGAATATCTATGTAGCTGACTGGAACTCAGCTGAACTTGAAGCTTGTTTGTTAGCGAAGAACGACAACCGAACGGGGTGGCTGTGGCACAGGAGACTCAGCCATCTCAACTTCAAGACACTCAACAAACTAGCAAGAAACACTCTAGCAAGAGGACTGCCGAATGAAGTATTCAGCAAAGACACTCAGTGTGAAGCATGTCTGAAGGGAAAGCAAATAAGGAATCAAAATCCACCTGTTCCATCTCCTTCCACTGATGGAATCCTTCAGCTGCTACATATGGATTTGTTCGGTCCAGTCTCTCCAGTGACGATCAGAGGCAAGAAATATGCTTTAGTGGTCATCGATGACTACTCGCGCTATACTTGGGTCATATTCATTGCCAACAAGTCTGACGTCAAAACAGAGTTACCAAGGCTTCTGAAAAGGCTCAGTGTCGAGAAGAACACCAAAATTGTCAAAATTCGTTCTGACAGAGGAACTGAGTTCCTTAATTCTATGATGGAGGAGTTCTGCAAAGAAGAAGGAATAGAGCATGAGACATCGGCTGCTCGCACAGCTCAACAAAATGGAGTTGATGAACGAAAGAACAAAACTCTCAAAGAAGCAGCTAGAACTCTACTCGCAGACTCAGGACTCCCAGCCAAATTCTGGGCAGAAGCCACTGATACTGCTTGTTACACTCAGAACCGATCTCTACTGACAAAGCAACTTAAGAGAACACCATATGAACTATGGAACGGCAGGAAACCTTCTCTATCCTATTTCCATATTTTTGGGTGCTCGTGCTTTATCCACAATAATGGGAAAGATCAGCTGAAAACTTTTGATAGCAAGTCAGATCAGGGAGTATTCTTAGGATACTCTCGGGTCAGCAAAGCTTTCAGAGTATTCAACTATCGAACCCTTTGCGTGGAGGAAAGCCCTCATGTTGTTTTTAATGAGTTTGCTACTGAAGACAGGAGCAATAACTCTAATTCTGAATCTGAGGACATCAGTAAGCAGCTACATGATCTAAGCCTAAAAGACAAAGTCGAAAAGATCCAGCTTTGTTGGGATGATGATTCAGATGAGGAAACTGAAGACAAGTCTACTGAATCTCAACCAACAGTAAAAGTAGCTGAGCCGATTGATTCTCCTGAACAGAATCAATCCCAGGTAACTCAGGTGGATGAAGAAACCCCAGAGGTAACTGAGACCACTACTGAGAATAACAACTCAGGGGGAACATCTATTAATGTTCCCGAGTGAATGCCCCGAACACGGTGACTCAGTAGATCACACTCTCATTACTAAAATGCTTCAATCTCATAATAGTACAACTGAAATGCCTAACTCGCCTACTATCTGTGTTGAACAAATTTCAGATGAAGAACTGAAACATCGTAGATCGTGGCCGGACGCTCACACTGGCGATCCGATTATTGGAGATCCCTCAAAGAAGAGTAAAGACAAGATCCAGATTCTGTCAAGGAGAAAGTGCCTTATATTCCTGCTTCTTGTCTACTGACGAACCTCAGACGATTGAGGATGCACTGAAAGATGCTGACTGGATCATTGCTATGCAGGAGGAGCTGAATCACTTCACGAGAAACGACGTTTGGGAGCTTGTTGATAGACCCGACATCAACATGTTATTGGAACAAAATGGGTCTTCAAGAACAAGCGGGATGAAAACAACGTCATAGTAAGGAACAAAGCAAGACTCATGGCAAAAGGCTACTGTCAAGCTGAGGGAATAGATTTCGATGAGACTTTCGCTCCAGTTGCAAGATTGGAGGCAATTAGACTATTCCTGGCCTACGTAACACATCAAAGATTCAGAGTCTATCAAATGGATGTGAAGTCTGCGTTCCTGAACGGCGTACTGAAAGAAGAAGTCTACGTGGAACAACCGCCCGGCTTTCAGTAGGGACATCAGGTTTATAGACTCAGAAAGGCTCTGTATGGGTTAAAACAAGCACCCAGGGCTTGGTACGATACCCTATCTGAGTTTCTTCTTCAGAAAGGTTTTCAGAAAGGCACAGTAGGTCGCACTCTATTCAGCATTCGACTGGAAGACGATCTACTACTTGTGCAGATCTATGTAGATGACATTATATTTAGATCTAAGAATGTCATCATGTGCCAACAATTTGAAAAGATGATGAAGGAAAAATTCGAGATGTCAATGATGGGAGAAATGAACTACTTCCTCGGTTTCCAAGTCAAACAATCTGAAAGAGGGACGTTCATTAATCAAGGCAAATACACTCGAGACCTCATCAAAAGATTCGGTTGCACATCCGGCAAACCTATCAAGATCCCGATGAACACAAACATGAAAATTGATCTTGATAAGGAGGGAGTATCAGTAGACCAAACTGAATTTCGTGCTATAATTGGTTCTTTATTATATTTAATGACTACTCATCCCGACATAACTTATGCCTTGTAGGTGTCCGTGCTCGATTTCAAGGGCGAATCCAAAGCGTAGTCACATGGACTCAAGAAAGAAGATTCTCCGCTATCTCGGAGGAACACCGACATGGGTTTATGGTATCCAATGATGATAATATAGAACTAAGCTGGTTACTACGATGCCGACTATGCGGGGTGTAGAATTGACCGAAAGTCAACTTCAGGAACGTACCAGTTCCTTGGCAGTAAGCTGATCTCATGGTTTTCAAAGAAACAGCACTCAGTAGCCACGTCAACTACTAAAGCTGAATACATGGCTGCCGGAAGTTGCTTGCGCCCAAATCCCTTTGGCCGAGACAAAGAGCTACGAGACTATGACGTCATTCGGAATGAAGTACCAATCTTCTGCGGCAAGTTACCGGTGCCATTGCAATCACTCAGAACCCTGTACTTCACACAAGATGCAAGCACGTGGACATCAGACATCACTTCATTCGTGACCATGTAGAAAAGAAGGATATCAGGATGGAAAAGATCCATACTGACCATCAAAGGGCTGATATACTGACCAAGCCTCTAGCTGAATCCAGATTCAGAGAACTTTCAGTAGAGCTAGGTCTGCTGGACCCTACTGACTCCAGTCAGTAAGAGGTTTTAGGAGAGGAGCATTCGGTAAGGGGGAATGTTCACTCTCGCATGCGAGTAAATTCGATGACGTAGAGACTCAAAGCAACCATCTACACGAGGTATCGGTGACTACGATGTTCAGCTGACAGGTTTGTGTATCTCTACTCAGTAGTAACTAATAGAACTGTAATATGTATTTATTGCTCAGAATCAGCATCGTATTTAATATCTCAAGGATTGTCATTTAATATTAACGACTTACATTTAATGCACGACATTCCATGCATAAGTATCTTCGAACTCGCCACGCATTTAATGCATGTCGTATCATAGTTACTACTTAGGCAAGTTACAACTGGCTTTTGACTTAGGCGGCTTTGTGATCATTACCTATAATATGCTATTTAATCTTGACCGTTCATCTCATAAAGCAAGTTTAAACTCGGCCATTGATCGATAACTCTTCATCTTCACGTAGATATATATTTTCGATCATATCTTAGAAACCGCCATTAGCATACTTTACTCCGAAAAATCTGAGATCTTCCTAGCAAACCCTACTTGCATATTTCTTACACGTTCAGTTTTTCATTGGTATGATTATTAGATCTGTCACGATAACCTTCTTTTTCAGCATCGGTATACTAACTGTTTTATCAAACTCGATACTGATAAATTCTTCTTGTGACAGATATAATGGCGAGTTCAAACGTCTCAGTAACCGCTCCCTCAAACATGAAGGAGATTCTTGAAAAGGACCGTGTCTGGTGCGAACCAGTCATGGAGTTCGGTGCGTGTGATCTGGACTACATGGAATAGATCTTCGACGCTCTTCGGGCATCTGGACTGGAGGGATTTCTCTCCAAGAAGCCGACGTTCTTCCTTCCTAGACAAGTTGCTGACATCTACCTAAACTCCAACTCAGTAGATGGCGATGTCATTGGGAGATTCACTGTCCATACAATCGGCAAAGCTGCTTTGCAGATAAAGCAGATGTTAGTTAAAGAAGCTCTGAGGATAAGCTTCAACCTACCGTCTGAAGGTGTCAGCACCGTTGGATACAACGATGATATGGTGGACGACTACCTATCGATATTCTGCGGGAAGCCCACTGCGTTCAGAGCTGCGTTCCCTAAGAACGTAATGTTGCCTCAGTACTGCGCTCTAGCGTACATTGTTACGCAACTGCTGACGAGCCAAGCTGGCTTATTTGATCAAGTCTCGAGGCCCAAGATACAGCTGATGATGGCAATTTATGACCAAGTCAAGATCAACTGGACTGAATTCTTTCTCCGTGAATTAATGGTCCAGGCTGCAAAATTTGACAAAGCCTCCTACAGACTAAGCGTGAAAGGCAAGCTTCTGTATGGTCTGAAGCTGTCAGTAATGATTGAGGACTTCTGCGGAGATGACCAAATCACGTACAGCGACAAGGCTTATTTTAACGTGAAGAAGGTCAGGTTCCAAAACAGGGCAGCAACCCTTCAGCAGATAGGGACAGGGCCCTCAGCTCAGCAGACGACGCCTCAGAAGACCACGCCAACTAAGAAGCGGTCTCCTCAAGGCAAAATTCCTAAGGCACCAGTGAAGCGACTGAGGAAATCTACTCCCGTCGTGCCTACTAAAACGAGAGGCGACGGAGGCCACTGCTGAAGTCCCAGAGGCCACTGCTGAACAGACTCGACAGCCAATGCAGCTGGTTGATGAGTCAGAGTCCTCAGAAAAGACTCAGTCAGTGGAGAGGGCCATCTCCACTGAACAGGCAGTAGAAGTGGACCAAGGGGTTCCAACTGAAGCAGTCCAGAGTGGTGACCTGGAAACCCTGGACAGTCCCCTTGACGTTCCACCACTCAGCAGTCTTCCTTCTGCTGAGAAACAGACGTCTCCGATAAACATTGAAGTTTCGGAGACGGCGTCTGAACAAGAATCTGTCGGAATGGAAGCTTCAGCTATCCTATCTCAAGCATTCCGGGAGATTACTGAGCATATACCGGAGATTTCTGGCCACCCTGATCTGGTGACTATTGCCAAACAAGGCCGGACTCCATATTCTTTCGAGGTTCCGAGGAGTGGCCCAATCAGCTACGCCTCATTCTTCACTACACCTGCGAGCAACTGCATGAAGAGGAGCTGATCATAAGGCAGCAGATAGGCTACTCACAGCCTGCTGACCTTGGCACTCTGAAGGACCTAAGGGAAGCAATGCTGGCCCTGCTGAATGACCGTCAGCAGGTCGCTGGCTCAGCTCCTTCAGATGGGTCGACCACGATGGTCGGGACCCACCCCGTGATTCGAGCCCCGAGAAGCCCGATGAGGGAACTCACCAGGACAAGGATACCTCTACTCAGACTGAGCTTCCTCTCACAATCCTTGCTCTTGAGAAGTCGGCAGCTGGTACTTCTGAACAACTCTTGCTTAAATCTAAGTTCGAAGTAGCACCCAGCCCCAAAGGCCGACGATCCAAGGCAATGGCGAAGGCTCTTAGAAGCCAAGGGACACAGAACCGTGCCCTTGCCAAAGCAGTCCACAAAGTGTGGAAAGAGACTTCCCAAGCCACTAGCGTAGAGATTCAGGGGTTGAGGACCCGAGTGACATCATCGCCGCCGCCCGATATCTCCACCATTATATCCGAAGCGGCTAAGCGGAGAACCGAGTCGAGGTTCGGCTAAGACGCATTCGGGAAGGCGGGAATCAACTATTTGACAAATTCAAGGCCACCCAAAACTCTCATACTGAATCTGTCACAACCATATCCCAGGCCCATGAGCTCAGACTCAACTCTATCCAGACGGCCTTGGATGATAAGGTTGAGACCAAGCTGAACGAGTTCAAGGCCGCAGCTGACCATTCTCACAAATTATACAAGGATGAATTGATTACTGAGAAGAATGAGCTACACGAGGCGCTGACTAAAATCCACTCTAGACTTAATGAGCTGTCAGCCTCGTACAAAAGCCTGAACACCAAGGTACTAGCTCCTACCCCGGTTGGAATTGATGATGCCAAAAAGGGGGAAAAGAAGTCCCGGACAACTGTACCTAAGAAGTCCCAAGAGGATAAATCTAAGGGGGAAGAGAAAGCTCAAAAGACCAAGGAGCAGGTACTGAAGTCTTCGAAGAAGACAAGGTCATTAGAAGGAGCAAGCTCAGTTCAGACAACTGCTCCTACTGAACCGACTGGTGAGGCCCAGGGTGTCTCAGCTGGAATCTCAGCAGGGACTGGCCCAAGTGGCTCAGGATCCAGGGAACAAGCAACCCAGGCAACCCAAACTCCTCTAGAAATAATCAAAGAGGTTGCTCAGTATGCTGAGGAGGAGGATTCTGAAGAGGAAGAGGCACCTCTCCCACCTCCAGTTGAAGGAAAAGGTAAGAAGATCTTAAAACTCCCCACCCCTCCCTCCAAGAAGACTAAGAGGTATATCAGTAAGGAGGAGGAGGCTCAGATAGCAGCCGATGAAAGGTTGGCTAGGGAGATAGCCGAAGCTGAAGCAGCCAACAAGCCTAAAGCGAAAACTGTAAAAGGAAAGACAAAGGCCCCAGCTCGCGGCGGAAAGAAGTCAACAACGACTAGGTTGCCTCCCAGACAGCTGACACTTCAAGATGATGATGATAGGGAGCAGCAACAACAGCAGAAGGACACTGAGAAGCAGGGTACGTCCAAAGAAAAATCAAGTACCCCTGCTGACTCAGAAGATCAGTCGCCTCACAAGCCCTCCTACACAACTCCAAAAGAACAGGATGCTGAGATAGAAGCCATCTTTGCTCAGATGGATCGGTACCTGTACAGAGGAGAAGAGGCGAGACAGATTGAAGCTGCCAGAGAGAGAATCCATATGGCAAACTTAAAAGCACTCAGAGTCCGAACTGAACAAGAAGCCAGACTGAGGGTTCCTTCCAAAGCTGACATTCCATACAGATATAGGAAGTTCAGGAAACCAACAGATCTTAAGATACATAGATGGCCAAGGACTGATGAGTGGATACCAGCTCAGTACACTCAGAGATGGGAGTCACTGAAGATAGAGTTCATCAAGTGGAATTATTTCTGGAGATTCTGGTCAGACAAGGCAAAGGTTGATGCCTATGTTGAATGGATGATGAGGACTGAACCTGACTTGTATGTCTACATGTAGAATGCTGTGAAAGAGAATATTGAAGTCCAACTCCCTGAACCCAGAATTCTGCTACCACCGAGAAGACTTGATGATTCTATTCACTATGGTGTGATTGAAAAAGAAGTAAAGGATGTTGCCAGAGCCAGATCTCTCGAAGAAGACGAGCCAGCAGACTTTGCTGAATTTCTGAAGCTGAGGAAGTTTACCTACATGATGTATGGACTACCCCTTCCCGAGACTCAATCGCAAGATTTCAAGGATAGGATCGAGCAGTACAAGCGCTCCTAGATCTTAGATTCTTCTTTAACTTTCCTAGCTTAGAAAGAGATGTAATGTACTAAACTTTCTCACATTATATATATATATATATATCTCTCTTTTGGCTTCGACAATATCTTATTGTCTATATAAGCCATGTTCTATTTTATACTTAACACTTAGAATCACTGAAGTGATTACTGACTCACACACTCTCTGTGTATATTCTTTGTCAGTAGCTGCTGAGATTCTGATAGACTAGTTATTGTGATATAAAGGGAAATTGTTAAGACAGGGATATGCTTAGTCTCTATATTCTGAATCCCTGCTCTGCTCCCTTTAGTAGTCTAGAACTTGAAGAACAACTCCGCTGAACCTACTTGTAAAATTGTAAGGAGCTCTGTTTCTGAGTAGTTTAGTGTTAGTTAGCATAGATGGTGTTAGGTTTTGGCATCATCAAATAGGGGGAAATTGTTGGGTGATGATTCTATCCTCAACACTGTAATACTTAGTGGGAAATGATTCTATCTTCCGTACTGATACGCGCTCAGTAGGCTTATGCTCTGAGTGAATCTATGAAGATTTGAAGATCCCAAAACCCTATCTTGATTGGTGAACCATTTCGTTGTAATTGTTTATCTCTGAGGGTTCAGACTCAGTAGACACTCTGCTCTGGTTCAGGCGTTTAGTACATTATCAGCCTCAGCACCAGAAGTAGAAGACTCAGTAAATACTGGACTCAGCAGGAGCAGTATACTGAATAGAGTCAGTAGAACTGAACTCAGCAGGAGTAGTTCACTGTACTCAGAGATGATCCTCAGTAAAGTCATCTCAGCATATTTGCTACTGAATCGAAGATCAGACTCAGCAACGGCCAGACAGTCTTCTGAACTGTCAGATCTTTTGAATGACAATCAGCATAGTCAAATACGAGGAAGAGAGAAGTCAACTTCAGTATGCCTCGAAGTTTGTTCTGTCTCAATTGCTTTGTAAACCTCGACCAATAACAAGAAGGCATCTGTCCTATACCTACTAAAGCTGCAAGTCAACAACTTTCCAGAAAAGGAGGGAAAGGACACTGTCACTCTACTTCAAAAGAGCCGTTAGCTACCAAAAGAGAGAGAGTAAGGGATGATCGTCTCCAACGGATCTTTCCAAGACTCTTCTCTATAAATAGAGGGATCATTCGAAATTTGAAGCTCACGAGAAAACACAAGAACACAGAGCATTCAACGAGCAAATCAAATAGCCTAAGTCTTCCGCAAGAACTCGAAGAATATTTCTCCGGTGAAAGACTACAATCTAGCTCTTAGGGAACCAAGTTGAACCGATATATAAGCCTCTAGTATCCAAACGACGTTACACGAACCCAAAGCTAAACTCAGCTTTTCGTCGTTCTAGAAGCTACATTCTCGTTCCCTATCCCTCTAACCATAAGCTCAACCAAATATATCCATAGCTTAGACGAAGGAGTTCATATTTGAACCTGATCCTTATTGTAAAAGGACTCCTTCATAGTTGGAAAGTTAGTCAAACGCTTCAGTTTGATACCTTTGTAAACTGAGACTTGCTCAGTATAAATTTCTAGACGCGGCTTTGTCCTATGTACAATCTGACTGAGACTAACTCAGTATAATAAATAGCCTCCTGATCTTTCGGGACAATGGACGTAGGATCCTGTGTATCCGAACCACTTTAAAAATCTCTGTGTCTCTCGCTTGTTCTCTTATTTACTGTTGCATTGATTTTAACTGTTCATACTGAAAATTATCCTTTAAAAGCATTCAACTAAGTTTCAGGGATCTTAACTGCTTATTCTTCTGAACTGAAACTGTTTTTATAAAACGTTTTCCACAACTGTTTTGGGCCTACACATTTCCGCACCACTGAACTCCAACTGAAGATACTGAATTCTGACTCAGTCAGTTAGCAGGTCTCAGTAGAGTCAGTATCTCTTTGCCTAATATGATTCAGAACAACTGTCTGGTCTGCTGAATTCATTTAGTACGACACCATCCTGAATAGGACTGTTCGTGTTTCAAGTTGAGAAATCGGTTTCAGGTGTATTCACCCCCCCCCCCTCTACACCTGAACGTGCTCTCGGGACCAACATTATGTATATATACTGAATATTTGGATTTTATGATTTATATATTCATATTTCCGTTTCGGTTTGCTTTTTGACTTGATTTGAATAGTTATGTGTATGTGTTGTGTTGGTTGGTTAAAAAATGCAGGTTGTCGAGAACTGGGTACGAAAAACAAAAATAATTATTTAAAAAGAAAAAACTATACCGACGGATTACCGACGGATTTCCGTTAGTAGAGTTCAAAATTTAACGACGGAAATTTACCGACGGAATTTATCCGTTGGTAAAACGTCGGTGATACATCCCCAACAAAATATCCGATGATAGTCTTCCGACGGAATAGTTCCGTCGGCAATCCGTCGGGAACTTTTACCGACGGAAATTTTCGTCGGTAAAATTTACCGACTAAGTCTGACCCGACGCCTTGTTTCCGTTGGTATTCCGTCGGTAATATTTTTACCGACGGATTATTACGGTTTACCGACGAAAATTTCTGTCGGTATACGGTGAATTTCTTGTAGTGTATGGGGTCGGTTAGCGACCACGTAATTTTTGGGGCTTTCTAAATCCTAGAACAAGTAACTAAAAAGCAGGAAAAAAATGACACATTCCCTATTCCCCTTTAATTATTCGATTCTCGACATGGTGAGCATTGAAACGACTACTTCTCTAAATTAGATTCAACCTACGTTGGTGGGCAATCAATAGATTTAACATCTAATCAACATTAAGAACTAAGGGAACCCAATTTAGGAGTCTACTCGTATGGTGTGCATCTAATATTATCCTACCAAATAAATCCTATTGTTCTAAGAACAATTATGCTACTTATTTAGCCTAATCCCACGAGAAATGATGGAAGTACTAAATTAGCTATGAATTAAATTAACCTAGGGTGATCAAGCCTAAATTAACTAATCCAATTAATTAACCAAGACTAATTTGGAACCTTAGTGATTAATTATTAAAGTCTAAGTCTCACGAATTCGTTAAAGTGTGTGTTCCACATCTCGCCGGCCCCTAAAAGAATTAGCTAACAATACTGGTCCAACTGGGCTGTTCCTAAGACGCGGTTCAGGTGTAAGGGGAGGGTGAATACACCTGATTACAAATTTCTCTCAAACGCGAAGTCAGCTCTAGCTGAGTTTGCTACTGAACTGAGTCAGATAGCCAAATATACTTCAAATCGCGTGGGCAGAAAATCTTCTACTGAGTTTAGCTCTACTGACTTGAGTCAGTCTAACAGTCGTTCAGTATCAGAGTGTGTGCGGAAGTGCAGGCACTAAGAAACATCTCGGTTAGAAAACATCGATTTTTATGCTGAGTTTGTGAAATACAGTTTGTATGCAGTATGATCAGTTAGATAAAATAGTAAATCAACACAACAATTTTTAAAGTGGTTCGGACACGCTGGGTCCTACGTCTACTGTACTGGCCAAAGCAGGATACTTGTTATATTTATACTGAGCAAGTCTCAGTTGGTCTGTTCACTGGACAGACGCGAACCTTGAAGTTTATACTGAGCAAGTTCTCAGTGATCTGTGCGCGAGACAGATTCTCTACTTATAGTCATAGTGACTTTACAAAGGGCTCAAACTTGAAGAGTTTGAGTCTTCTCCAACTAAAAGGAAGTTCTAACAAATAAGAACGGTTTCACAAGGATGTGAACTTCCTCGAGGTTTCTAAGCTAAAGATATTACAATGAGCTTGCTTAGATAAGAGAAGGGGAACAAGATAAAACTCTAAGTGACGAACTAAAGGTGTTCTTCAATGGATGCTAGTTCTTCACTGGATTCTGCTTGAGATTGCTAAGAGTTTGTGCATAGAAAGCTTGGGTTCCCAGTGTCGTCTCTGCATGGCGACTTCTCTTATTTATAGGCATCGATGGTGAATAGATCCGTTGGAGAGGGCTCTAGATACGTGTCGAAGCAACAAGGAAAACGGCTCCTTTAATTTGAACGTTGTCGAGCTGGTACACTGTAGAGATTCTCCTCTTTTTGAGTTTCAGAGCATCTTTTGTCAAAGTAGATGGTCGTTGTCGGCTCCTTATTGGTCGAGGTAGATTGGCAGTTGAGACTTGTCAAACATCACGGTTGACTTCCTCTGAATCCTCGAACCTGCAACTGCCCACTAACGTTCTTCTGAGCTTTCAGTGCATGGGCACAAATTCCTAGGCAGATTCAGCTGGAGGTTGCTGTCCAACTGACTTCTTCGATCCTGAGTTCTTCAGCTGAGTGAGGTCTTCTACTGAATCCTGCAGCTACTGAACTCTGTCCTACTGATTCTAACAACTAAACTCTGTCCTACTGAGTTCTAACAACTGAACTCGACTAGGCTATAGATACGAAGGTATAATATTCAGCTGGGGTTTTGGGATCTATCAAATCTATCCAAGTCTATCAAGACTATCGGATCTACTGATTCATCTACTGAATCCTTATCCCAACAATTTCCCCCTATTTGATGATGCCAAAACCTATTACATCTTCTATCATAGAAAACATGCTTAGGTTAAGACTAATAGCTACTGAGCAAAATATCTATTACAAGAGAAAGCCCCAATCAACAAATACAGCTGACTAAGATAAAGAGAATGAGAATCAGAGCAGTCACAAGTAAAGAATATCAAAGCAAACTTATGATCATGAGGTTATACATCAGAACCAAACTATGACAGTTAAGAATAGCTGAATGAATTAGAGCATATGACTATAGTTAACATATTTAACATGCTGACATGTATCAGAATTTCAGATCATAACAAGTTCGGCACAAGGTTGATACAAATATTCTATGTTTAGAATAGATCATATAGTAGCTAATCATCAAATGTAATTTCAGCATATATCAGTTATCTTCCTAAGATGCAAGTTCCCCCTAAGAAACAATTTCCCCCTATTTCTCCCTTTTCTATTACATCATAAAAGAGTTCTTCCCCCTAAGAGTAAGTCATATATCAGAGAAGAGTAAGATAAACACAGTTAGTCAGTAGGAAAAGATTCTAAGGCAGATAAGCATATAAGTCACATAGGTCAGATAAGATAAGTTAAGAGCTGATCACTGAAGTGATCAGCCGTGCTGAAAAGTAAAGAAAAGCCTTAAAGACAATTAGTTATTGTCAGGGCCAAAAGTGCGATACTGTCATATATGATAGAGAATTACATTACAATGACAAGCTATCACTAGAAGCTAGACTAGGAAGAGAAGATCAGCTGGGCTTCTGCTTCTTGAACTACTGCATCCTTGCCCGAAAGTCTGCTGACTTCTTCTCTGGGAGCTTAAGGCTATAGCTCTTGTAAACACGTTTCCTCAGGGCCTTGATCTCAGCCAAGTCATCTGCATAATCTTCTCTCAGACCTCTGCTGCATATGGCGTTCTCGATCTCTTCTTCTATCTCCTTTTTGCACAGATTACCTTCATGCGTCATGAGAGGAGGTCGAGTCTGAAAGGGATGTGCCTTCACCGGTTGACCCATCTGGTCAAGCAGAGTCTGAATCTTAGCTAGGAGCTAGACTCATGGTGGTCAGTAGATCTTTGAATTAAGTGTCTTGATCAGAAGTAGGATCTACATCACCAATCCTCCACACATGGAATCTTTGATAAATTCCACCATCATCTGCTCCCACTGCTGGTTGAGCTTGAGAGGCACCCAGTCGTAAGTTCTTTTATAGGTAATGCGCTTCACCTGACTCAGGGCCTCTCTAGTCCTGAAGAAGCGGGAGGTACGAGGGATACTCCTATCCTTCACAGGTACCCTCTCCCTGGCTTCTTTCTTAGTACACAGTCTGAGGGCTTCTAGGTCAGCCAGCCGAATCCTCTCTCGCGTTGCAATGATCTTCCTAGCCTCAGCTGTCCTGTCCAAGGCCCTCTCCATAGTGTCCCAGATTTCCTTCATCTCATGTTCTTGCTCTTTGGAGGGAACATAGGAGGGAACATGAGGTTCCTCTGACTCAACAGGTGATTGAGATTTGGATAGAGAACCTGAGGCTCCGCCCTACTGGTCAGTCTTGGACTTCGCGATTCTTCTTTGCGGCGATCGCCGAGCTACGGACTGCTGACCTAGTCTGCTTAGATCGCGGAGAGCGAATCTGAAATCATTTCTTCTTAGCAGCAGGCTTATGCTTAGCCTCTTCTTCTGCTAGTTCCCTCGCGAACTTTTCATCAAAAGCTATCTGTTCTTCTCGCGAGTGGAACTTGAGCTTCTTCTAAGCTTTAGGAGGGCTAGGATCATCAAGTACCTTCCCTTTGCCTTTGATATCTTGCTCAGGTGCGGGAGAAGGTAAGCCTTCAACAAGCATATTTTCCAGATAAGTTGTTACCTTCGCCACCGCTTGCTCAGTGGCTCCTTTAGCTGCCGGCACAATGGCCTTCTCAGCTGTTGAGCTCTATCCGCCCTGCTGCAGCTGCTCTTCAACTTTTAGAATTGATTTCAGCTGAGCAGCTCTCGACCCTTCCCCCTTTTTCGCATCATCTAAGAGGGTGGCCAGGGCAGTGACCTTCTTGGTCAATTCTCCTACTGAGTCCTTGACAGAGAACATACCAGTTAGGGGTGTAAGTGGTTCCGCTCCGAACCGCGAAACCGGTCGGACCGAACCGAACCAAACTAAAAAATGTGGTTCGGTTAGGTTTCGCGGTTTGGTTCGGTTTATTTTTTTAGAAACCGTTTACATTCGGTTCGGTTCGCGGTTTCAAGAATTTTTGAACAGTTCGAACCGAACCGAACTAATATCCTATTTTTTAATTTTTTTTATTTAGTATTTGTCTTTCTTATATGAGAGTCTTGTTGGATTTAGATACTAGATTTAAGTTTAGATCAATTCTATTCTATACAAATGAAGAGAAAGGAGTAACAACTCTATACTTATGAGTTCAAAATGAGTGACATCTTATAAACTATTATTCTTGCATTATTTAAGATTTAAAAAATAAATAAAAAAATAAAAAAGTGAACCGATGAATCGAACCGAACCGAACCATTTATAAGCGGTTCGGTTCGGTTCGGTTCCGATATTAAAAAATCCATCAAACCGAACCGAACCGAACCATTTCTATGTGTTTGGTTCGGTTCCTAAAATACATAAAATGTCAAACCAAACTGAACCGTTACACCCCTAATACCAGTAGCGATGTCAGTAGCGACATCCGTGTAAGACTCCCACTACTGTCATGCGCTTGATCAATTGCCTTCAGCAACGCATCTTTCGACTTATCGAACTTGGTCAGGTAGTCTTGCACAGCGGTAGAGGCATTCTCCTCTATCGTATTGCATGAGGCATGCTGCTGAGTCAGTGCCTTGGAGACACTCTCAGTTGTGAAGTTATTCCTCTCCTCCACTGCCTTTTGTACTCGACCTGTTACAGTCGCCACTTCCACAGTAAAAGTCTTGGCGAGCGACTATATAATTTTTTGGAACTGAGCGTTCAGGTCTGTCTTCTGAGCAGCCATTACCTTCGCGAGGATCTCATCAACATTCACAGCGGTTGGGGTGCTGATCCTCTGCACTTCTACTGTCAATCCGGTCAGTGACTTTGTCTTTGTCTCCGTGAACCTGCTCCATGTTTTGCTCACATCATCGGCGAGGTTGCGGTTCTCATGGGCCTGTCACTTTATGACCTTATTTATGGACTCTGTGGAAATGTCCTTTATCTCAGTAGATTGATATCTGTGCTTCAGGGGCTGAGATGAGGACGGAGTTCGAACGATCGCACCTGATGTAGAAGGTGGTGGTGGTGGCTGATCGTCCTTGGGTATGTCCTTACCTTCAGCAGATCCACCCACATCTGCATCCTTAGGCGGCTGAGGAGGTGAAGGAGCTGGAGACGGAGGAGGCTGAGTAGAGGGTGCCTCAGCTCCTTCAGTCCGATTGTGCAGCATCATCAACATGACTGCACGAAGATCCTCCAGGGAGGAGATATCAGCTGACTCTTCGTAGCCAATCTCCTCCTTCAAGGTTTGCTCCTCCTCCAGCAAGGTAGATAGGGACTTGACCCTGATGGTCTCCTCCAGCAGGTCCCACTCCAGAAATCGGATCCGCATTTGCGTCCTTGCCCGGACCGCGATATCTATGAGATCGGGGTACGACCCGATCTCAGGTATCTCTTCAGCTACCTCGTCTGTGGCCTTCAGACGGGCGTTTCAGACTGAAAGAGGTACTGAGGAAATCTAAGATGTTTGGGTGTCAGCCTGAGTCTCCGGCTGAGTTTCCTCAATGAAGACCGTCTGAACCTTGTCTCTTATCGTGATGTTGTGCTTGCCCAACCCTGAGTCCTCTATAGAGATAGGAGAGGAGGGTGGCACTTCTGAGACAGGCTTCTTCAGCGTCTTCGGTCTCTTCGCCTAAATAGGGGTAGGAGACTGAGCAATCTCCATGGGGCGCTTAGCAGCTGGGCCATTCCCTATAGACTTTTCGACTGAGGCAGTCGTTGTGAACTTCATCAGTTTCACATCGAAGTAGAAAGAATTAGCAAAGGAGACGTTCCGGGGTAGCTTGTCTTTGATCATAATGGAGACTTTCGTTCCATAGAGCAGCTTCCCCTTCTGGCCTAGCTGCATTCCTTTCTTGGCATCGACAAATTTCTGGGACTGAGCCTTAAACTCAGCCCGGAAGAATGCATTCCAGTTCACTTTTGTTGCGTCCACTATGTCCATCATCACCTGGATGCGGATCCTGCTGAGTTGGTTGTACGAGCCGGTAGAACTCGTCAGTATGTGGTTGACCACGTACGCCAACCCGCAGTATTCAGGCAGCAGCTGGTTCTTGGGGAACGCTGCCTTGAATACGCAATCCAAAAGGCCGCTGAATCGGCAGAGATAACGATTAATCTCCGCCTCCTTGTAATGAGCAACTGAGGATACTTCATCAGCAAGGCCAAAGCCGGCATGGAGGCTTTTCGAGATGTCAATCTTAATAGCCCTGTCCTCCCAATTATTGGTGAGGACCTCTCTCTTCACAATGACAGAAGCGATGTCATTGGAATCGTCATCTTCATGGAGGTTGAGGAAGAACTTCGCGACTTGACGAGGAAGAAGATGGAGCAGAGCACGCGAGAGGATCGAAAGCAGACCCGATCTCTCCAAGGCGTCAAATACAGGCGCCATGCAATCTACCCCACATGTTCTCACCGAGAGAACAGGTTGGAACCAGACTCTCTTCCCGAACATAATATCTTCTATATCGAGGGGAATGATGATGTATGTGATCGAAGTAAGAGCCATTGTATATGACTGAAATCTGCAAAAACAAATATTAGTATATTGAAAAAAAGGGATATATATTCGCAGATTCAGTATAAGAATATCTTACCGAAGAAGAAGTGCTAGAGAGCAATAGATGTCTAAAATGCAAGTATGAGTAAATTTGTAGAGAGCACTTGTTCTTCTTTAATGGCGGAAAAGTAAGGCTTGTTAGAGATGACTGGGTATATGTACTAAGATTTGAATCTAAGGCGGTTTCAGCTGAACGACTGAGATTAATCAGGTTTAAAACAGTGAACGGCTCAAATTAGATGTTATAGTATGTTATGATTACTGTGCCGCCTATAATCTCGCCTACTTATCTCTAACGCATAAGTGGTAAGGTGATATGACATGCATTAAATGCGCCGCAGTCAGGTTTATGGAATGTCGTGTATTTAATGAAAATGACATCATCAGTTGAATACGATGAACATTAATGGCGAGAAATAAATTCTATGACATGCTGAATCACCAAAAATTGAATTTAATACTCGTAACCTGTCAGCTGAACATCGTAGTCAGCTAATACCACGTTTGACGAATACTGAGTATTCAGCTGTACTGAATATGGATTCCCCCTGACTCAGTACTCCTCAGGATCATCTACTGAATCGTATCAGTGGGATCCAAAAGACCTTGTTCTACTGAGAGATCATTGAATTTGGTCTCAGCTAGAGGTTTGGTCAGGATATCAGCTCTTTGCTTATCGGTGTGGATCTTCTCCATTCTGATATCCTTTTTCTCGACATGATCTCTGATGAAGTGATGACGAATGTCCACGTGCTTGCATCTTGTATGTAGAACTGGATTATGAGTGATTGCAATAGCACTAGTACTATCGCAGTAGATCGGCACTTCATCTTGATGAATGTCGTAGTCTCTCAGCTGTTGTCGAAGCCACAGTATCTGTGCGCAACAGCTTCCGGCAACCATATATTCAGCTTCAGTAGTGGATGTTGCTTGTTGCTACTGAGTGTTGTTTCTTTGAAAACCACGATATGAGCTTGCTACTGAGGAACTGACAAGTTCCTGAGGTTGACTTTCTGTCGATTCGGCAACCTGTAGAGTCAGCATCAGAATAACCAGTTAGTTCAAAGTTATCATCAGCTGGATACCACAATCCAACATTAGGTGTTCCCTTCAAGTAACGAAGAATTCTCTTCGCTGAATTGATATGACTCTTCTTGGGATTCGCCTGAAATCGCGCGCATACACCTATAGCATAAGTTATATCAGGTCTGCTGACTGTAAGATATAATAAAGAACTAATAATAGCACGATAGTCAATAGAGTTAATAGATACTCCCTCTTTGTCAAGATCAATCTTGAGATTTGTGTTCATGGGTATTTTGACTGACTTGCTGGATTCGCAGCCGAACTTCTTGATGAGATCTCTAGTATATTTTGCTTGATTAATGAATATTCCCTTCTTTGATTGCTTGACTTGAAGTCCAAGGAAATAATTCATTTCTCCCATCATCGACATTTCAAACTTTTCTTTCATCATCTGCTCAAATTTCTGACACATAGTCAGATTTCTTGATCCAAAGATAATATCGTCCACGTAGATCTGCACCAGTAGGATGTCTTTGCCTGACTTGATACTGAATAGGGTGCGATACACTGTTCCTTTTTGAAAACCTTTCTGAAGTAGAAAGTCTGAGAGGGTATCGTACCAAGCCTTGGGTGCTTGTTTTAACCCATACAAAGCTTTCTTAAGTCTGTAAACCTGATGTCCCTGCTGAAAGCTGGGCGGATGTTCAACGTAGACTTCTTCCTTCAGTACGCCGTTCAGGAAAGCTGACTTCACATTCATTTCATAGACTGTGAACTGCTGATGTGTTGCATAGGCTAGGAATAGACGAATAGCTTCCAATCTTGCGACTGGGGCGAATGTTTTGTCAAAATCTATCCCTTCTGACTGACAATATCCTTTGGCAACGAGTCGAGCTTTGTTCCTGACGATGACGTTGTTTTCATCACGCTTGTTCTTAAAGACCCACTTCGTTCCTATCACGTGCTGGTGTCGAGGTCTGTCAACAAGCTCCCATACGTCGTTTTGCATGAACTGATTCAGCTCTTCTTGCATGGCAGAGATCCAATTAGCATCATTCAGTGCATCCTCTATTGTCTGAGGTTCTTCAGTTGACAAGAAGCATGAATACAAGGCACTTTCTCCTTGACAGAATTTGGATCGTGTCTTGACGCTAGCTGAAGGATCTCCTATGATAAGATCTGAAAGTGAGCATCTAGCCATGAGCGACGACGTCTTGTTATTTCATCTGGAATTGTTTCAGTACAAACAGTAGGAGTATTAGGAATTTCGATGAGTAGTGCGTTTCGTGTGCGAAGTAATTCAGTAACAAGGGTTGGATCTACTGAGTCACCAGGTTCAGGGGCATTCAGCTCAGGAACATCAAAAGTTCCCCCTGAGTTGTTATTTTCAGTAGAGGTCTCAGTTACCATATCGGTTTCCTCATCGACCATAATTACCTGGGATTGATTCTGTTTGTTAGAATCAATCTCCTCAGCTACATTGCTTGTCGGGTGCTGAAGATCATCGTTTGAATCATTATCCCAACAAAGCTGGATCTTTTCAGTATTGTCTTTTAAGCTTAGATCTTGTAGCTTGCTTGTGACCTCTTCAGCTTCTGGATGAGAGTTTGACTTCCTATACTCAGATAAATTCATCAAATACAGCATGGGGGCTTTCCTCCACGCAAAGGGTCCGGTAGTTAAAAACCCTGAAAGCTTTGCTGACCCTGGAGTATCCTAAGAAGACTCCTTGGTCTGACTTACTTTCAAAAACCTTTAACTAGTCCTTTCCATTATTGTGGATAAAGTACGGACAACCGAAGATATGAAAATGCGAAATTGAAGGAATTTTCCCTTTCCACGGCTCATAAGGTGCCTTCATGTGCATCTGAGTCAGTAGTGAACGGTTCTGAGTGTAGAAAGCTGTGTCAGTAGCTTCTGCCCAGAACTTCAACGAAAGACCTGAGTCTGCGAGTAGCGTCCTTACTGCTTTTTTAAGTGTTCTGTTCTTTCTTTCAGCAAGTCCGTTCTGCTGAGGCGTGCGTGCAGCTGATGTTTCATGTTCAGTGCCTTCAACCTCATAGAATTCTCTTAGCATTGAGTTCAGAAACTCAGTTCCACGATCTGAGTATATCTTCTGAATCTTGATATCCTTTTCGACGCTCAGCCGCTTCAGTAGTTTCGATAGCTCAACTTTGACGTCCGACTTGTTGGCGATGAATATCACCCAAGTATATCTCGAATAGTCATCAACGACCACAAGAGCATACTTCTTTCCTCTAATCGTAACTGGATTGACTGGCCCAAATAAATCCATGTGTAGCAGTTGAAGGATTCCATCAGTGGAAGGCGACGGAGTAGGCGGGTTGCTTGACTTCCTTTGCTTTCCCTTCAGACATGCTTCACAATTTTTGTATCTTTTGAATACTTCGTTGGGCAATCCTTTGACTTTAGCATCGCGAGCTAGCTTGTTCATTGTTTTGAAGTTCAGATGACTCAGTCGTCTATGACACAACCATGATGTTTTGTCATCTGACCCCGTGTATGCTAGCAGGCAAGCTTTAGGTTCAGCGGTATTCCATTCAGCATAATATATGTTTCTTCGCCGTGATCCTGATAACAAAGTTTTTCCTGTAGATATGTTTATTCGTCGCGATCCTGATAATACAGTTATCATAAAATTGACTGACAGAAAGGAGATTATATTGAAGTCCTTCAACATAAGATACCCTAGGAACTACTGCAGCTCCTATTTTCAGTGTTGTGTATCCCCTTGTGTAGCCTTTGGAGTTGTCACCGAACTCAATTCTGGCTCCATCTTGCTGAACATAGTCGGTCAGTAGACTCTTATGATGTGTCATATGTCTTGAGCATCCACTGTCAACAATCCAAGGGTCATGTTGCACCTACAAAACAAAAATAGATTCAGGTACCCTTTGGGTTCAGCTTGGGTCCTTAATGGTTAGATTTTAGGATCCAAATTTGTCTGACAGCCCTGGTGGCTTCAGAAGAATTCAGACTTCTTCTGCCCTTGTTGTCAGTAGTCTGCTCCACTGAACTCGGAGTAGCTGACTTCTTAGTCTGTTGTGGTTCAGCTTTCTTCTTCTTCTTCTGAACCTTAGGGCCTTTGACTCTTGGCTCATAGTAATATGATCCATACTGAGCTAGGTGAGTCAGTAGTTGGTGGTCATATTGTTCAGCCCACCTGACCTTCTTGGTTCCCCCTGAGTTTGATCTTGGTGTCTTAGGGCTTGAATCATGGGTCGTCTTCCTATTGATGGACTGAGGTGCTTGTATCTTCTGCTTATTCTTTGCTTGAGGGGATGTATAATCAGCATGTTGAGTTATCCCCTGGACAAACCTATCAGTCAGCTTGTTGGAGCTCTTCTGTCCTGAAGTGGAGGCTTCATATGTGTAGCCAAGTCCTTCTTTGCTGGCATGTAGCCTCTGTGCTCGTAGAAGCTTCTCCAACTTCTCCTTTGCTCCAATATACTGCTCCGTCATCAAGATTCTCCATACTTCATCACTTTTTCTTAGAGCTTCATGCCCAGATTTGGCTTGTGCGAGAGTCTCCTTGAGATTAGCAATTTCAGTCTCTTTCTCAGCGATGTCTTTGGTCAGCACTGAGATCTGTGCTTCTTGATCATGAGACTTAGTCATTAGAGAGTTAATCTCTTCCTTCAGTCTCTGAACAAGTCCTTCAGACTCAGTAGAGTCCTGACTTCTCTTTGAAAGTCTCTGATTTTCTACTTTCAGGATTTCCATCTCCTGAATGGTCTTGGTGAACTGCTGGCTCATCTGAATCTGCTCTTCCAGGAAATCTTCGTATGCAAGAACCATGTCTAGAGGTTCTTCTGCAACAGAGCTAGTGTCGTGTGTGCCAGGTGAAGAGGGCATATAATGGGTTCAGGATTTACCTCAGCCTCTTCTCCGGCCATCAAACACAGTTCAGCTTCTTCAGTCTCGATTGCCATAAATGCAGCATCGTCGTCGGACGATTCCATGAACAGTTCATCATCACTTGAGCAATCGGACAACTCTCCAGCTATGTAGGCTTGTCTCTTTTTCACGAAGTTGTCGCTTTTGGCTTGCCTTTCAGCTCTTTTTGTTGCTGAGAGTTCAGGACATTCATACTGGTAGTGTCCTAGTTTCTTACAGTTGTAGCATGCTGAGGTTCTGCCTTCCCTTATGGGTGTATCCTTATGTTCCACTGGGGCGGCTTCAGCATTCCTGCAATCAGGTAGAGATTTAAATTAACTATTCGAGCGATGATTATCTCTCTTACCTTGAAATTTCTGGGAAGCCTTTTTCATCTTCCGTCTGAACATGTCTTTCTCCTTCTGGTATTTCACCGTGAGGAGAGCATACTTCTCAGCCAAGTTGTTAGCAGTGGTCACTGAACTTCCGGCTGAATGGCTTGTTGCTGAGGGACTTGCTCCGGGAGTGCTTGTTGATGCCTTATAAGCATGTCCATTGGCAGTTCAGCTTCAGCACCGGGGGTGTGTGGTAGGTTGAACTCGAACTCCTCTGCTTTAAGTTCTGAAAAGATATAGTTAGGAGTAACAGAATTCAAGTCAGTTCTCCTCATACACGTAGCAAAAGAATACCACTTGGGTCTACTAAGAGCCCGTAGAATTTTGGTGTTGGTCTCCTTGTTGCTGAATATCTTCCCTAGTCCGTTGATGATGTTGATTTGATTCATAAATCGTACGCTGAAATCATCTATGGACTCCCCTGGTAGCATAGCGAATGCCTCGAGTTTCTGCAGCTCCAACTCCAGTTTGTTTTCTTTAATCTGTGGAGTTCCTTGGCTCAGCACTACAAGAGCATCCCATAGCTCCTTAGCTATCTTGCAGTCGTGCACCCTCCCGAGATAAGAGTTACTGAGTGTCATCAGTATAGCATTGCGAGCGACTCGGTTGAGGTTGTGTAGTTTCTTCTCTTCAGGAGTGAAGAGGCTCTTGTCCTTCGCAACTTTAGGTCTAATTTTGGCACCGCCTGCTCCATCTACTACAAGTTCGACTGAGTCGACCATCAAAACAATAGAGCCTTTCCCCAGAACATCAGTGATGCTGTCGTGCAGCGAAGTCAGATGCGCCTCCATCCTTACGCGCCATATTGCATTGTTTTCAGTAGAGAACATTGGCACAGTCCTAATACCTGAAATATCAGCCATTAAAAAATACAGGGTATATGATGCTCTAAAGAGATACAAGATGCAGAGAAAGCGGGTTTTCTAGGATCTTTGTTCGAGATAGACCAGTTTCAGAGAACAATGATCTGTTAAGAACACTGAGCTCTGATACCAATTGTTGGTCCTGAGACGTGGTTCAGGTGTAGAGGAGGGGGGGGGTGAACACACCTGAATAAAAATTTCTCTCAAACGCGTAGTCAGCTCCAACTGAGTTTGCTACTGAACTGAGTCAGATAGCCAAATATACTTCAGACCGCGTGGGCAGAAAATCTTCTACTGAGTTCAGCTCTACTGACTTGAGTCAGTCGAACAGTCATTCAGTATCAGAGTGTGTGCAGAAGTGTATGCCCTACGAAATATCTCGGTTAGAAAACACCGGTTTTTATGCTGAGTTTGTGAAATATAATTTGTATGCAGTATGATCAGTTAGATAAAACAGTAAATCAACACATCCATTTTTAAAGTGGTTCAAACACGTTGGGTACTACGTCCACTGTCCTGACCAAAGCAGGATACTTGTTATATTTATACTGAGTAAGTCTCAGTTGGTCTGTTCACTGGACAGACACGAACCTTGAAGTTTATACTGAGCAAGTTCTCAATGATCTATGCGCGAGACAGATTCTCTACTTATAGTCGCAGTGACTTTACAAAGGGTTCAAACTTGAAAAGTTTGAGTCTTCTCCAACTAAGAGGAAGTTCTTACAAATAAGAACGGTTTCACAAGGATGTGAACTTCCTCGAGGTTTCTAAACTAAAGATATTACAATGAGCTTGCTTAGATAAGAGAAAGAGAACAAGATAAAACTCTGAGTGACAAACTAAAGGTGTTCTTCAATGGATGCTAGTTCTTCACTGGATTCTGCTTGAGATTGCTAGGGGTTTGTGCATAGAAAGCTTGGGTGCCCGGTGTCGTCTCTACATGGCGACTTCTCTTATTTATAGGCGTCGATGGTGAATAGATCCGTTGGAGGGGGCTCTAGACACGTGTTGATGCGACAAGGAAAGTGGCTCCTTTAATTTGAACTTTGTCGAGCAGGTACACAGTAGAGATTCTCATCTTTTTCAGTTCTAGAGCATCTTTTGTCAGAGTAGATGGTCGGCTCCTTATTGGTCGAGGTAGATTGGCAGTTGAGACTTGTCAAACATCAAGGTTGACTTCCTCTGAATCCTCGGACCTGCAACTGAAGTGTCTTTCCCACTGACATTCTTCTGAGCTTTCAGTGCATGGGCACGAATTCCCGGGCAGATTCAGTTGGAGGTTGTTGTCCAACTGACTTCTTCGATCTTGAGTTCTTCAGCTGAGTGAGGTCTTCTACTGAATCCTGCAGCTACTGAACTTTGTCCTACTGAGTTCTAACAACTGAACTTGACTAGGCTATAGATACGAAGGTACAATATTCAGCTGGGGTTTTGGGATCTCAAATCTATCCACGTCTATCAAGACTATCGGATCTATTGATTCATCTACTGAATCCTTATCCCAACATGGGCAGACAGATGACTGAACTAGGCAGAATATTAAACATGCTGAATTTCAGTTCAGTAAACTTCCACTCAGTACAACTGAATGTCAACACTACTTCCATTCAGTTCTGCTAAATAGTTTAGTTCAACACCACTATCGCTCAACACCGGTGAGTTTTGAAATTACCATGCACAAAAATTATAACAACTTGATGAATGGAATTAAAACACAAACGCAACTGAAATTAAAACTGAATAATTAAAAGTACCAGTTCGTAGAATCCAAATCATCCAACGATAGACAATATTGAAATTTTCAGTCTAAACTAAGAAACAAAACCAGGATAGTGAACTACTCCTGTTGAGTTCAGTGAACTACTCTTGTTGAGTTCAGTTCCACTGACTCCTTTCAGTATACTGCTCCTGTTGAGTCCAGTATCACTGAGTCTTCTACTTCTGGTACTGAGGCAGGTAATCTACTGAGCGCCTGAACCAGATGAAGAGTGTCTATTGAGTCTGAAACCTCAGAGACAGAACAAAACAGGTTACAACTGAATGGTTCATCAGCCAAGATAGGGTTTTGGGATCTTCAAATCTTCAGTAAATATTCAGAGCACATGGCTACTGAGTTATGTCTCAACTGTTTGTGAGAAGACTGAATCATCTCCCAACATTTTCTCCCTATTTGATGATGCCAAAACATAACACTATGACTTATCAGAAACAGAGCTCTTTACAAGTATTACAAGTAGAGTTATTGGAGTTGTTCTTCAAGTCCTAGACTACTGAGGGAGTCAGGGAAGAAATATCAGAACTTATACAGAAACTAATCAACAATTTCCCCCTTTCTAACAACATTTTCCCCCGTCAAAGTAATCTATCAGAATCTAACTAAGCAAAAACTGACAGAATATATAAGATATACTCAGTGAGTGTGTGAGTCAGTAATCACTTGAGTGATTCTGTGTCTTAAGCATAAAAAAAAGGGCCATATAGACAATAAGGAATTGTCAGGGCCAATAACAGTGATGATTTTATATATATGAAGAATTTCAGTACAAGTACATCAACTACTATACTAAGGAGAGACAGAACAGAATAAAAAAAATACAAGAAATACAGAAGCTAACAATCATCTGAACTGCTTGATCCTGTCTTTGAAGTCCTTTGATTTAGATTCAGGAAGGGGCAGTCCATAAATCCTATATGTGATCTTCCTCAGCTTCAGTATCTCTGCAAAGTCAGTTGGATCATCTTCTTCTAAGCATTTGGCTTGAGCAGCATCCTTGATCTCTTTCTCAATAACTCCATAGTGAACAGAGCCATCTAACTTCAGTGGGGGCAGCATGATTCTTGGAGCTGGGACTCTGACATCAATCTTGTCTGCAATGGCCTTCTGAACTCTGGCAAATATTTCTACGTCGGCCCTCAGAAGCCTTTCAGCAAATGCGACAGACTTGTGCTTTTCAGGCCAGTGCCTCCAGAAGTAGTATCTCTTTATGTAATCAGCCTTCAGTGACTCCCACTTTTGAGTTCTTTCCCAAGGCATCCATTCATCAACTCTTGGCCATCTGTGGAGTTTGAGATCAGTAGGTTTCCTGAATCGTCTGTATCTGTAGGGAATGTCTGCTTTTTCAGGAATCCTCTGACTTGCTTCTTTTTCAGCTTTCTGCCTCAGAGCTTCTATGTCTGCTAGTCTGAGCCTTTCTCTAGCTGCTTCTATCTGTCTTGCTTCTTCTCCTCTATACAGATACCTCTCCATCTGAGCCCAAATCTCTTGCATCTCAAGATCTTGTTCCTTAGAAGGGACATAGGAGGGTACATGAGGTTCTTCTTCTGAATCAGCAGGTGTTGTGGATTTTTCTTTCGAAGTGCCCTACTGACTAGCTGTCTGTTGTTGTTCCTTTTCCCTCTCCTTTTCTTTATCTGCCTCATCTCTCAGCTTCGAGTTCGGGAGGCGATGCGGGTCCCGATCTTTCTTCCACTCTTGGAGCCTTAATCTTGCCTTTGGCTGGCTTCTTCTTTGGCTTATTAGCAGCCTCAGCCTCAGCAATCTCTCTTGCCAATTTTTCATCGGCAGCAATCTGAGCTTCTTTCTCCAGAGTAACATACCTCTAAGGTCCTTTCTTTTTAGAGGGAGGGGTTGGAAGCGTCAGAATCTTCTTACCTTTGCCTGCAACTGGAGGAGGCAGAGGAACCTCTTCCTCTTCAGACTCCTCGTCGGCGTACTCAGTAACCTCCTTGATTATGTCAGATGGAGTTTGGGTTGCCTGAGTAGCAACGTCTTTGGGTCCTGAGCCGCTTGGGCCGGTCTCAGCAAACACTACATCGCCTGCTACTGAGACACCCTGGGCCTCGCCAGACTGAGTTGAGGGTCCAGTAGGAGCAGTCTGCTGACTTTGAGTTGCTCCTGCCACTGTCCTCACTCCTTTTGGTACCTTCAGTACCTTTCCTTCCTGTATCTTTCCTTTTCCTTCCCCCTTTTTGGCATCAACAAATAAGCCAGGGGTGGGAATAGATACCTTCCTGTCCAGACTTTTGTAAGCTGCTGCTAGATCGTCCAAGGCAGATTGCCGCTTAATCAGTCGTTCATGCAGCTCGTTCCTCTCTTCAGTGAGTTGATCGCTATATTTCTTGTGAGAAGCGTCTGCTGCTGTCTGGAATTCCTGCAACTGTTTATCCACTCTCTCTTCTATGGCCTTTTGAATAGATTGGAGCCTGATGTCTGAGGCCTGAGAGATGGAGGAGACTGATTCAGTGTGAGTTTTCTGTGCGGCCTTATAGTCTTCAAGAAGTTGGGCTTGGCCAGCCTGAATTATCTTCTGTTGCTCATCGAAGTCGGCTCTTTGTGCGGCGAGTGCATTGTTCAGAATACTGGAGAAATCAAGGACAGGTGAGTTCTGAATGGATGTCCTGAGTCCCTTGATTTCAGCACTCTGAGCCTGAGTGGTCTGCCTCCACGTCTTGTGGACGGCGCGGGCGAGGAGTCGGTTCTGAGTCCCTTGACTCCTCAGGGCCCTGGCCACTGACTTTGAGCATCAGCTTCTCGGGCTAGGCGCTACCTCGATAGCAGATTCAAGTAGCAGCTCAAATGGATCTGCTGACTTCGAGGTACCAACCGCCGACTGTCCTGGACCAAGGATGCTGAGAGGCAATTCAGCAGTAGATGTGGGAGCATCCTTGTCCAGTTGAGTTCACTCATCAGGCTTCTCAGGGCCTGAATCACGGGGTGGGTCCTGACCATCGGGGTCAGACCCATCTGAGGGTGCCGATGCTGAAATGGGTTGGTGGTCGTTCAGCATGGCTAGCATGGCAGCCCTCAAGTCTTCTAAGGAGCAGACGTCGGATGGCTCTGAGTAGCCAATCTTGCTCATTATCAGTAGCTCCTCCTCGTGGAGCTGTTCACAGGAGTGGTGTTTGATGAGACGGTTCAGATTGTGCCACTCCTGGAACCGGATCAGCATGTGGAGCCTAGCCTGCCTTGCCAGTAGAATGAGGTCAGTGTGGCTGGCTATATTCGGGATCCTTTCAGCAACCTCTCGGGAGGCTCTGGATTGAAGAGTTGAAGCCTCTATCCCGATGGATTCTGCTTCAGAAGCAGTCTCTGAATCTTCAACTTCTATTGGAGACGGCTGCTTCTTAGCAGAAGGTATTCTGCTCAGTGGAGGGATATCCAAGGGGCTCTGAGATGGTGGAATAGATTCAGCTTGGACCCCTTGGTCCACTGTCTCGTCACGCTCAGTGGAGACGGCCTTCTCCACTGACGGAGTCTTCTCGGATGACTCAGATTCATCCCTCAGTTGCAGAGGAGGTTCAGCAACTACTGCCTCTGGCACTACCTCCGGTACGACCTCACTAACTTTCTTCAGCCTCTTGGTCGGAGTTTTCGGAGTAGACTTAGGAGGGGACCTCTTCTTTGTGGGAGTGGAGGTCTTCTGAGCTCCGGACTTAGGATCAGCGAGCCCTGACCCTATCTGCTGAAGGGCCGCTGCCCTGCTCTGGAACCGAACTTTCTTCGGGTTGAAGTATTGTTTGTCAGCAAAAGTTATGCTGTCTGTTCCGCAGAAATCTTCTATCATCACCGATAACTTCAGTCCATATAATAGTTTTCCCTTCACAGCAAGGCGAAAACTTTTCTTGTCAAACTTCGCGGACTGCGTCATGAATTCTTTCAGAAAGAATTTGGTCCAGTTGATCTTTGCTCGATCGTGTATGGCCATCATAAGCTGAAGCTTCGGCCTAGACACCTGATCAAAGGACCCGACCTGACTCGTCAGCAGCTGAGTCACTATGTAGGCCAGTGCTCTGTACTGAGGAAGCATCGCATTCTTCGAAAATGCGGCTCTGAATGTAGTCGGCTTCCCGCAGAACTCAGATAGATATTCGTCCATCAGGTCGTCTTTATAAGCCACGGTGTTGAATCCCTCACTGGGGAGTTGGAAGCTTCTCTTAAGGGCTTCTCTAATCGACATCTGCTTGATCTCAGTAATGGCACGGGAGGGGTCGCCAAGTGAATGAACTATGTAGCGGCATCGGATGTCCCCATCAACTGATTCTGAGTTCAAATATAGCTCAGCTATCTGGCGCGGGAGGAAGAAGGATGGCTTCCTCGTCAGAAATCCTTCGAGGTCAGTCTCTCTGAGAGCATAGAATATCTCCTCCATGTAATCGAGTTCACAAACATCGAACTCCATCATGGGCTCGCACCAGACCCGATCCTTTTCAAGGATCTCTTGTATATCATCAGGAACGGTTACTTGAGTTCCTGTTATATTCAGTAATCTGCAAGAACAATAGATCAGTATCGACTAATAAAAAATATTAACATTAGCATATACGATACTGAATGATCATTGAAAGTTTACCAAAGATTTTTCTGAGAGTTTTTGGAAAAAGAGTTTTGCAAGGAGACAAGGATTTTCTCAGAAAAACTAGGGTTCAAAATTTATGCAGAGTAGAAATGGCGGTTTCTAAACTTTGAACGTGTATATATATGTTAAAGAAGATGAACAGTTAATTATCCACGGTTCAGTTTAAATTCGCTTTATGAAATGGACGGCCAGGATTTGATTTTATAAAATAGGCAATGATCAATTTAGCCGCCTAAGTCAAAATACAGTTATAAATAGCCAAAGTAGTAACTTGATACGACATGCATTAAATGCGCCGCAGAGTTCAGCATGCTTTACATAGAATGTCGTGTATTTAATGTAAACCGTTATATTAAATGACATTTTCTAAGGAAATACATTTTCTCAAACTGCAGACACATTTTCTAAGGAAATACATTTAATGTAAACCGTTATATTAATGTAAACCGTTATATTAAATGTCGTGTACATAACTTGATTGATGAACGTTCCCTTCTCAGATTGTTTGACTTGAAAGACGAGGAAATAGTTCATCTCTCCCATCATTGACATCTCGAACTTGTCCTTCATCATTTTCTCAAACTGCAGACACATGATGACGTTCTTCGAACTGAAGATTATGTCATCTACGTAGATTTGCACAAGTAAAATGTCGTCTTCCAGTCGAATGCTGAATAATGTGCGGTCTACTGTGCCTTTCTGAAAACCTTTTTGAAGAAGAAACTCAGATAGGGATCGTACCAAGCCCTGGGTGCTTGTTTTAACCCATACAGAGCCTTTCTGAGTCTGTAGACCTGATGTCCCTGCTGAAAGCCGGGAGGCTGTTCTACATAGACTTCTTCTTTCAGTACGCCGTTCAGGAACGCAGACTTCACATCCATTTGATAAACTCTGAATTTCTGATGTGTTGCGTACGCTAGGAATAGTCTGATTACCTCCAATCTTGCAATTGGAGCGAACGTTTCGTCGAAATCTATCCCTTCAGCTTGACAGTAGCCTTTTACCACGAGTCTTACCTTGTTCCTTACTATAACGTTGTTTTCATCTCACTTGTTCTTGAAGACCCATTTAGTTCCGATCACATGTTGATGTCGGGGTCTGTCAACAAGTTCCCAAACTTCATTTCTCGTGAACTGATTCAGCTCCTCCTGCATGGCTATGATCCAATCAGCGTCCTTAAGTGCATCCTCAACTGACTGAGGTTCTTCAGTAGACAAGAAGCAAGAACATAAGGTGCTTTCTCCCTGACAGAATCTGGATCTTGTCTTTACGCTTGCTAAAGGATCTCCAATAATCAGATCAGAAGTATGAGCGTCCAGCCACGATCTACGATGTTTCAACTCTTCATCTGAAATTTGCTCAACACAGATAGTAGGTGAGTTAGGCATTTCAGTTGTACTATTCTGAGATTGAAGTAATTCAGTTACAAGAGTATGAGCTACTGAGTCACCAGGTTCAGGGGCATTTAGCTCAGGAACATCATTTGTTCCCCCTGAATTATTATCCTCAGTAGAGGTCTCAGTTACCACTTGGGTTTCTTCATCGACCTGAGTTACCTGGGATTGACTCTGTTCAGTAGAGTCAATTTGTTCAGCTACTTCTGCTGCTGGCTGAGATTCAGTAGACTTATCTTCAGTTTCTTCATCTGAATCATCATCCCAACATAGCTGGATCTTTTCAACTTTATCTTTTAAGCTCAGATCCTGTAGCTGCTTACTGATGTCCTCAGATTCAAGTTTAGAGTTCTTGCTCCAGTCTTCAGTAGCAAACTCATTAAAAACAACATGAGGGCTTTCCTCCACGCAAAGGGTCCGATAGTTAAAGACTCTGAAGGCTTTGTTGACCCGGGAGTATCCTAAGAAGACTCCCTGGTCTGACTTGCTATCAAAAGTCTTCAACTGATCCTTCCTATTATTGTGGATAAAGCACGAACACCCAAAAATATGGAAATAAGATAAAGAAGGCTTCCTGTCGTTCCATAATTCATATGGTGTCTTCTTATGTTACTTTGTCAGTAGAGATCGGTTCTGAGTATAACATGCAGTATCAGTTGCTTCTGCCCAGAATTTGGTTGGGAGTCCTGAGTCTGCGAGCAAAGTTTTGGTGCTTCTTTGAGTGTTCGATTCTTCCTTTCAGCAACCCCATTTTGTTGAGGCGTGCGCGCGGAAGACGTCTCATGCTCTATGCCTTCAGCTTTGCATAACTCCTCCACCATAGAATTCAGGAACTCAGTTCCTCTGTCTGAACGTATCTTGATGGTTTTGGTGTTCTTCTCGACACTGAGCTTTTTCAGAAGCGTTGGCAACTCTGTTTTGACGTCAGACATGTTGGCAATAAATATGACCCATGTGTAGCGTGAGTAGTCATCAATGCCCACTAAAGCATACTTCTTGCCTCTGATCGTCACCGGAGAGACTGGACCGAACAAATCCATATATAGCAGCTGAAGAATTCCATCAGTGCAAGGAGATGGAACGGGGAGGATTTTTATTCCTTGTTTGCTTTCCCTTCGGACATGCTTCACACCGAGTGTCTTTCTTTGAATACTTCATTCGGCGGTCCTCTTGCTAGAGTGATTCTAGCTAATTTGTTGAGCGTCTTGAAATTGAGATGGGTTGAGTCTTACGTGCCGAGCCACCCCGTTCGTTGTCATTCTTTGCCAACAAACAAGCTTCGAGTTCGCTGAGTTCCGATCGGCTACATAGATATTCTTTTTGCGCGAACCTGACAACACTTGTTTTCCCTGTAGATTTATCAATGACATCACGAAACCAGTGTCAAAAATCACTCTATTCGAGTTATCACAAAATTGACTAACAGAGAGAAGATTATCGTTGAAGTCCTTCAACATATGATACTCTTGGAGGCCCATTACGGTTCCAATGCTGAGTGTTCCATAGCCTCCGGTATAGCCTTTTGCATTGTCTCCAAACTCGATTCGGGGTCCTTCTTCAGTAGTATAATTCTTCAGTAAGTCCTTTTGGTATGTCATATGTCTTGAGCATCCGATGTCCACATACCAAGGGTCCTTGTGCACCTGCAAAACAAAATTATATTTAGGTACCCTTTATTTTTTATTTTGGGTCCTTAGATGTTAGTTTTGGAAACTCATATCTTTCTTACGACCCTGGTGGTCTCAGACAGTTTCTTCCCACTTTGATCAACATATTTGACCATTGGACTGGTCAATGCTGACTTCTGAGGCTTAACAGGTTCAGGAGTCCTTATCTTCTGAGTAGGTGGACTGCTGACCTTTGCCTTCTGTATGGCTTTCTTTTTCTTCTTCTGACTTTTAGGTCCTCTTCTGACTATAGGATCATAGTAATATGACCCATATTGAGCTGGATGTGTCAGTTGCGGAGGTCCATACTGATCAGCCCACTTTGCTTTGCTGGTTCCCCCTTGACTGAACTGGGGTGATTTGGTGCTGATCTTCTTGTTAGAGTGCTGATAACTAGGATGAGGTGCCTTCATCTTTTGTTTGTTTTTGGCTAGGGGGTTCAGTATCTCTGCATTGATGGTCTCCCCTTGAACAAACCTACCAGCTAGCCGGTTTTCTGAGCGTACTGGGGCAGATGAGGAGGCTCCATGGCTGAATCCGAGTCCCTCCTTACAATGCTTAGGCTTGTTGCTTGCTAGCATAGCCTCAAGCTTCTTTTCAGCGCCCATGTAACGCTTTGTCATTAGGTTCCTCCAGACATCATCGCTTTT